>PCFQ01000079.1:1547066-1561007 GCA_003063905.1 Chlorella sp. A99 | reverse complement strand
CCCCCCCGTCCCCCCCCCCCCCCCCCCCCCCCCGACCCACCCACCCCCACCCCACCCCCGCACACACAGTCATTATGGACTCGGCAAAGCTGCTCGAGGCAAGTCAAGACATGAAATTTACATGTGGCAGAGTGCCGAGTTGCCGGCTGGAGCGGCGCGCTGCAGGGGAGGCGAGGGGGCGCCTGCTGGGCACGTGCGGCCGCGCGTTAGCGCTGCTAAGCATGCGCCCTGCCCGCTGAGCGCGGCAGTCGCCCCCACCCCCACCCCCACCCCCACCCCACGCCACCCCACACACCCCACACACCTCACACACACGTGCGCGCGCGCGCACACACAATTGGTGGCGCAGGTGATGGCGGAGCGCTGCGGCCCCAGCCAGACCACCAAGCTTCTGGCGCCCAAGCAGTGAGGCGGGCCGCACCGCAAGCTGCTGGCCGTACTTTTGCTGGTGCCTCATGCCTCTCTGTTCTTCTGCCATCCCCTGCTATTGGTTGCTCCCTTCGGCCTCATTTCATTTCAGCTGAGTCGTCAAAAATTTGGAAAAGAGAGCAAGCGACGGAGGATCACTCGTGCAGTCACGTGCGTGGGGGCACGAGGGCATGTGCACACATGTCCACCCTACCCAATGGCAGCTCAAGCTTCTGGGCCCGGCATTCCAGCGACAGCTGGCTCGCCGCGTATGATTGGCAGCGCCGCCGCGCCCGCAGCAGGCTTGCCGCCGCTGTACCATCCCGCTCAGCTCACAGCACCGCCACGCAATAGAGCTCGCCGCCCCCAGAGGACGCGCCGGCGGCATGACCAAGCCCACGCGCGCCCGCTCCCTGCCCCTCTGCCTGCTGCCCCGGGCAGCGCACGGGCGCTTCGGCGGCGGCAGAGCCGTGCAGGCGGGCGGCCGCCGCGCGGAGGAGTGCACGCCAGCAGGCTGACTCGCTCTTGCCTAGAAATGAGCCTAGAGCCATGCCTCCGTCTGGCTGCATCACCAACACCTCCTCACCCTCTGCTGCGGGCAGTGGCTCGCCGCCGCATCCCAAGTCGCAGAGCTTGGCTCCAGCCCCCTTGGGGCTGCCGGCCCCCACCACCGCCAGCCGCATGCGCACCCTGGCTGGGACTCCTGCCTGCGGCGGCAGAGCTGCTGCCGCCGCCTGCTCATGCGCAAAGCGGCAGAGCCAGGCCAGGCGAACGGCCAGCAGAAAGGCACAAGTGCAGTAGACGAGCTGTGCGCCTGCATGCAGTGGCAATCAGAGAGGAGGAGGTGGTGAGAGGCTGAGGACCAGCCCCAACGCTGCATCCAGCAGAGAGAGGGGCAGGCACTTCCCGCGCCAATGGCTCCACACTCGCCCGCCAGGCGTGCGTCAGCTTCCGGCGGTGGCGCGAGCTCCGCCGGCGGCAGCTGGTCTAGCAGCACGCCGCTCATTCGTAGGAGAGGTGGCGTGATGCTTGGACAGGCTCCTGCTCTCGCTCGAGTGCAGGGTGGCAGGCGGCGGTGCCAGCGCCACGGGCACTATGAGTGATGTTCTGAGCTTTCCAGCCGTTGATTGTTGCAGAGCAGAACGTCAAATGACAATGCACTCAAATCCAAGTGGGACTGAAATTGTGATCACTCTCTTGGAACGCGCTCTCGCCAGTCCCGCCATTGGAAGAGCACCAGTTCCTTCTGTCGCTGCAGCAGCTGCCTGTCTCACCGGCGCCAGAGCCACGGACAGCCCGTTTAACTTTCTCGCTGGCGCTGCCGCTACACTCGCGGGCGCCGGCACCGCCTCCATACCCGCCTCCCCCTCGTCCCAGCCGCCCTCGCACAACGCGACGTCGTCGACTGATTATGATGGAGACTACACGGCAGCGCTGAGTGAGTGCGCAGGCGAGGCGAGCGCTGAGCGAGCGCCGATGCGGCCGCTCCCAGACCCACTCCCCTCCTCCTCCTCTGCTCCAGTCATTGTGCTCAGCACCGTCCCTGCGGCGTTCTTCTTCATTGGCATCGCCGGCTGCTGGCTGGCCAAGCGGACCATGGATGCAGCGGAGCGGCGCCACGAAGCGGCGCTGCGCGCCGCCCACTTGGAGGCCGGGCTGGAGGCGGGCACGGGCGCCCCGCCATCGCCCCGCCGCCGCGGCAGCCCGCGCTGCGACGGCGCCGGCTGCAGCAAGCACGGCCGCAGACCCAGCGAGGTCGTGGCGGTGGTGCAGCCGGGCGGGGGGTATGTGTGTGGGGTGAGGGAGGAAGGCAAGTCGGCCCTTCAGGGGGAGGCGGCGGAGCCCGCGCATGAGTGCTGCTGCAGCGTGGAGATGGCCGGCCAGGGCAGCTGCCCGACTGTTGACGCGGGCGGCGCGCCGGCCTGCAGCTGAGAGAAACCTGTTATCTATCCACTCCCATTCATGGACTGTCCTTATATATGCGTCCATCTGTGTCTTCTGCACGCTCCATCTGTTACCACGTTGCCATGTCACAAGGAGGCGGGGTCCCATGTTGCATCCCATGGCGCATGCCTGGGGCCAGTGTTGCGCGGCATCATCGCGAAACGTCACGCGGCCACAGCCTGCTAAGTTGCCGGCTCCCTCCTTCCGCACACAACGTCAGCCTCCCTGAGCCTCTCCCCTCAGCCAGACCTCCCCGGCGCGTCCCTGACTGGCGGAGTCGCCGGCGCCTCCTCCTCGCGACCGCCGCACGCCTCGCCGCCGCTCCCCGCCTCGACGGCGACAGACACGGACACCAGCGGCACCCTTCGCGCGCGGTGGCGCTGGTCCAGCAGCTCGCGCCGCGCGGCGCGGGTGAGCCGCGCCTCGACCGCCGCCTGGAGGGGCCCTGCCACCCGCTCCACCTGCACGCGCGCCCCCTGCACGGCGGCGCTGCCGCCCGTGGGGCCGGCGCCAGCCGGGGGCGGCGCCAGCACTCGTTGGAAGCCGACCCTGCATGGGCACGGGAGGGGGAGGGGGGCTGTGTGGCGGCTGCGGCCAGCGCTCTCGGCACGGCATGCACGAGCATCGCAGGAGCATCCAGGCGCGCGAGCGACAGACTGTCGGTCGTTAGAGGCCGTTGCCCCGCACCTGCTCGCGCCGCCCATGCTGCCGCCAAAGCGCAGCAGCTCAACGTATTGGAACACGGGTGCGGCCTCTGGTCCTCTGGCCGCCGCCGCGCTGCCGCCCAGGAGGGAGGCAGGCAGTGGTGGCGGCTGACCACGGTGCGCCCACCAGGGCACCCCCCAGTCGCCTCCAGGCGCGGCGCCGGCGCCGCCAACGCCGGCGGCCCACGCCGAGGCGCCGCCGGCTGCGGCGGCGCTGGGGCGCCCCGCGAGGGTCGTGTCCCGCGGGGCAGGCATGGGTGCGGCGGAGGAGGACGCGCCGCCGCTGCCGCCACCGTGCTGTGCGCTGCCTGCCTGGCACGGCGCGCTGGGCCCCGCGCGCTCCTCTGGCGCGCTCTCTGCCCCATGCCCCGCCTCCTCCTTCACCGCAACCAGCACGGAGCAGTCTGGGTTGACTGCCACCACAGGCAGCTTCACAGGCCGGGGGCTGCTTCCGGCGCGGCCCAGCTCGCTGTCGCTCAAGCTGGCTTCGCTCCCCTCCACCTCTGCCTCGGCTTGTAGGCCCGCGCCGGCCCGCGGCGTCCAGCGCCCCAGCATCCCGTGGCTCAGGCGCGCGAGGCGGCCGGGCGGCGGCGCGTCGGGCGGCGGGGGCCAGTGCTGGCGCCGCCGGCGGCGCAAGAGCAGCGCCTGGCGGAAGACCAGCACCGCCACCGGGATGACCACCATCACAAGCGCAGAGGCGGCGAGGGTGGAAATCACGGCGACTGCCCACGTCGGCGTGGACCCGCTGCTGGCCCTGGGCGTGCTCGGCGGCGGCGCGGGGCTGGCACCAGGCGCGGCAAAGCGGACGCCGGGCGCGCCGGCGCCGCCTTGGACCAGGCCGGGGAGCAGGCTGCCGGCACTGCCGTTGAGCACAGCTTGCAGCGCCATGACAGGCGCGGCCGCACCGTAGGCGGCTTCGCCGGCCGGCGCCTGCTGCATGGGGCCGCTGCGCGGGCAAAGTGCTGCAAGGTGGCGAACTGGACGCTGGTTATCTTGATAGGAACGCGCAGGGCAACGAGATACACACGTTTTTGCCGTCGGCCCCTTGCACGCCTGGCGGGTGCAGGACCGCTTCCCAAGGGGCGTGCTGTACAGTTGCTTCACGCAGTTTACATGAGCAGAAGAGCAACTCATTGAGCACGAGGAAGCAGCGAACAGGAGAGCAGGAGCGTGAAGCAAGAAACAACTTCGCAGCACGTGTCAGCTGCCGACGCCGGCGCCGCGCAGCAGCGCGGCCACCAGCCGGGCCTGTTGCTGCCCCGTGAGCCCCTCGGCACTGGCCACTGCATTTGCCACCAGGATGACGGTCGCGGGGGCGGGCGCGTCGATCCACACGCGCCCGTTTTGGCCGACCGCGACCTCAAACTGCAGCGCGGCGCCCAGCGCCGCGAGCACGGGCGCGGGCGGCCGCGCAAGCAGCGCGCGTGCCAGCCCCGTGCTGACCTCAAAAGCGTAGCCGCCTTTGAGCTGGCCAAAGCCGGCGCCCTGCGGGGATGGGCGCAGGGACGGGGGCGGGGAGGGGGTCGCGCGTTACGAGGCGTGCTCGTGCGGCAGGCGGGCAGCAGCCCCTGCTCGGCCACGCGGGCTGCGGCCGCTGGCGGGCCGCGGCAGCCATGCGCGGGTGCGCGCGCCTTGCCGACCGCGTCCACGCAAGTGAGGGTCGGCTCCATGTCGCGGTTGGCGCTTTCTACCCGACAGTAGACTAGGTCCCCTGCCTGCAGCACAGGATGTGCGGGGCCAAGGGGGGGGCAGCCGGCTGAGATGCATGCGCAACGCGTGTGGACCCCCCTCGAAGCGCCGTCCATCCGTGCGCGGCACCCCAGGGCGGCGTGCACCCCGTGCTCCGCCGCTCTCCGTGCCCGCCGCACCCCTGCGCGCCGCGCGCCTGCAGGTGCGGCCGATTGCGCCGGGTCGCGCCCTCAAACGCCAGCGCGGGCAGCAGCGCGCGGCGGGGGCCGCGGATGTCGACGTCATAGTTCTCTGGGTGCCGCTCAGTCACTATGCCAATCACCAGCTCGTCCGGCGCGGGGATGTATCTGCGGCGAGGCGTGCATGTGGGGACAGCTGCGGCGACGGAACGGTGCACGGCCACCAACTGGTCGAGGCACAAACAAGCAACCGCCGCCACAAGCAGCCGCCGCCTGCGTGCCTGCCTGCCCATGCCGCCCCTTCCGCGCACCGCTTCTGCCGCGACTCCACCCACATCTTGCCGTTCTTGGCCTGCTGCAGGGTGCCGACCTTGACGGCCACCAGCGCTTCGCCATCTGCCTGCAGCCCGCCGCCCACACGCACGACGCCCGTCTCCGGCAGCCGCATCACCTCGTCCCCCGGCAGCACCACCTGCGGAAGCCCATGCGTGTTCGTTTGCAGGCGCTAGAGAGACGGCAGGAGCTAGAGCGCTGCCCGCACATGCATTGCGAGCTCACCCTGCCGGAGATGGAGGGCCCCTCTGCAACCGCGGCCGCCCCCATGTTGCGGACAGAGCAAAGGCAAAACGACCGGGCGATCTTCTGCCCCTTGCCAACAATTGTGCGCTTCAGGCCGCGCCACGCTTCAGAGAGCCAATTGTAATCGGTATGCGATCGATGGCGTGCATGAGATGAGGCTCGCAGTATGCAGACCAATATGACCATCCAGCTGGCTTTCCTCGTGTGCCTCGACTGTGTCGCTCGGTCTTTCTGCCTCGAACCGATCTCACTTGCACTTAACCGTCCGCCCTGCAAGCTTTGCAACACTCTTCTTCTCTCTCCACCGAAAAAACACCTCCACTGGCCACTTGACTCCTGCCCTCGGGAGCTTCCCCACCGCTACAGGTACCTGAGAGGGGCGCTTCGAGGGGTATGCCAGGCCTGCCAAGGGCCAGGGGGCCTCCCGCGCCACGCCACCGTCGCCACACGCCGCTGACCCGCCCGCCGGTCTGTCGGTCCGCCTGCGTGCAGCCCACCACCGCCGCCCGCACAACTGCAGCCCACCTTCTGAGGTGTGGACGTGGGGCAAGGGCGCCTGCGGCTGGGGGCTCGGGCACGGGGGCAGGGCCGGCCCACCGCCTCGGGCGCGCTGCCTCGGGCTCCGCCGCCTCCCGCGCGTCGACGCTCCTGCCCCCTCGCCTTCCCCCCGTGCGCAGGCCCCCGCCCGTCGCAGCTGCCACAATGAAGTCCCGCCTAGTCTGCGCCTTCGCCCTGCTGGCGCTGTCCGGCGCCGCGTCGGCCGCCGTCCTGTCTCCGGAGGAGGGCCTGGCAGCATTCAACGCCGACCTGGCAGAGGCGCTCTCCCGCCGCACGCTCCAGCAGACGAACGACATGCAGCGGGTGGGCAGCGGGGAGGGGGCCGCGCCAGCGCGGCAGCTAAGAGGGGACGCTCTGCCCGCGCTCTGCACCGCGCGCCCCCGCAGGCCAGCCTGCAGCGCCCGTCCCTGCCCTCCCTCCCCGCGCCAAGTCCTCCCTCTGCCCCCCCACCCACCCACCCACCCCCACCCCGCTCCCGCTCGCCCGCAGACCTTCCCCCAGATCCAGCAGTTCTTTGCCGACATGCTGGGCGGCAACTGGACGAGCTTCCTGCCCCAGTCCTGGAGCCTGCCCTCCTTCAACTGGGACTCCCTGGGCAGCTTTGAGTACCAGTCCAACATGCAGGCGAGGGGGGGAGAGGGGAGGGGGACTGCATCTGGGACGCCGCCTCCACAGAGGCCCCCCCGCACGCTGGGACAGGCTATGCGCGTCGCTCCCTGCTCTCCATGCGCACGCCCTGCTGACCTGCGGCCCCCGCCTGCCCCGCCCCCTCCCCTGTGTACCCCCCTCTCTCTGTAGGACTTCCTGGACACCGCCGACCTCAGCCGCCCCAGCTCCCTCCTGGACCTGCAGTCCCGCCTGGAGCACGTGGAGTCCCACTTCTGCACGCACGAGATGTGAGCGGCGTGGCCGGGCGGGAGAGACAGAGGGAGAGAGGAGGGAGCGCCGCCCGCTCGCCAGCGCGCTTCCCACGGCGCCATGGCCTGCGCGCCTGCCCGCCCACGGCGCGCCTACCTGGCCCCCTCGATCGTCCCCCTCTCTGCAGCTTCAACGCCAGCATCCTCATGCCCGCCTCCTGCACCGGCCCCACCGTGACCCTGGCCTTCCTGCCCAAGGTGTGCACCCTGGACTCTGCCAACAAGGCCGTCATCTGCGACCCTGCCAAGCTCGTGCTCCAGAAGACCCCCGGCTCCTGCGTCCACGCCTACCACTCCGCCGCCATCTGGAAGGGCAAGGAGTGCGCAATCAAGGGCGTCTGCGGCTTCGCAAAGGCCAACGTGCACGGCGGCTCTGAGTACCACATCCCCCTCCAGGATCTGCACCTGGGCGACCTCACCCTCTGAACTGCCGCCCCGGCTGAGGAGGCGGCCTGACACGCAGGCAGCAGCTGCGTAGCTGGGCCTGGCCGGCGGCCGAGCCGGCGGCGCTCGCCGCCCGCGCTCGGCGGCCGGCCGCCGCCCCGCCTGCGGCCGTCGCCCTCGCGCGCGTTCCGACGCCTCTCACCCCTCGATACGAACCCACGCCGCAACTATTTGCGTCTTCTTCGCCCTAACTTATTCTCAGCGCATCGTGTAACTGGCAGCGCCGTCCTGAACAGCAACACACGTCGGAATGCATAGCAGCATGGCCGAGCGGCGGCCAGCAGCGATCGGCCACCTCAGCAGACCCGCTCAGGGCACGCGCCGCGCTCGCTGGCCGCCAGCACCCTGCCCACGGCCGCCGACAGCTCTTCCAGGTCTCGAGGTGTCGACACGCGGTGGTCAGAGTCCTGCTGAGAGAGGGCCGCAGGCGGAGGAGGCGGCCTGAGCACATGAGCGCGGCCCTGGGGCAGGCCTCTGGTGGCAGATGTCACACCCCCCGCCTGGGCGACGCAGCGCGGCGCCCAGCGCGGCGCCCGCAGCTGCTGGCCGCGCAGCGCGGCCGGCGACGCCGCGCGCCGGGCACGTGGAGCGGCCCCCGTGGCGCGCGCACCTCCACCACCGTCAGCCCGAAGCTGCAGCAGCTGCGCTCCAGCTCGGCCGCCAGCGCCAGCACGAAGGACAGGGGCACCACCTCGTCGGCGGCGCTGGCCAGGATGGCCACGGGGCAGGTCAGCCCCGCCAGCCGGCCGGTGCCCAGCAGCAGGTGGCGGGCGTTGGCTTCGTCCACCACCTCCCGCCGCACCAAGATGCCCCCCTGCAGCGAAAGACCGGCAGGCGGCACGACGGTCAGGGTGCGGGAAGAGCGCCGCGGGGCGCCAGAAACTGCGGCGGCGCTGCGCAGCGGCAGGGCCGCAGGCCCGCCCGGGTGTGCGGGTGCGCACGCTGCGCGCGGCGCCTCCAGCCACATGCACGGTCGCTCTGCCATGCATTTGCCATGCGGCAGGCGGCCCGCTCGCCTCCACGTAGTTTGAAGGCAGGCGCAGCAGCTCGCGGCCGGCGTCGTCGGTGCCCTGGTGCCGCGCGCCCAGCTGCTCCCAAAACAGGGTCACGTCCACCGCAGGCGCTACGAGCACCAGCCCCCGCACCGCCCGCGGCCGCAGCAGCGCGGCGTGCAGGCCCAGCCATGCCCCCAGGCTGCTGCCCACGAGCAGCACGCGGCCGTCGCCCGCGGCGGCGGGGGCGCCGCCGCCCTCTGCCAGCGCGGGCGCTGGCGCTGAGGAAAGCGCTGGTGCTGGCACTTGCGTCACGTGGTCGACCAGAAGCAGCACGTCCCGCAGCCAGCAGTCAAAGGTGCAGTCCAGGAAGTCCACCGAGCTGCCGCCGTGGCCCCTGCGGCAGGACAGTCCATCAATAACGTGTCGCAGGCGGGCGGCACGCAGTCGCAGTGCGCATGCTCTGCCCCTCCCCCCAGCTTCCTCGCCTATATTCAAGCGAGTAAAAGTCGCAGTCGAGCTGCTGCGTGCAGGTGTGCTGCAGCGCTGCCGCCTTTTCTCCTGAGTGCGGCGGCGTCAGGCACGAGGCGGGTCAGGCGCCTGCACAGCGGCGACCCAATTGCTCTCCCCGACGCACACCTGCCATGCCGCTGCATAGGCCTGCGGGGCAACAAGCAATTACACCAGTGAGCTGGTCGTGTCAGCAGTGACAACGAATGTTGCATTCAGCTGGACGCGCCTGGAAGATAGACGACCGTGCTGCGAGCGTGAGCCGATCGCGCTAGTGTAAATGCGATTCGGTGCACTCCGCAGTGGTGAAACAACGTGTGGACAGACATTTAGCGTCGTGCAACGCTAGAACAGCTGTAATGAGCAGGCCTATTCAAAGAACAGACGGCAGGTAGTGGCGGCCAAGCCACCGCCACCCGGCTGGCGCCCTGCTTGCCATTCGTCCTGCATGACGCACGGCACGTCCCTCTTGGCCGCCCATGTTCTCTCCATCAATGCATACACGCCAACGTCCGGAGCTGAGCTCGGCAGGGCAGGCACGGGCAAGGAGGGATGTGGCGTGCTGCATGCTGCACCTCTGCGTGCGCAGTCTGCCCCTTACGTGCAGGCACATGGACACGCAGCGCAGACAAGCGACTCGTGTGCACGTGCAGCAGCAGCGGCAAAGTATGGCTGATGAGACAGCTCTTTCAAGCACCGGGTCGGGCCGGCAGGCTGCCGGCGCCGGCGCCCAGTGCACCGACAGCGCACCAGTCCCACCGCCTTATCCGGTGGCGGCGGCCTCTCTGCCCCCACACGCGCTCGTTGCCAATCTCCTGGGGGCATGGTGGATGCCGCCGAGGGAGATGGGAGCACCATGCATTGCATGGTGGCCGTCGGGCCAAGCTTGGTCAAACCACCACGAACGAGCCCTGATCTGAATGCCACGAAGTGGGTAAGTGTGATAGTGTTGGGCATCGAAAGGGAGCGCCTTTCTATTGAAGTTGAGTCAAGGGTGTCGATCGGCCGCCTGCACGGCCTTTCCATGCGCCTGCACTCGCCCTCTGTTCGCCCACTGTGCTTCCTTCCTTCGATTCGAGCGCTCAAACCCTCGCTTCAAGCAAAAATGGTGGGGGTTTCATGCCGTCTAGCGACTGGGGTGGCCCCGCTGTCCAGCAGGCTCCGCTGATCGATGGCACCCACCCCGTGAGTGCAGGCGTCGGCCTACATCGAGGCCCACAACCTGCAGAAGGCCGTGGAGGACGTCATCAACGCGACGATCAAGGCCAAGCCCGATGAGCCCTTTGAGTACATGGCGAGTTGGGCGTGATGCGAGCGGGCTGGGTGCCGGTTGGGGTCATCGCCTGGCTGGCCCAAACTCAACCTCAGCGGCGGCTGAGCGGGCCGAGCTCTCAGGCGGAGGAGACCGCGGCGGACTCGCGATCGAGCGTAATCCCGCGCGTCCTCTGCGCCCAGCCGCCATACCCCCGCCCGCCACCCGCCGCGGCCCTGCCCCCTCGGTCGAGACCGTCCCTCGCCGCCGCGCCTCCCCTCCTGGGCAGGCCAAGGAGATCCTGAAGCTGGCGCCCCCCGCCATCTCCGGCGTCAAGGCCCGCCAGGTCATCGACTCGCGCGGCAACCCGACCGTGGAGGTGGGCGGTGGGCGGCGCCCTGCCAGGGGTGGAGGCTGCCTCGCGGCGAGGCGTTGACCGCTGACTGGGCACGGCCGCGGTCGCGGGCGCGCGCGGCCTCCAGCCTGGCGACCGCGTACGCGAATGCCAGGCCGGAGCGCGGCGCCGATCTCGCCGGCCAGAGCAGAGCGGGCCGGCTGTGTGCTGCCGGCGCCGTGGAGCCGCCGCGCAGCGCAGCAGGGCCGTGCGCAGGGGCTGGGCGCCGCGGCCTCTGCCGCCCGCGCGCCGCCCCGGCGCCTCTTCCCCGCGCTCGCGCCCCTCTCGTCCCGCGCCAGGCGGAGGTGACCACCGCGCGCGGCACCTTCAGCGCGGCGGTGCCCAGCGGCGCCTCCACCGGCGCCAACGAGGCGTGCGAACTGCGCGACGACGACAAGAGGTGCGCTGCCCGGGGGTGGGTGGGGGGGGGGGGGGGGCCGCGGCACGGCGGCTGGGTGGCGCGGCCGGCTGTCGCAGCGCGGCGCAGGCGCCTCCCGCCCTCGCCCCCGTCTGCGCGCTTCCGATCGCGCCCCCGCGCCCTGAAACCGCAGCAAGTACCTGGGCAAGGGGGTGCTCAAGGCGGTGGCCAACGTCAACACGATCATCGCGCCCGCGCTCGTCGGCCTCGACCCCACCAAGCAGGCCGAGGTGCGTCGCGGCGCCGCCTGCTGGGGCAGAGGGGGCGAGCACCGACCGCCCGTCATGCTGTGGGGGAGCGGGGAGCGTGCGCCGCGTAGGGCAGCGAGCGCGGGGAGCGCGGCGCGGCGCCGCGCGGCCGGCGGGGCCCGCGCGCCCCTCTGCCGCGTGAGCGCCGGAGCCTGCGCGCACCCACCACGCGCGCGCGCTTCTTTCCCCCACCCCTCTGCAGATCGACGCGAAGATGATCGAGCTGGACGGCACGCCCAACAAGAGCAAGCTGGGCGCCAACGCGATCCTGGCAGTGTCGCTGGCCGTCGCGCGCGCCGGCGCCGCCGAGAAGGGCGTGCCCCTCTGGAAGCACATCGCAGACCTGGCGGGTGAGAGTGGCGCCTGCGAGAGGCGCCCGCGCACGGCGCAGCGGCCGCCGCCCGCCGCCGCCACGTACGCACCATGCACACTCCACGCACACCCAGCCCCCCCCTCCCCCCCTTGGCAGGCAACCCCAAGGTCTACCTGCCCGTCCCCTCCTTCAACATCATCAACGGCGGCGTCCACGCCGGCAACAAGCTCGCCTTCCAGGAGTTCATGATCCTGCCCACCGGCGCCGCCTCCTTCTCCGAGGCGCTGCGGGTGCGGCGGCGGCCGTGCGCGTGCGCGCGCGTCTGTGCCCGTGCGGCGCGGGGGCCTGGGGGGGGGAGGGACGGGCGGGGAGGACGGCGGCGGCGGCGTGCCGCAGCTGCTGCGCGCCGCCCGCTGCTGCAGCGGGGGCGCGGGCGTGGGCCCACCGCTCGCCGCCCCTCCCCTGCGACCCCCCCACGCCCCTCCTCGCCCCCTCCCCCCTCCGCGCCGGCCCCCCTCCTCTCCGCCCCAGCTCGGCGCCGAGGTCTACCACCACCTCAAGGCGCTGCTGAAGAAGAAGTACGGCGTGGACGCAGTCAACGTCGGCGACGAGGGCGGCTTCGCGCCCAACATCCAGAGCGCAGAGGTGCGGCGGCGCGACGGCCGGCGCGCGCGCGCTCTGGGCGGGGAGCGGCGCGGGGCGCGGCGGGCGGGGCGGCGGGGCGCGGCGCAGGCGGGGGCCCGGCGCCCCCCGTCGGTGCTCCGCGCGCGCGCGCCGCCCGACCGCCCACCCACCCGGCCCCAACCGATGCCCGCGGCGGCCACGACACCGGCGCCGTCGATCCGCCCGCAGGAGGGCGTGACAGTTCAGTGACTGACTGTGAACAGACGTGAATGCAATCCGCCTGCTCCGCCCGCAGGAGGGCCTGGACATCATCGTCGAGGCGATCAAGGCCGCCGGCCACGAGGGCAAGGTCAAGATCGGCCTCGACGCCGCGTCCTCGGGTGAGCGCGAGAGCTTTTGCATTCTGAAACGGAGAAAAGGCTCGAGACCGGCCTCGATGCCGCGGCCTGGGGTGCGGGGGAGCGCCGGGGGAGGGGCTGCGTGTGCGAGCGACGGGAGCGGTGGTTTGAGATCGCCCTGGACGCCGCCGCGTCTTTGGTTGCGGCGCTGGGCTGCTGTTTGCCGAGTGCAAGCGGCGCAGTGTGTCGTGCGCCGACTGCCGGGCAGGCGCGCGGGCAGGCAGCGCGGGCGCGGCAGGGGGCAAGGCCCCTGGCGCCTCACCATCCCCCCGCCGCGCGCCTCACCCCGGGCCCCCGAACGGCCTCCCACCCTGCCCCACCCCTCCCCCACCCCACCCCACCCCGCCTCCCTCCCTCTGCCAGAGTTCTTCTCCGACGGCAATTATGACCTCAACTTCAAGGCCAAGGTGCGCTGTTGGCTCCTGGGGGGCGCCGGCGCCGGCGCGCGCGTGCGTGCGTGGTGCGCGCGGCGTGGGCGGTCGCTGCTCGATGGAGCGCGGTGAGTGTGGTGCGGTCGGGGCGGCTGCGGCCGCCCAAGGGGCCGGGGAGGGGCAGGCAGCGCTTCTGACTCACACACACGCACACAATCCCGGCCCGCCCTCCCACCTACACGCTTAGTCCCCCACCCCCCCACCCCACCCACCCACCCACCCACACCACCCACACACCCACACACCCACCCACACGCCCACCCGCCCCTCGCAGGACAACGACGGCTCCTTCAAGAAGACCGGCGAGGAGCTGAGCGCGGTGTACGAGGGCATGTGCGCCAAGTACCCCCTCATCTCCATCGAGGTGCGCTTTCCTTACCTCCCAGCCGTTTTCCTGGGCGCGCTCCTTTCCTCCCTCCCAGCCGCTTCCCTCCCGGGCGCTTTCCTTACCTCCGCGCGTGTCCTCTTTCCGTTCCGCCGGGGTGCTGCCCCCCCGCGCGCGCGCTCCCAGCCCGTCCTGCCCTCTGGGCGCTGCCCTCCACGCTCTCTCCTGCTGAGGCATGCAATCCTCCTGGATTCCTCTTTCCCAACTGCGTGCTCTAGGGTTTAGGGTTTAGGGTAACCCCTAAACCCTTTCCCAACCGCGTGTTCTCCCTGCTGCGCGGGCGGAAGGGCCGCGCTGTCGCGACGCCTCTGGGGTGCGCCGCCGCCGCCGCCCCCCCAGACTCCAACCGCCCCCCACCCCCTCGCCGCCCCCTGAAATAAGCGCTGAGATCGCTCTGGAATGCTGTTGCCCGACGCGCCGCACGCCTCATCCGCAGGACCCCTTCAACGAGGACGCCTGGGACACGTACCCCACCTTCACCGCCAAGAACCTGTGCCAGGCGCGGGCGCGGGGGGGGGGGGGGGGGGGGGGGGGGGGGGGGGGGGGTTGGGGGG
>PCFQ01000079.1:1521527-1538175 GCA_003063905.1 Chlorella sp. A99 | reverse complement strand
GGGGGGGCGGGGGGGGGGGGGGGGGGAGAGGAGGAACAGAGGGGGCCCGCAGGTGGGAGGGGATGCGGGGGCGTCTGCTGAGGCCGCGCGCCAGACGCTGAGCGAGCGCGGGCGATCGACGGGGCGATCGACATGAGGGCCCATGCACGCGGCGCGCGCGGCAGGAGGCACAGCAGGGAGGTGCAGGTCCCCCAGGCCCTCACGCCCGCCCTCCAGTCCAATGCAAATTTATTATAGTCCAGGGCGCCCACCTGCAGCCCCAGCGCTGCCGCCGACAGCTGGTGCGAGGTGTGCGATTGCTGCCGCTCGGTGCTGCGCTTCTGCGGAGCGGGGCGGCAGGGGGGTGGGGGGGTGGGGGGGGGGACGGCGCGCGCGTTCGGTCGGGCGGCGGCGGGCGTCCCCCAGCGCCGCGTCGAGGCGAGGCGGCAAGGCGAAGCGGCAGGCAGGGTGGCAGAGGGGCGCGCCGCGCCGCGCCGCGCCGGAGCAGCCACGCCAGCGCGGGCCGCGCCCTGAGCCTGACGAGCCCTGAGAACGAAGGAAAATAAGAAAGAATATCCCTCGCTCGCTGACCTGGAACGCCTGGCCGAGAGCGTTGAGCTGGGTACGCAGCCCATCCAGCTGCGCCGCACGCTCGGCCCGCTCCCGCACCGTCATCTGCGGCGGCAATGGAAGGGCGGCGTCGGGCGTCGGGCGGGCGGCGGGCGCGGCCGCCGCGCGGCGCCCCTGCCGCCGCCGCGCGCGGGCCGAACCCTAAACCCTAGCTGCCCCGGCCGCACTCCAGGCCGCGGGCCAGCACCCGCTGCCTGGGTGCTGCCGCCTGCACCGCCGCGCCGCCGCCCTTCCATTGCCGCCGCCGCGCATCGCACTTTGCCGCCGCCGCCCACCGCCCCCTGCACACCCCACTCTGCCACATCTGCCATCCCACCGGGCCCACCCTGCTGTGCACCCCACCCCGCCCACCTGGGTATAGGGTTTAGGGTTTAGGGTTTCCCACCGCCCACCTGCGCGTGCGCGTCTGCCAGCTCCACCGCCTGCCTCCTCTTCTCTGCCAGGTTGATCTCCTGGGCGCGGGCCAGCGCCTCTGCACCGGGGGCGGGCAGGCGGCTCCGAGGGAACGCAGTCAGTCAGAGGCGCCGCGGCGGCACGCGCGCAGGCGGCCGCCGCGCCGTGCACGGCTGCAGGCGCCCAGGGGCCGCGGCCGTTGCAGGCGCGGCAAGCCGCCAGGGTCAAACGTCAAACGTCAAACGCCGCGGCTTGCCGCTGAGCAGCGCGCGGAAGCGCTCGGCCTGGTCTGCCAGCTTGACGCGCGCGGCCGCCGCCTCGGCCTGCCCGGCCTCGGCCAGCCGGCGCGCCGCTTCCAGCTCAGCCGACGCGTGGGCGGCCGCTGCGGGCGGGGGGCGGCGACGGCGGGGGGCAGCCTCGGCGCGCGGCCCTCGGCGTGCGGCGCGGCCCGGGGGCCCCGCCCCTGTTGCGCCCTCCCCTTGCCCGTGGCCGAGCCCCGGGTGCCCCGCCCGGCCGGCCGGCCCATGCACGCCCTGCGCGCGAGCACCTCTGCTCAGCAGGCCTGTGATGAACCGCGCGTCGGCGGTGGCCTGCTGCCGCCGGAACTCCTCGCTCGCGGGGCCGCCTGCGGGGGCGCGCGGCAGGGCCGCGGCCGTGAGTGCAGCTGCAGAGCGCGGTCGGGGGGCGATGCCGCGCTCGGCGTGCGCACCGCGCGGGCAGGCAGCAGCGCCGGCACGTCGGGCGGCAACGGCGCAGACGGCAGTGGGATCCCGGCGAGGCGCCGCCCCCGACCCCCGCCCGCGTCTCGCCTGCGTCCAGGCCCAGGGCGGCGGCGGCGTCCAGCAGGTCGCCCGCAGTCACCTCCCCCGTCAGGCCCAGCAGCTGCGCGTTGGCCGCGGGCGCCGCGGGCGCGGGCGCCGCCGCCGGCGCGGCCGTCGCGGCCGCGGCCGCGGCCGCGGGCTTGGGCGGCCGGCTGCGGATGAACTCAGAGGCGATGGCCTCGCCCGCGGTGTCGGCGATGGCCGCCTGCGGGCGCGAGGGCGCGGGGTGCGCGGGGCGGGGGAGGAGGAATGGCTCGGGCAGAGGGGGGGTGGCCACAGGTGGAAGGAAGCGAGGAGGATCCCCCGGCCTGGAGCTGCGCTGGGGTGGGTACGTGGGCCGCGCGCGTGCGGCACGTGCGGGGGCGCCTCGCGGCGGCGCACCTGCACCTCGGCCACCTCTCCCTCGACCGAGGGGGCCACACCCCGCTCCGCCTTGGCCGCCGGCGCCTCCTCCGCCTCCGCCGGCGCCGGAGCCGGCGCCGCCGCCTCGTGCGCGCGCGCCTGCGGCGGCGGGGGCGGCGCGGCGGCTGCGGCCATCAGGGCAGAGGCGTCCTGGGAGAGCACCTCATCCAACAGCGCCAGCACCTGCGATGCCATTAAATTACTTGTCTGAATAACATACTAGGGTTGAGGGTTCAACATACTAGCAGCTGCACCGGCGCTTTGCGGCCCCCGCCAACGCCACTGAGTGGCGTCGGTGCACCTGCCTGACCGCGGCGCGCGCGCGCGGGGTGCAGCGCACGCTGCTGCGCCCTGCGCCGCGCGCCTGCCCACCCTCCTCCGCGCCCACGACCCAAACGCCTCCCACCCAAGCAGCCAAACAGCCCACCTTGGGATTGTCCACGACCACCACTTGCTGGTCTCCAAACTCGTCCCCCTGCTGCTGCTCTGCCGCCGCGCCCTCCTCGGCCGCCGCGGGGGACGCGTCGGGTGCCGGCTCTGGCGCCGCCTCTTCCGCGCCCGGCGCGCCGCCGCCCCCCGCCGGCTTCGGCCCAGAGTCTGCCGGGGGCACAGCCGCGGTGCCGCCGCCGCCGCCGCCTGCCAAGGCAAGGCGGTGGCGAGCAGTGAGAAGTGGCCACCAGCAGCGCAGCCAGCTGCAGAGCCAGCGCATAGCAAGCGGCATGCACAGGGCTGCCCAGCGAGACTGGCACGGCGCGCCGCTCGCAGGCTGCGCCACTTTGTGGCAGGGGGCGCCCGGCTGGCCAGCGCCTGCACGCATCGCCGTTGCCCCTCGCGGAACGGCCTCCCCACCCACATCGTCCCATCCTTTTCCCACCCCCCTTTCCCACCCAGCCAGCCCTCACCTGCGATATTGTAAGCCAGCAGCCCGGCACCCGCCAGGCCGGCGGCGATCAGCCGCATGTCCACCGGCAGGGACGGGTGCAGCAGCCAGAGGTTGCCGTTGACCGGCTGCCCAAAGCCGGCCAGGCCGCCCGCGGGTGGCGCGGCGCCCGCCGGCTTGGCGCCACCGCCGGCCGGAGCGGCAGGCGCTGCAGACTTGCTAGCCGCCTGGGCGGCCGGCGGTGCTGGCTTGGCCGCCATTGGGGCCGCTGGTGGCGCCGGCGTGGCCGGCTTGGGCACGGCCGCTGCTGCTGGCGCTGCTGCCGGTGCTGCTGGTGGCGCTGCTGCAGGCGATGCCGCCAACTTGGCGGCTAGGCCAGGGGGCATTGCTGCCCGGGGCGGGGCTGCATGCTCGGCGGGGGCGGGCGTGCCACCCGCCCCTGCCGACTCTGCAGCTGCGCCATCGCCAGCTTTGCCGGTCCCCCGTTTGACTCCCTGACCCTGCGGGAGGCGTGGATCGCGCGGGGGAGCAAGCTTTTGCAAGCCCATCATCCCGCTCGAACCCGAGATGAATGACACCCTCACCGCATTCCCACACCTTCTTGGTCTCCGCTGCAAACGAGCGGAGGCCCGAAATCAGCCTTCTGCCAGAGCGCGAGCTGGCCCGCATTGCTCCAGGCGCCAGAGACACCTGGCTGCAGCACAGGGAAATACGGAGAGTGATTGGGTGGCCGAGGATCAATACGTCTACCGACCATCCTTGTCCAGCTTTCTACCCTCAGCCCAAAGTTGACTTCCGCACGATGAGCAATAATTTTACACACGCCACGCTGCCGCCATCCTGCCTTGGCGCGCCGGATGCTGAGTAGATGCTGCGCGAGGAGCAGAGCACTGCACACTAGTCTCTCTTAAGCGGCCACCTGTGCCGTGGGGGCGGCGGCGGGAGCCGCCGCTGGCGCTGCGCCGCCCCCTGCCGCGGGCAACGCGCCCCCGCCCCGGCCGCCACGTCCACGGGGGCCCCTGCTGCGCTTTGGCTTGCCGCCGCCCTCCGCCGCAGGCTCGACGGCGCCGCCAGCGCTCACGGCTGCCGGCGCGCCGGCGCCGCCCTCCTGCGGGGCGGGCGGCGGCTGCTTGGCGCCGCCCGTCTTGCTCCCGCGCGCGCCGCGCTTCCTGCGGCCGCCAGCGCCCCCGCCGGCCGCCCCGTCTGCGCCGCCGCCCTCCGCGGCGGGGGCGGACGCGTCGGCGGCGGGCACGCCGAGGCCCGGCGGCGGCCCGATGGCGGGTGGCTTGGGGCCCAGCCCCGGGGGCGGCGCCAGCGCGGGCGCCCTCGCGGCGGCGCCCTGTGCCTGCTTCTTGGGCACCACCAGCACCGCCGGCTTCTTTCTGGCCCCGTTGGCCAGCTCCTGCTGCTGCTGCAGCGGCGGCGGCTCCTGCGCCTCCCCAGCGCCAACGCGGCCGCCCCTGCCGCCGGCCGCGCGGCCGCCGCGCGCGCTCCTGCCGCCGCCGCGGCCGCCTGCCGCGGCCGCCTCGCCCACAGAGGGGCCGCCCGCCCTGCCAGCGTCCGGCGGCGGCGCGTCCGCGCCCGGGCGCTGCTGCCCACCGCGCTTGCCGTCGCGGCCGGTTGTGCGCGAGCCGCGCTGCACGGGCAGCCCTCCTGCCACCGCTGGGCCCCCTGCACCCTTGGGCGGCGGCGGCGGCGGTGGGGGCACCACGACAAAGCCGGCCGGCGCGCCCTGCTGCTGCTGCAGCTGCAACTGCTGCTGCGCGGGCGCGGGCGGGGGCGCCGCCCCACGCGGCCAGCCGCCCGCCGCCGCCGCCGCCTGCCGCTCCGCCAGCTGCCGCGCCTTCTCCGCCGCGCGCTGCTGCATGTAGGCGTGCTGCTGCGCGGCCGAGAGCGGCGCGACGGGGTCGAAGCCGGGTGCGGGCCCCGCCGCGCCCTCCAGCGCGTCCGCCTCGACCGAGCCGTCAATGGCGGTGGGCAGCGACAGCTCCTGGTACCGCACCACGGCCGGCGGCGCCTGCGCGGGCGGGGCCAGCGGCGCCGGCTGCGCCATCTGCGGCGGCGGGGAGGGAGGGGGGAGGGAGGGTTGGATGGCGCAAAGCAGGCGCGCGCGGCGGGGGGCAGTGCACTCGGCAGCGCAGGCCGCGCCGCGAATGCGAGCGGCGGTAGGTCAGGGCGCAGGGACGTGCGCGGCACGTGGCGCCCGGCGGCACCGCGTTGCCCCCCCAGACGTGCGCCTCACCCCGAGCGCGGCGGCCGAGCCAGGCAGGGTGCCAAACGTCATAAGCGGCGCGGTGGCCAGGGTGGCGGGCACGCCGCCCGCGAGCTGCTGCGGCGCGTGCGGCGCGTGCACCTGCGCACTTGGGTGGACCTGCGAGGGCGGCTGCTGCACCACATACCCCGCCACCGACGCCTGCTGCTGCTGGTAGGCCGCCGCCGCGGCCGCCACCAGCTGCTGCTGCTGCGCAGGGAGCAGCCCCGGCTGCTGCAGCGCCGGCGGCAGCGGCAGCCCCGGCTGCCGGCCCTGCTGCGGCTGGCCCAGCAGCGCGGCGTGCCCGGGCAGCGTGGCCGCCGCGGGGGCCACACGGGCCTGCGGCTGCTGCCGGTCCGGGGAGGCGAGGTGCGACATCAGCGAGTCTTGGGACGGCAGGTTGAGCGCCGCCGCCAGGGGCGCCTGCTGCTGCTGCTGCTGCTGAGCAGGGCGCTGCAGCACGTGCACGCCCTGCTGCTGCAGCTGCGGGGCCGCGCCCGGCGGCGCGGCGTGGGGCGCCGCCGGCGGCATGGGGAAGGTGCCCAGCCCGCTGGCGCCGGGGGCTGCCGCCGCTGCTGCCATCGCCTCGTGCACCCTCATGGCCTGCAGTCGCGCCGCTGCGTCCGCGGCTGCCTGCGCGGCCGCCGCCGTCGCCTGGCCCTGCCCGGCCGCGGTAGGCGAGTCGTCGGGGCGACGCAGGATGCGCGTGGGTGCGGGCTGCTGCTGCTGCTGCTGCTGCTGCTGCTGCTGCTGCAGAGGGGCGTAGGCCGCCAGGGGCGCGCCGCGCGAGCGCGGCCAGCCCCCCCTGAGGGGCACCTCCTCGGGCTCGGCGGCCAATCCCGAGACGCAGGCTTCCTCGTGCACGATCTGCAGGGTTTAGGGTTTAGGGTTTAGGGTTTAGGGAGGCGCCACAGGGGTCGGGTCGGGCTGCTGCGTTGCGACGCTGCGACGGCCGACGCCGCGGCGCGCTGCCGCGCGAGCCCCGCCCGCCGGCCCCGCGCACCTTGCCGTTCAGCGGCGCGCCCGGCGGGCCCTCGCCCTGCTCCCCGTGGGGCCAGTCTCCCGCCAGCGAGCCGGGCATGCTGCTGCCCAGCGTGGCGCGCCGGCTGCTGGCGGCCGTGCTGTCGCTCTGCTGCGTGGAGGTGCTGACCCCGCTGCCCACGCGCTCGAGCGGGCGGCGCGGCGGCGGCGGCGGCGGCGGCGGCCCGGCCGCGCCGCCGTGCGGGGGCGCCGCCGCGTGCGCCGCCGGCGGGCGCGGCGGGGCGTCGGCGGGCTCGTAGTGGCGCCCCGGGGGGCCGCCGGGGCCGCCGCGGTAGGCCGGGCGGTCGTACGGGTACGCCTCCCGCTCCCGCTCGCCGTGGAACTGATGCTGCTCCTCTGGGCCGTAGTGTCGCCTGTCGTGCGGGAGGGCGCCGGGCGCGGAGGCGGGCGCGCGCGCGGGCGGCGTCAGCGGCGCGCCAGCGGCGGCTCTGCCAGGGCAGGCGCGCCGGCGCGGGCGGGACGCAAGGGCGGGCCGTGCAGCGGCGGGGCCGCAGACCCTCTGCCTCACCGCCTGGGAGGGCCGTAGTAGTCGGCATCGTAAGGCCCGCCTGCACAGCAGCCCGACGCGGGCCGCAGCAGGCGCGTCGACGGCAGACCGGCACGAGGCTTTGGTGCAGCGTGCCGCGCTGGCGCCGGCGCCGGTGTGCCAATGTCCACCTCTGCTCCCCTCGCCCTGCGCCGCCCGCCATCCCCTTGCCTCCCACGCACCGTGCGTCCCAAGGTGGTGGTCGTGCGGCGGGCGCTCGTAGCCCCGGTCATACCCCCGCCCATAACGCTCCTCGTAGCCGCCGCCTGCAGCAGCGGCTCTCCATCACAAGCGTCGCAGCGGACGTGCAGGCGCGCGCGCGGGTGCGCGGTCGGCGGCCGGCCGACGGCGCGCGCGTCCCCCCCCCCCCCCCCCCCCCCCCCCCCCCCCCCCCCCCCCCCCCCCGCCCCCCCCCCCCCCCGCCCCCCCGGCGGCGCGGGCCAGGGACCGGCCCCCCCCGCNGGGGGGGCGCGCGCGGCCCGGGCCGGCGGGCCCGCCCCCCCCCCCCCCCCCCCCCCCTCCCTGCCGCCGCCGCCCGCGCGCACCGTAGCGCTCGCGCGGCTCCGAGTGCCGGTCGGCAAAGTGCCCGCCTCGCACGTCCTGGCTGCCATAGTAGGAGGGGTGGCGCGGCTCCGGCCGCTCGTCATACGGATGGCCGGGGCCCACCGGCCGGTCGTGCGGGTGGGGGTGGTAGCTGCCGCGGTCGTCGCCCTCCCACATCGCGGCGTGGCGCTCGCCCGGCTCGCCGTGCGGCGCCGGCCCGCCCGCCGCGCCCAGCCGGGGGAATTCGTGCCGGCTGGCCAGCTCCAGCTGGCGCTTGCGCTCGTCGGGCAGGCCGGCGCCGCCCCACGCGGGCGCCGGCTGCGCGGGAATCACGCGCAGCACTGCGGCGCCGCCGACGTCGGCGGGCTCGGCCGCGCCGAGCGCCGCGGCAGGCGCGGCCGGCGCCGCGGTGGCCCAGCCGCTGGTGCCCTTGGGCACGAGGCTGATGGTGGGGTCATTGCCGTTGTTCTCCTTCCTGCAAGCGTGGCGGCGGATCGATGTGTCGGTCGGGCGCTGGGCGGCACCCAAGCCGGCGGGCGCCGCGGCGCACCCGCCCCCGGCCCCCTGCCGCGCGCCCCGAGCCTTCCCCGAGCCACCAGCGCTCTCTTGGCGCTCACTTTTGGCTGGGCAGCTGAACAGGCTTGGGGACAGTGACCTTGCCCAGGGAGACCATGCGCTTCCTGCGGCGGGGCAGCTGGTCGCTGGTCGCCCCCGATGCGCGGCGTGGGCCCAGTCAGCCACGCAGGGCAAGTCTGGCCATGGTGGTGATCAAGTCTCGAGAGCTCGCCCCTTGCCTGCCGGGAGCTGCCATCCTGGCGTGTGATGCTTCGGCGGAGGGTTCAGGGCGTGCCCAGGCCCTGCACAGCAAGGTGGCACCCACTCAAGCGGCAGGCTTCGCCCTGCACCTCCTGGCAAGGTTCCGAGTGCGCGAGACCGCCCAGCAAAGCGCAGCAGAGAGCCTGCAGGCCACGTCGGGAGCTCACCTGACTAGAGCACGATGGCGCGGGGGGCAGCTAGGCTCTGCAGAAGTGCTCCCAGCTTGGACGAGAGCCGCCTCAGCCAAGAGAGCCGTCCCCCTAACCTGCTTTCTTCTCGCGGTGGGCGGCGGCGCCGTCGGAGGCGGTCTCCAGTCCCCTGGCTGCGGCGGCCGGCAATATCGGTGTCGGCCGCTCCTGACATCGCTGCTCTGGCAGACCCTGGAATGGCGCCACGGGGGCGGCGGGCGGCGCCGTTAGTGCACACACATCGGGAGCTCTGGCGATGGGCCGGGCCGGCAGCCGGTGCCGAGATGGTGGTGTTGCCTCCTAGCGTACATCTCCACAGACCTCAACGCGGGAGGACGCTGTGTTTCAAACTGATATCGAAAAGCCCCTCGCCAAGGAACTGACAAGTTGGGTGCACCGTCCTCGCCGTCGATACGTTAACCATCTGTGCACCTCCATGCAATAAATCAACTGTGCACCTGTCCATGATGTCATCACTCGGCGGTATGCATTGTTTCTGACTTGGGCGTACCATCGCGTGCTGACTCACTGGCGGCCCCGGGCAGGCCGGCGCGAGGCGGGCGACGGGCAGGCACAATGACCAGATCGATTAGAGGAAGCCCATGTGCTCAACATATCAGTTCCATCGCCTGTTCAGACTGCAATGGCGAAGAAGCGCAAGGATGGGGCTGAGAACGGCCCCCCACCGGTGATGAGCCTGAAGATCGACTCCCGATCATCCGAGCCACAGGACGTGCCTGCAGAGACGCAGGAGGGATTTCAGACGCCCTGCACGCTGCACGGCGTCATGGCTGGGCTGTCGGGCGGCAGCTTGGGCTATCTGTTCGGCTTTGGTGAGCGCAAGGGAGCCGCACGGCGGGACGGAGCGACGGCGTCTTGGGTGGGGCGGCGATCGCCCGCCGTGCCTGGCGCCGCCGCCCCGCCACAGGCGGCTACTGGATGCGCCAGCGCACCAAGGGCCAGTGGAAGCCATCTCTGGCAGAGGGGTGGAGCTCCGCCAAGGCGCGTTCTCGCGCGTGGCATGCCCGGCCGAGTGGGGAGCGAATGCCAGTGGACCGCGGCGCCACGCGCAGCCTGCGTCCGCGCGCGCTCGCGCGCATGCCGCACCGCCACCTGCGCGCCGCCGCCCCTCTCCTCTGCCTGCAGACCTTTGCGATCATGGGAGGCATCTACGCCGCGGTCGGCTGCTTCATGCGGCGCCTGCGCCAGAAGGAGGACGGTGCGCCCGCGCCCTGCCCGGCCGCCGCGCGTGCGCCCTGCCCCGCACCGCGCGCCCGCGCCGTCGGCCGGCGCCCTCAGTGGTTGCGCCGCGCCGCACGCCGCGGCCGCTCCTCCACGCGCGCGCCTGCCCCCTGCCCCCGCCGCCGCGCAGCTTGGAACGGCGCTGCGTCGGGCTGCGCGACGGGCCTAGTGCTGGGCTGGAGCGGCGGGCCGGCGGGGGCACTGCAGAGCTGTGCGCTGCTGGGCATGTTTTCATACTTTGTCGACGGGCTGTCTTCGGATGCCGGGACCGCCCACGCGAGCGCCCTGCCGCCCCGCGCCTGCCCGAGCGGCGGGGGCGGGGGCGCGGGCGAGGGGAGCCGCGGCAGCAGGGGGGGCGAGGGCGCGGGCGGCGGCGGCGAGCGGTCGACGCGGCGCCGCCAGCAGCTGCAGCAGGAGCAGGAGCAGCAGCGCGCGGGCCAGCATGGGTGGCTGCCCCCGGGCCTGCTGCAGCAGCTGGGCGGCGGCGGCGGCCGAAGCCCACTGGATGCGCTGCTGTCGCCCGCGGTGCCGCTGCTGGCGGCGCTCGCGCCCTGCCGCGGCCGCACAGGCGCGCCCGGAGGGTGCGCGGTCGCGCGCAGGGCGTGAGGCGGCGCGCGGCATGTCTGGCCATTCTCGGCGCTGCGCGTCGCGCTGTGCCTGCCTGCTGCTGGCACGACCCATTTGTGTGCATGTGGCGCCCTTTGTGCGTAATGTCTCTGGTGTGACAGAGGCCGTGCTTGGAGCGACGGGGCGAAGCTGATGGCAACAACCAGGAGTGATGCAGCCGGCGGCGAGGCCACCCTATCCCTGGTGCTTGGCTTGGGGGACGTGCACACTGAAAATAGTGGGAATGCGTGTGGAAACTGTTTGACAGTCGAGGGGTTAAGGAGTTACATGCACTATTTTGTACAAAGGGACCGAGTCTCGTCTCCATCTTTGGCGAACGTTTGAAAAAACATGTTGGGCTTACCCCCTACCACAGCAGTGAATGGGCGCCTGCCAGTTTGTGGCCGCTGTCGGCCAGTGCGGCGGCGTGTGGGAAGGTGAGGCACAGCAAGGGGTCAGCAAGGGGCGCGCGCCGGCGACGACTGCGCACCAGTCAGCGGTGGGAGCACTCCTCGCTGGCAGGAGCCTGCGAGCCGTGCGGTCGCGCCGCCAGCCAACAACTCAAGGCAGCGCCGGCCCTGTTGGGGCAGGCTGCTGTCGCGCCTGCGGCCCCGCGCGCCCCATCCTTGCCACGGGGTACCGCGGACTGCCCCCGCACCCTGTCCCCGGCCCCTCACAGCCACGCCCTCGCAGCTCGTCAAGCGCATGGCCGCCGGCAGCCGGACTACCATCCTCCAAGTGAAGAGCCACCTCCAGAGGTACCGCCTCCGGCTCGGCCAGCAGAGTCCGAGCGACGCGCCGACCGCCTGTCCCGACGTGCTGGCGGCGCCGTGTGGCGCGCCAGGTGGGTGACCCCGCTCCCCGCCCGCCGCTGTGGCGCCCACCGCGCTGCCGGCAGCCAAGCACGGCCGCACCAGCGGTGGCGGGCGGCGCAGTCCCGGGGAGCGGCGCAGCAGCCCCACCAGTCCGACTGCGGGCACGCCGCCGCCGCCGCCACAAGCATTCGCGCCACTGGCCATGTCCACCGGCGACCGCCAGGTGCAGCCCTCGGGAGGCGACATGCCTCTGGCCGCGAGCGCTCTGCCGTCGCCGCTGGCAGCGTTCTACGTGGCAGTGCCGGGGCCTGTCTGCGGCGCCGGCAGCGTTCTACGTGGCAGTGCCGGGGCCTGTCTGCAGCTGCTGCGCGCCGCCGCAACCGCACCTCATGCCGGTGGCCCTGCCGCCCACGGCCCCGGCGGCAGGCGGGCCCGCTGCGGCGCGTGTGGCGGGCACCGTGCAGCAGTACCACGGCTGCAGTCTGCTGGAACAGGCTGCCCTGCAGGCTCCAGCGCAGGTGTGGTGTGAGGCCCAGCAGGTGAGGCCGAGCAGCGCTGCCACAGGCGCCGGCCGCCAGCCGCATGCTCCCTCGAGGCTCGAGGGGAGCTCCCGCCTGACGTGCCTCCTCCCGCCGCTTGCGGCGCAGGCCTGCTGGCAGGCTAACGCGCCGCCGCGGCGCCGCAGCCGCCGCCGGTGCGGCCCTCAGGCCGCCCCTGCAGCTGCCCCTGAGCCTGTCCACGCCGCAGCTGTCTGCCTCCTGTGCGCACGGTCCTCCTCCACCTGCGGCGAGCTGGACAGCGCGCGGGTGGGCCTCGACGACGCTGTCGCTTTCTTCCTCGACTCGGTCCTCGATTCGCTGGACCTCGACATCTGCTGCTGTGCACGAGCCTGCAGCCCCGCGCCGGCGAAATGCTGCGACCGGGCCCGGGCCCGCCCCGCCCCGCCCCATGGGCTGCCACCACGCCAAGCCCTCTGCCGCGCCCCGCCGCGCGCCGCCCGCGCCCCGCCCCGCCCAGCCTGCGGAATCTTTTCTGGGAGCCCGCTGGCATTCCACGATCCGCTGGGCCCCCCAGGAGCTGGGCGGGCACCCGGCGCCACCGTATACCGCCACCAGCTGCTGTCCCTTTTCCGCCGCCGCCCCCTCTCCGCCAGCCTTTGCTGCCAACAGAGCCCGCGGGCGTGGCGATTATGTACTGACTGGTGGAGTGAAACGGTCGTGCGGCCAACATCAGAGCAGGGGGGCGAGGTGAGTTGAACAGGTGTCCAGGCGCGAGCGGCCGGTTTCGTGGCGCCCGACCGGGGGCGGCAGCGCCGCGGGAGAGGGAGCGGAGAAGGAGGGATGACGTCATCTCGCTTCGTCTTGATGCAGGAGGCGCAGCCGGAGGCCCAGGGACGTTGCCGCGGCACGCGAACCCCTGGCCCGCGCGGCCGCGCCCCGGGACGGCGGCCGCGCGCGGCTCGGCCCGTCGCGCTCACAGCCTGGGGCCGAGCATCTGCCACAGCTCCATGAGCTGCTAGGCTACCGCCAGGCCCAGCATCAGCTCCAGCGCCAGCATGTAGGGCGAGCGCTCCTTGCGCTCCAGGTGCCACTCGGCCTCCACGCTGGGGAGGCGGGGGAGGGGAGCGGCGTGCAACGAGGTGTGGGTGGTGTGTGTGCGTGTGGTGTGTGCGCGTGTTTAGGGAGGGAGAGGGGCTCCCGTCAGAGGCCCGCCGCGGGGCACGGGGGCACGGGGACCGAGCCTGCCGCGCGCCCGCGGCCCGCGCGTCTCGGCCAGCGGCCGGCCGGCCGAGCGAGCGAGGCCCGCCCCCGCCCCTCACTTGTTGGTGCGGCGTATGAAGGCGAGGCGCGCCAGGCGCTCCATGCCCCACGCCAGGTGGAGCGCGCCGCCGTAGCCCAGGCCCAGCTGGGCGGCGCCGTACAGGGAGACGCAGCTCTGGCGCGGGGGGAGGGGGAGGGGTTTAGGGCCAAAACCCTAAAAAACGGGCCAGGGGCACGGCATGCGGGCGCGTGGCCCAGGCGCCGCGGCGGAGGGGAGGCGCGGGCGTGGCGGCGGCGCGGCGTGCGCGCGAGGGCGCGCAGCGCCCCCCGCGCGCCGGGGCAGGAAGGGGCAGGGAGCCGCGCGCGGGCGCGCGCGCCTGCAGCGCCGATGCGCCCCCGGAGCTGGCCGGCGGCAGCAGCGCCGCGCTGCCGTTGACGCCGTCGACACCGGCGACCGAAACGCGCACGGCCGAGAACAGGGAGGTGAGGCTGCCCAGCTTGCGCGCGGCCTGCGAGGGCGGCGGCGCGGTGGGCGGGTTCGCACGCGCGGGGGCGGGCCAGGAGCAGGCACGGCGAGGCGGCGCGAGGGCGGGCGCAGAGCGCAGCCCCTCGCCTCGGTGAAGTGCGGGCCGGCGGCGGGGCACTGCTCCAGTACGGAGCGGCAGCGCGTGCGGTTGCCGGCCATGGCCACAAGCAGGGCGATCTGCAGGGGGTGGAGGAGCAGGGAAAGGGGGCGGCGGCGGCTCAGCCAGCAGCGCGATGGCCCAGGCGCCGCCCCCTCCCGCCCTCCCGCGCGGCCCAGGGCCCCGCGCGGCGCCGGCGGCGCCGGCGGCGACGCGGGCGGCTGCGAGCGGCTCGCGGGCGGTTGCGAGCGGCGGCGCGGGCGGCCGCCGGGGCGGCGCTCACAAAGCTCATGAGGCAGCCGCACGTGAGCGGCATGGGGAAGACGAGGGCGTGCACCGCGAGCCAGGGCACACCCGAGGCGAGGAGCTGGCTGATCCAGAAGAGGCCACGCCCCGGCCGGCCGCAGCTCGTCGGTTGCAGGCGCCCCGCCAGCAGCGTGCTCTGCGCCATCGGCCAGGTCAGGCCCAGGAGGTAGGCCAGCGGGCGCAGCCGCTGGAAGAGGTCCGGCCACCGCCAGGCCAGCGCCGCCGTCGCCAGCTGCTGCGCCGTCGTCGCCAGCGCCAGTGCGGCCTGCGGCGGGGGAGGGGCTGCGCGGGGGGGGCGCGTGACGCGCCCGTGCGAGGCGCCGCGCCACGCGCGCGGGCGCCGAGCTTGGGCGCCGCGCCCCGGGCGCGGCTCTGCGCGCCGACGCGCGGCGGCAGATTCCCGCCCCCCGCGCTTGCCCCCTCACCAGGCCCTGTTCCCCGTGGCCCCTCAGCTTGAGCGCCAGCAGCAGGTGGAGCGCGGCACTGCCCACGGAGAGCAGGCGGTCTGCCGATATCTGGTTGGCCTGCGGCAGCCGGGGCGCAATGAGAGAGGGCCGCAATGCCACGGGACTCTCCCAAGTGGCGGAGCGGGCCGCCGGGTGCACGCGCCGGCCGCAGGGGATCCAGCCATCGCGCCCCACCTGGCGCTCCGCATTAAACTGCGACTCCAGCTGCGCCGCCTGCTCCTCGCCTACAGACTCGAAGCCCAACCCCCAAGAGGAGCTCGCCACTCGCTCAGGCTCGGCGGCACGCGCTCTGGGAGGCATGGCGAGCGATGGACAGTGCTCCTCGTTGCAAAATGTCTCGTACGTGCTAGGGAGCTCAGTATCCGGACCTGCCCATTATTTCACTAGCTGAGGATGCGGTGAACCTCACGGAAGAGATACAGTAGGACAAACTGCAAGAGCCAATTGGCGTGGGCGCCATGTGCGGGACGAGGCCGCGCTACCCGGCCGCCATTGCTACGGCGGGACGGCGCATTGTGATGTCAACACTCGGTCGCAGGCATTCACATGGCACAGAGGAGGATGCACAGATCGGAAGGTGCACAAGCGCCGTACAGGTTGCGCGTGCAGGAGCGCCGCGCCGCCCAGTGCAAACGGCAGGGCGAGGCACATTGATGGAGCTACATCAATGTGACAACAGAGGGGAATGGGAATCAGAGGGGACAGAGGGAAGGCCGTAGAGTCAAAACACGGTATCGAAGTTAACCAAACAGACCACATGTGTGCCTAGGAGTGCAGCGCCGCCGCTCGCTCGTCAGCGCACACGCCGCGGGGCACGGCCGCGGCGGAGCCCGGACGCCGCGCGCCCGTGCGCCTGCCGTCGCTTGCCGCGGCGCCGCCGAGCCCGGCCGAGCTCGTGGCTCCAAATATGGTCTGGGGCGCATCGTCGGCGCTCTTTCTATAGTCAGACCTCAACGAAGTCTTGGTTGGGCCCTTTTATCTCTACAGTCCGACCTCAAAAGCCCACAGGGCTCCACTCCAGCGTCAGGTGCATCTCGCCGGTCTGCAGGGGCAGGGGCCACGCCGGCGGCGCGTCGCTGCGCGTGGGCAGGCGGCGCAGGACAGCGGGCGGGCAGGCGCGGCGCGGCGTGGCGTGTGCGGCGAGCGAGATGCCTGCCGCGCCGCGCCGCCGGCGCGAGATGCTCGCCGCGGCGCGCGCCGTGGGGGCAGGTGCCGCGCGCGCCGCCGGCCCAGGCCCGGGCACCCACCTCCGCCTCGAGCAAGGGGAAGGCATCCTTGATCCTCCCCTCCACCGCCACGTCTCCAATGGGGACCCGCACCTTGCCCAGCGCCTTGGGCGCGGCCTGCGCTGGCGGCGGCGGACGCGGGGGGGTCATCCACAGGCCGCGCGCGGCGGGCCAGCGCAGCGCACGCCGGCGGCGCCCGCGAGCCAAGGCGCCAGGGGAGGGCGGCGGCGCGCGCCTTGCCCGGGGGGGGAGCGAACAGACCCCGCCAGGTGCCCCCTGCAACGGGGCCCTGCAGAAAGCCCTGCAGAAGGGAAGAAAGCACTCGCCTTGCCCAGCCCTGGGATCTTGAGCGAGGCCAGGCTGTCCATCAGCCCCGGCTGCTCGTACACGACCGCGGTCAGCGTGGAAGCGCTGCTCACGTTGACAAAGTCTGGTGGTGGTGGTGGTGGTGGGGTGAGGGGGGTGGGAGGGGGGGAGGGGGGCTCTGTGGACGCGGCAAACGGCGCCGGCGCCTCGCGCGCCCCCCGACACCCGCCACGGCGCGGCTGCAGCCGCGACCGAGGGGCGCGGTCGAGGGGCGCGGTGGCGGGCGCGGCGGCGCCGGCGCGGCGCGGCAGTGCCGGCGCACCCGTTCGGAAGTGGAAGCGGGGGGAGGCTTCGTTGAGCACGACGTGGGTGCGGAACTCGATGCGCGGCTCGGGCATGCGGGTGGGGTCGTACAGCGTGGCGACGACGTAGCTGTCGGTGGGCTCTGCGGGGGGGCGGGGGAGGGGTGGGGCGGTGGCGGTTGGGTGGGCCGGCGCCGAGGGTCAACGGCGGTGGCGAGGGGGGGCGGGCCCGGCGGGCGCAGCTGGCGCCGGCGGACAGGCGAGCGGGGAGGGGGGGTCACGCGCCCCGGGCGCCGGCGCTCCGTCCCCCGGCCCCGCCACCCGCGCCGTCTCCCACGTCCCCCAGGCGTCTCACCTCCCAGGCCCACCACACTCTTGATCGTGAGTGTCACCACGCCCTTTGCCTCCTTGTCCTCCCTGCCAGTCTTGCGCACGCTCAGCAGCTGTGGCGGGGGGGGGGGGGGGGGGGGGGCCGCGGGGCCCGCCGCGGGGGGGGCGGGGCCGGCGCCCGGTCCCCCCCCCCCC
>PCFQ01000079.1:1502887-1515907 GCA_003063905.1 Chlorella sp. A99 | reverse complement strand
GGGGGGGGGGGGGGGGGGGGGGGGGGGGGCGAGGAGGGGAGGGCGCTCTGGGTGCAGTGGAGGGCGACTTGGGTGCTGAGGCGGAGGGTGAGAGGGGGCTGGGCCCGTGCCCCGCGGCGGCAGGATGCTGGCCGCCGGAGGAGGGGGGCGGACGGGAGAGGGGCGGAGGAGGGGAGGTCCGGCGCGCGCCGAGGTGCGCGCGGCACGCGGCGGCAGGGCCCGCCGGCGACCGGCTCGTGACCGCAAGCGCCCGTGCTGCCAGCGCGTCTCTGGCGCGCGGCGCTGCTCACCAGCACGCCCACGCTGCTCCCAAGCAGCCAGCCGACCAGCGCTGCCAGCATGGGGGCGCCAGTGCGTCAGGGGGAGGCTGCGTCCACTGCCGGTCGAGGAGCGTTTGGGGGCGCAGAGATGAAGCGTCGCTGGCGCTGCGCTGGCTGCCGCTGCTGCGCCGGCTGCGCTGCTGCGCCTTCGCCTGCTCAGGCTGCCGCTGCTGTCCCGCCTGGGTGGCGCGAATCGCAGGCGTGGCTTGGCGCCCTCGACACGCTGGCAACACAGCGGCGCCACTCCACGCTTAAGGGACCGACATGCTCACTCCCGCCCACTCTGCAATAAACGTGTGCCATGAGGGGAAGTTCAGGGTGAGGACTCTGGGCTTGCTTGTGGAGAGCGTGCGCCCGCCGGCGCCGCACGGCGCCCGCCGGTGACGCAGCCAACTCCGCCTGCTGCAACAAGCTGTGGGTCGCATGGGCCCCCCGTGCGCCCTCTCTTCACGCAGCGCCCGCGCGTCTCGATCGACCGCCAGGATGCCAATCCCGAGACCCGACAGCACCTTTGGCCACCTTGTCTGCAGGCCCCGGGCTTTGTGATCGCGTGATCTGAGCTTTCACGGCCAATTGGAACGTGCAAAGGACAGGCCAGAAGGTGTATGGAGTGTTGACATCATAAAAGCCCACTCGTGCAACGGTTCTAAACGCACGGCACCAGGCCCACCTGTGCTGGCACCAACAATTCGACACGGAAACTGAAGATGGGGGGTGCGCATACAGCTCAGCTCAGCTCAGCTGCAGCGCGTGACGGCGACCGCACAGCAGCTGGTGGCGGTGGCGGCCAGCCGCGGCTGCCCCGCCCTTGCCACGCTGCTGCTCGAGGGCGCATGCGCCGACGGCTGCAGCGCAGAGGCGGCGGTGGCGGCCATGGACGCCGCCTGCCCTGCAGGCTCCACGCTGCTGCACGTGGCGGCGGGCACGGGCTGCACGGCCCTGCCGGCCGTGCTGCAGTGGTGGGCGCAGTGCCACAGCGCTGGCTGGCACCTGCGCAGCGGCGGCATGGTCGCTGAGGAAGTCGAGGGCGCTCTGCTGCCGATTGGGAGGCGCTGGCAGGTGGGCATCAGCTGCCCTGGCCCGCCCGCCCGCCCGCCGGACCCCCAGCCTGCCCTCCCGACGCCGCGTGGAGCAAGTGGCAGACAGGCATTCAGCAGCCCTCCGCGCCCCTGAGGGTCTGCAGCGCTTCCAGGCAATGTCCTGCCTTGCTGGCCAGCGCCGCTCACCGTAGAGATGGTTAAATGTCTGGCGTAAGAGGGGTCAGGCGGTCCAACCGCCTCCAACCATAGCAGCAGGCGCGTGGCACAGAGTGCTCGGCCGGGCATGCGGGCGTGGCGGGTGCGGTGCAGGTCAGCAAGAGTCACCCGCAGACCAATTCCGCCCCCTCTCAGAGTCTGGCCTCCCCCGTCCGCCCGTCCCTTCCGCAGCGCTGTTGCGGGAGGCCAAAGGGCTGCCGCCTGGCAGGGCTGATGCTGACCCCCCACCGCGGTTCCCTATGGCGCTGCTCAGCGCACTCATGCTAGGCTGCCACTGGATGGCGGAGCGCCTGCTGTTGCACATGGTGGCGGCACGAAAGCCCCTGAGGCCTGGCGGGTCGGCGGGCCAATGTGCCACTTTCTCAGTGCAGGCTGTTTGGGGCACAGGCCCTCTGCTTACCTGTTTGGCTTCGGCTACCTTGTGCCAGCAGCCATGCAATTGTGCACTGCATCGCTGCAGTAGGCTGGGTGGGGCAGCAGACGGCAGGTCACGGCGTGGTGGCACCCCACCCCGCCCCGCCCCGCCCGCGGTTAAAAGTCCGACAGCTCCCTGATCGATCAACGCGCCGCCCAGATCTCAGTGTGCTGCCTTTGCACGGTCGGATGTTGAATTGTGCGGGGCCTGGCATGCTGTTGTCCTGGCATGCTGCAGTCCGAGGAGCTAGTTGGCCATGCACGGGCAATTGCGATCACGAAATCAGGAGAAGAGCTTGCCACCTGTATTGCCGACTTTTGGTGCCAACAGTCTCCCTTGTTCAAGAAGCCAGGCCGCGCCTCGGCTCGGACGCATCTCCTTTCTCTAATCATCAGTGCACGTCTGGAGCCAAAACTCTCGAATTAGCGGCATAAGCGCAAGCTTGTGTCTCCCTCGCCTCCCAGCACGGCGACCGGTGTCACAAAACGCAGCCACGGCGGAGGCATGGAGGGGGGCGGCACGGAGCCTAGCGGCACGCCGGCGGGGCCGGCCGCCGCCGACGCTCTAGTGCCTGGCAGCCGCAGCACCTGGACCAGCAGCGACTACAAGTTCAATCCCTACGACCTGAAGGTCGAGCCCACGGAGCAGGGCGCAGCGCGGCTGGCAGAGTCGGGCCCGTCGACGGCGGGTGGCGGCTCCACTGGCGACGCGCGTCACAGCTCGCCGCCCGCCTCGGTCGGCGGGACGGGTGAGGAGGGCGGCGCCATAAAGCGCAAGCCCGGCCGCCAGAAGCGCACCTCGGTGCTCTGCCAGGTAGGTGCAGCGGCGCGCCGCTATGAGCGCACGCGCGGCGCCGTGCTGTGCCGCCGCGAGGCTGCTCGCGCGCCGCGGGGCCTCGTGTCTGGGCCGCCGGGGAGCCAAGACGCCGCTGCTGGTGGCCGCCCGCGGGGCCGCGGCCCTCGAGCTGTTGCGCTCTGCCGCGCGCAGGTGCTGGGATGCGGAGAGGAGCTGATCAATGCCAAGGTGGGGGAGCGGCCCACGCCGGCCGCCGGCGCGTGATCGCTGTCCGAGTCGCCCCGAGAGGGCGCGGGGCGGGTATCCGGTCCCCAGCGCGCGGCTCTCCGTGCTGGGGCTGCGGGCAGCCCGGCCAAACAACTGCGCCAGGGCCAGCGCTCGGCCGTCGCCTGCGTCCGCGCTGCTGCCACGCCTCGATCGTGCCCTCGCTGTCGGCAGCAACGATCCAGGATTTCACACTTTCACCTCTTTGTGTCGTGACTTCACCGCGTGTGTCGCGACTCCACCTCGTGTGTCGTGACTTCGCCTCGTGTGTGTATGCAGACCTACTACCGGAGGTACAGGATCTGCCAGCACCACTCCACCCTGCCCTCGATGGTCCTGGACGGCAGGCGGCAGCGCTTCTGTCAGCAGTGTGAGTGGCGGGCCGGCGGCGCTTGGGGAGCGGCTGGGCGGGCGGGCGGGGTCGCCGCAGGCGGCGCCGCAGCCCGGGGGCGACGGCGCGCCGCACACCTGGATCCGGCGCCGCCCGCCGCGACCCCACCCGCCCGCCTGGATCATGAAGCTCGGGGAGAGCCGCGTGGCCGGGCCGAGCTGCCGCCGCTGCTGCGGCACAGCGCACGATGTGCCCGTGCGCAGCCAGCCGTACTGGAGCCGGTGGTGCCGCTCCCATCTGCCCGAGCCAGCCGCTTGCATGCGCAGCCCTGCGCGCCCAAGCCAGCCGCGCTGAACGCCCCCGCGCTCTCGCCCTCTGCACCCGCATCCCACAGGCGGCCGCTTCCACGTTTTGTCGGAGTTTCAGGGCACGCGGAAGAGCTGCCAGCGCAAGCTGTCGCGCCACAACCAGCGGCGGCGGCAGCGGTTCGACGACGCCGAGGGCGACGGGTTCCCCGCCAGCGGCATGCAGGCCGCCGGCTGGGAGGAGGGCGAGGAGGACGTGGCGGCGCCCGAGGCGGAGGGCGGGGTGAGCCGGGGCCACGGGCCGGGCGGGGCGCGCGCGGCGGTGGGGAGCGCTGCGCGGCGTGGGCAGAGCGTGACTGTGGCTGCCACGCATGCGTGTGGCCCATGTGCAGGTGTCGTCCGAAGGCGTGAGCAGTGACAAGCAGGAGCGGCAGCGGCGGCGACGGAGACGAGGGGAGCCAGACCCGGCGCCGCAGGGCGCGGCGCCGGCGCCCACGCGGCAGCAGCAGGCGCGGGGCAGCCGCAGCAGCGGGGGCACGGGCCATCACGGCTCGACAAACATGGGCGAGGAGCCATCCCCGGTCCGCGCGCGCTCGGAGCAGCAGGGGCAGGCGCCGCAGCCCACTGGGGCGGGCAGCGCGCCGGTGCTGCCACCGGGCTTCGACGTGAGCCGCCGGCGCGCGCTGCTGCAACCGCCGTCGCGTGCTGCTGCAGCCGGCGGCGCGCGCGGCTCCTGCTGCCGGCGCGCGTGCCGGCGCGCGTCGTGCTCCGCCGGTGACCTCCCCGCGCGGGCAACACGCCCCTTTGTTGCAGGCGCTGCTGCTGGACCCTGGCGCGCTGGACGCGGCGCTCCAGCACCTCCCCCCTCCCTCCGCCCTGGGCGGCGCGCTCCAGGGCCAGCAGCAGCTGATGTGGCTGGCCGGGCCGGCGGCGGCCGCGCTGCGGCCTGACGGCTGGGTGCCGCGCGGTGCGGCGGCGCCGCCCTGCGCCCCGCCCCCGCCGCAGTACGCCGCGCCGGCGCCGGCGCCGGCGCCGCTGCAGGTGGGCGTCCCGCCGCCGGGGGCGGCGGGCCCCTCGGCCCTGCCCTTCCTGGCCACGACGGCCAGCGGCGGCGGGCCCGCGCCTGTCGAGTGGGGCGGGGGCCCCGCGCATGGCTGGGCGCACCGAGCACAGGTGCGGGCCGAGCCGGCCGGGGCGCGCGCGGCCGCGCCGCCGCGCGCCGCCGTCCCAGCGGCCCCGCGTGGCCCACCGCCGCCGCCGCAGGCGATGGCGATGGCCAGCCAGCCCCCCTTCACAAGCTACTCCCATAGAGACCAGATGGAACGCCTCTCTCTCAAGGTGCGTCCCTCAGGGAGCAGCAGCGCCCGGCGGGGCGCGCCGCCCCCCTGCGCGTCGCGCCGCGGCGCCCCTCGGCAGGCCGCGCGCGGGGACGCCGGCGCGGCCCGAGGCCGGCGCGGCCGCCCCCACGCGCGCGGCGCCCTCGCGCGCGCCCGGGCACGTACGCGTGCCCTTGCCCTCCCCGCCGCGCCGCTGCAGGTGTTTGGGACCACGCCCGACCTCCTGCTGCCCGCGGTGCGTGCTGAGCTGGATCAGCTGATCTCCACGTCTGCCAGCCTGATAGAGGGCCACATCCGCCCCGGCTGCACGCACCTCACCCTGGCGGCGCTACTGGTGAGCAGCTGCAGCGTGGGAGGGCCCGACAGCGGGGGGCGCGCGTGCGAGGGGGCGCGGCGCGGCGCCGGCCGCGCGCCCGCCCGCGCGCCTCGCCCGCCGACGCCGGCGCGCGCCCCCCGCCCCTCCCTCCCGCCCCCTCCCGCGCAGCCCGACGGGGAGGCCGCGCCGTCGCCAGCCCTCCTCCGCCCCCGCCTCGAGGCGCTGCTCGCCTCTGACAGCCCGCTGGGCACGCTGCTGGGCACGCGCGGCGCGGTGGTGCAGGCGGGCGACCGCATCGTGGTGGTGTCCCAGGGCAAGGTGTGCCTCGAGGCGGCGGCGGGCGAGGCGCTGCCCGTGCTCGAGGCCGTGGGCCCGCCTGCGCTCTGGGCCGGCGCGCCACCGGCCGGCGGCGGCGCGCGCGCGCTCGAGCTCCGCGGCTGGCGCGTCGCGGACCCGTCCGCGCTGGTGCTCTGCCGGCAGCGGGGGCGCCACCTGGCGGTGGAGGTGCTGGGCTCGAGCTGGGACACGGAGCCGGCGCGCGGCGAGCAGGAGTGGGTGTGCGTCTGGCCGCTGGGCCTCGTGCCAGGTGCGCGTGGTGACCGCCGCCCGTGAGTGGCGCGCTGCCTCCGCGTCCACCAGGGCCTGCATCTCCTCCCCTTGGCCTCTCCTACCCCTCCCACAGGCTGCGCCGAGCTGGAGGTGCAGGTCGGCAACCTGCTGAGCGCGCCGCGGCCCCTGCTGGTCCTCCCTGACCGGGCGGCGGTGGCCGAGGTGTGCGCGCTGGCGGCGGCGGCGCCACCCACGTCTGCGGCCGCCGCGACCCTGGACGCCTTCCTCCGCGAGGCGCGTCGGGCCTGCCCCCCTCCCTGCCCCCCGCCGCCGTCCCCTGCCCTCCGCGCCCACAGCGCCGCCGGCCAGGCCGCGTGGGGCGCCCCTTGACAGCAGCACACCCTCTCCCGCCCGCAGGTTGGCCTTGTGATCCGGTTCACCCACCGCCACATGGCAGCGGCTGCGGCCGCCGCAGAGGGCTGCCCGGCGCTGCCGTTTTCCCTGCGCCTGCGCCAGCGCGTGGCGGCGACCGCGCAGCGGCTGGTGGCGGTGGCGGCCAGCCGCGGCTGCCCCGCCCTTGCCGCGCTGCTGCTCGAGGGCGCGTGCGCCGACGGCTGCAGCGCAGAGGCGGCGGTGGCGGCCATGGACGCCGCCTGCCCTGCAGGCTCCACGCTGCTGCACGTGGCGGCGGGCACGGGCTGCACGGCCCTGCCGGCCGTGCTGCAGCGGTGGGCGCAGTGCCACAGCGCTGGCTGGCACCTGCGCAGCGGCGGCATGGTCGCTGAGGAAGTCGAGGGCGCTCCGCTGCTGACCCCGGTCCACGTGGCGGAGGTGCTGCCCGACGGCGGCGCGATGCGCGATGCGCTGGCAGGTGGGCGCCAGCTGCCCTGGCCTGGCCCGCTCGCCCGCCGGACGCCCAGCCTGCCCTCCCGACGCCCGACCAGCGCTCTCCTCTGCCTGCCTGCGTGCTCCCTTCTGCTCCTCTCCCCGCAGCCCTAGACCCCGAGGAGGCCCGCCGCCTGTGGGAGGAGCCCCTGCCCGGCGGCGTGCCCGCCGCGCGGCAGCTCGCGGCGGCGGCAGCGGCGCGCGGCTGCCCCTCAATGCTGCCGCCGACCAGCGAGCCCGGAACCCCAGACGGCACCACTCCCCCCACCGCCTTCCACTCGGGCGACACCAGGCTCACCGACGCCTGCGCTGGCGGGACGGCCCGCGCAACTGGCGCCTCGGCTGCCGGTGCCGACGCCCGTGCGCCCAAGCACCACGCTGCGGGCTGCCCGCCCAAGCGGGCGTCCGCCAGCAAGGGCTGCGAGGACTCGGCGGCCGGCGGCACGGGCGGCGCCAGCCCGCGCTGCACCTGCTGCGCCGCACCTGCGGGCGCCGGCAAGCGCGGCGCCGCCGCCGACCGCCAGGCCAGCGGCGAGCTCGCGAAGTGGCTGCTGGCGGCAGAGGAGGAGGAGGAGGTGGAGGGCGGCAGCGGCGACGAGGTGCTGGAAGGCGGGCTGCGGCAGGCTGTCAAGGCAGAAGTCGTCACCCAGATGCTGCAGCGGCACATCAAGGGTGGGTGGGGTGGGGTGGGGTGGGGTGGGGTGGGGGGCGCGCCCGCATGGGGAGGGGGCCGCCGTGGGCAGCGGCGCCGCGGCAGCGGAGCCGCGGCGGCGGGCACTCGCTGGCTTGCAGCGCTGCCCTCGCCGCCGCGCGGCCCACCGCACCTGATCGCCCCTCCCTCGCTGCACTGCCCTGCTGCTGCTTGCAGTGGTGGAGGATGACCTGTGGCCAGCACCGCCCTGCGCGGCCGGCGCGGCCCGCGGCTGCTGCCTGCTGTGCAGGGCCGCGCTGCTGCTGGGCCACTGGGCGGCGGTGCTGCCTGGCGCTGGGTTGGGTGGCCGGCTGGCGCGCACGGGAGGGGCCGGCGCTGGCCTGAGGGCAAGCCCTGCCCCGCCCGCCCCGCCGCGCTCTCCATACATCGCATCCGCACGCGCCTGCCGGTACCATATTTCAAGTACTCTTACTGTAGAGTGTATCCGTTGAGCTCGCTCTGTTGGCCCAATGAGCGCCCCAACCCCATTTCATTTCATTCGCCTCGCTCCCAATCTTTTCAACATGCGCGTGCGCATCCCTTTGCACATGCACGCACATGTGCGTGCATGTGCATGTGTGTCCCCTCATGCGGCCCCTACTCGACTCACGGCCGCCCCATGGCAGCCTGTCATCTCCTCAACAAATGATGTATGCACGTGTGCACACTCTGCCTGACAAAGCTTCTTTCTCCACCCCAGCCCCCCCTTCCCAACCTGGCCCAATGCCTCCCCCCCACCCAATCTCTCTTGTACTTGCTGCGTTTGGCATTCTGTGTCGTGCACGCCACTTGTGCTGGTCTGGTCTGGTCTGGTCTTACAGCTTGGCACCATGAGGCATGCACCGTTCCGCAAGCGAAATTGCTTGCAGAATCAACGCCACTTGTGCCTCTTGCCTCTTTACTTTTTCAATGCCGTGGCTGCTATCTGTGACACGTGGTTCAGAATCTGGTCACANTCTTTCTCCACCCCAGCCCCCCCTTCCCAACCTGGCCCAATGCCTCCCCCCCACCCAATCTCTCTTGTACTTGCTGCGTTTGGCATTCTGTGTCGTGCACGCCACTTGTGCTGGTCTGGTCTGGTCTGGTCTTACAGCTTGGCACCATGAGGCATGCACCGTTCCGCAAGCGAAATTGCTTGCAGAATCAACGCCACTTGTGCCTCTTGCCTCTTTACTTTTTCAATGCCGTGGCTGCTATCTGTGACACGTGGTTCAGAATCTGGTCACACCTCCTGCCGCAACTCCGTTGATGCTGAATGCTGAAGTATTAAAATTTGCTCCGTCATCGGCGTCATGTCATCGTCATCCGTCAGAGGGGACGAGGGGACGACAGGGCGGGGAGACGCAGGATTGGGGCGGCGAGGGCGGCGCACGGTGCCGCGCCCCGCGCGGGCCCCATTGCCAGCCCCACTGTGCACAGCCGTGCTCGTGTAGACCCTCCACTAGATCTCCTGTCGGCCCGGGGAGCCACCATCCTGCACATTTGAAGTGGCACACCCGCGGGCGCCGCGGGGCGCCGGGCACCGCAGCAGTGACCGCCGCCCGCCCCGGTGCAACATTTGGTTGCAGGTGCGCGCTCCACTTGGTTTCTGCTTCACTCAGCGTGGCCGTCTGTTTGATCGCATCAGCGCACTGAAAGTCAGCAAGTCTCTGTTCGGACGATCGGAACCAGGCGCACCTCCGCAATCGCCCGGTTGGCCTAGACGTCGGCGATAGTACACGCGTCGGTTTTACGCTCTGCCAGCAGACACTAGCGTCGCGTGAGCAGCTGGCGCGCGGTCCATGCGATCCTTGCCGCAGTGTGGCTGGCAAGCGGGGTGCACAAAGCGAAGTGCTTGCCCGCGGATCAGCCGCCTACCCGTCGCCGCTCCTCCCGCAGCCCGTCGACCACCGTAGCAGCGATGCGCGGCATTGCCGAGTGGTTCATTTATGGCGAGGTGGACTGGGAGCGCTATGTGGCGCTCCTGCGCGCGTGGGGCCCGCTGCTGGCGGGCGTGCTCTTCGGCGCAGGTGCTCGCTCGCCGTGTGGCGCCGGCGCAGCGGCGCATGCAGCACGCTAGCAGCCAGGCGTCGGGCAGTGCCGTGCCGCCGCCCCGCCCGCCGCCCCGCCCCGTCCCGCCCTGCCCCACCCGCCGCCCCGCCGCGTCGTCGTCGCGCAGGCTGGTGGTGCTGGGCCGACGCTCTGGTGTATGAGAAGGCGGTGGCGGGCACCGGCTATCCCTTCAAGTACAACTGGCCCGGCATCGGTGCGCTCCCGGCGCCCCTGCCGCCGCGCGCGCGCCTGGGCGCGGGCCGCTCGCCCGCCCCCGCCCCCGCCCCGCGTGCTGCCGCCCGCCTGGCCCGGCTGGCTGGGCGGCGAGGGGGGGGGGGCAACGCGCGCGCCGCCCAGGCCGCCCGCCTGCCCGCCCGCCCCTCACTCCCCTCCCCTCCCGCCGCAGTGGCCACGTTGGCGCTGATTCTGATCAACCTCATGCCTCGCAATGCGGTTGCCCAAGCCTCCGAGAGCATGGAGGAGGGAGCAGACGTGAGTGCGCGGCCGCGCCGGGGAACGAGGCGGCCGCGGGCGTGCCAGGGAACGAGGCAGAGGCCGTGCGCGGCCGCCAGGCAGGGCGCCGCCCCTACTGCGCCGCCCGCCCAGCCTGCCCTTGCCGCACTGGTCCAGTCGCCTTGCCGAGCGCCGTCCTCCCAGCCACCCGTGCCTTGGAACCCACGCCCCACCTGCCCACCCACCCACTTCCTCACCGACCTGCCTCCATACCATCCCACCAAAACCTACCCTCCCACCGCAGTTCCGCGCCCGCCTCTGGCTCTTCTTCTCCTTTCTGATCGCCTGCGCCGCCATGGCCGGCAGCGTGGCAGTCCTCATCTCAACCTCGCAGCAGCAGGAGCACGCGTCGGTGGGCGTGGTGAGCGCGGGAGGGTGCGGGGGCCGCGCCGCGGCGGGCGCACCGCGGAGGCGCGAGGGGCTGGGTGCAGGCTTGCCCTGGGCAGCGCGATTGGGTGGCGCGTGCGGCGGCGGCTCTGGGGACCGCCGGCCCCTCAGTCGGCAGGGCAAATGCGCCGCTGGTTGCCGCTTGACGGCGGCCGAGGCGCGCTCTCCCGCGCCCCGGCCTCGGTGCCGCAGGGCAGCGTGCTCCAGTGCGGCCTGGTGCTCTCCGCCGCCCTGCTGTTCTGGTCGTTCCGGTGGGCGTCGAGCGCTCGAGGGCGCTGTGCGCCGCTTGGCGCACAAGGGAGCAGCGCGCCGGCGCGCTGCGGGTGCGCTGTGGGCCGCCGCCGTTGTTCGGGCACCGAGGTCTGGCGCCGGTGCTGCGCTGCGTCAACCCTGCACCGCCCGCCTGCCGCCGCTGCAGATCCGATGAGCAAGAGGGCGTCTACGGGTACATCTCATATTGAGCGGTGGGGCTGTGGCGCCCGCTGTTGCACGTGCACAGACCTGCGCAGTGCCAGTGCCACATCCAGCCGGCTTTGCACCAGCGGCTGCCGCTGTGGCCAGTGCCTGGCCCTGCAGCTGGTTGACGCGCGGTTGGCCGCATGTCGGCAGTACATCTCCAGTTGTTGATGTGTGGCCTGCATCTGCATCCAGCCAGGGAGTGGGCGGGGCGGTGCTGTGAAATTGCTACCTTCGTTGCCGCAACGGGCCGCATTGGGCTGCGCGGCCACCCAGGCGTTCGCGGCGGCGGGACGGCCACATGTTTGACCGAGTCAGAGATCGATGCCCCTCATCGAAACACGCTCTCGCGGTCGTAGAGCGCTCGCAAATGCGCCGCGCCCTCCAATTCGGGCTGCAGACTTATTATGTCTTATGCTGGGCTCGTAGTCCTCGCGCTGCTGTTCTCCAATGCAGCGGCGCAATCTGAGCAGCAATCGGCGCAGCAGGGACTGTTTGGCACGAGGAGAGGAGGTGAGGCGGGAGTCGCAGGACAGCCCTCGGGAACGATCCAGGGGCGCCGAAACTCGCAATAGATCTCTGGAGGCGATCGCAGGGTGCATGCGGAACCAGACGGACGCATGCTGACCGCCCGCTCCCGCCTGCGCTGCGTCCGCGGTGCAGATGTGGACGGCCTCTCCAAGTTCCTCTCCTCCACGCTCGAGGACATGGTCAGCAACCTGTTGCAGCAGGATGCCCAGGCCCGGCGCCGCTCAGTGCCCGCAACCCAGGCATGGCGGTGGCGCAGCAGCTCGCCCGCCTGCCCGCCTGTCCGACCGCGCTCGCGCCAAGTGCATCTGACCCGGTGCCTCCCTTCCCCCCGACTCGGTGCTGTCCGCCCCCTGCAGGGCCTGGAGTCGCTGCAGCAGTTCTTCAGGTGAGGGAGCAGCGCAAGGGCCAGTTGAGGTGCGGGTCCTCTGTCGCACATTGGCAGTGGCATCGGTCGCCTCCAGACAGCCAGCTGGGACGGCAGCACCCGCGTGCAACAGGGACCGCCGGCACCGGCGCCGGCACCGCCCAGCTGCTGAACACTGCCGCCTCCCCTGCCACCTGGTCACACTCCTGCTCATGCGCGCCCACCGCCGCCCGCAACAGCGAGATGCTGGGCGGCAACTGGACGAGCTTCCTACCCCAGTCCTGGAGCCTGCCCTCCTTCAACTGGGACTCCCTGGGCACCTTTGAGTACCAGTCCAACATGCAGGCGAGGCGGAGAGGGGTGGGGAAGGCGATGGAGAGGATGGAAAGGTGCAAGGGTTCCCGGAATGGCAGGAAGTAAGCAGGGCGGCCCGGACGCCAGGGCCGACCGATGCAAGCGCCCAACTGGTCCGGGGTGCGACGCTTCGCAGCTCGTCAGCAACCCATGCCACGCGCCTCCCCCTGCACCGCCCCTGCAGGACTTCCTTGCCGGCGCGAACCTGAACCGCCCCACCTCCGTGCGGGACCTGGCCAGCCGGCTGGCAGACATGGAGTCGCACTTCTGCACGCCCGAGGGGTGAGCAGAGTGGACGGAGACGGAGAGAGGAGGGGGAGCACCCGCTTGCCCGCCCGCCCACCAGCGGCCTTCTCATGACTCCAGCAGTCAACTGCGGCCTGGCTACTTGCGCGGCCCGCCCACTGTCGCACGTACCCACCCCACCCCACCCCACCCCCTCTGCAGCCACAAGGACAGCGCCCTCGTGCCCGCCTCCTGCACCGGCCCCACCGTGACCCTGGCCTTCCTGCCCAAGGTGTGCACCCTGGACTCCGCCAACAAGGCCGTCATCTGCGACCCCGCCAAGCTCGTGCTCCAGAGGACCCCCGGCTCCTGCGTCGATGCTTACCACTCTGCCGCCACCTGGAAGGGCAAGGAGTGCGCCATCAAGGGCCACGCCGGCTTAGCGCACGCCAACGTGCACGGCGGCTCTGAGTACCACAACCCCCTAGAAGATATTCACATAAGTCACCACAAGCATCCCTCGCCACCGCCCACCAGCACAACCCCAAACAACGATAGAGTTGACAGCCTTCGACCTCCGCCCAGCCCGCCCCCTCCATCGCCACCGCCCTCACCTCCGCCTCCCTCGCCACCACCTCCCTCGCCACCACCCTCACCTCCGCCTCCCTCGCCGCCGCCCCCGAGCCCGCCGCCCA
>PCFQ01000079.1:1465888-1487658 GCA_003063905.1 Chlorella sp. A99 | reverse complement strand
GGGGTGTGGGGGGCGTCGGCGCGCGCGGGGCGCACCAGGCAGTGAGGCGCGCAACCCCACCCCACCGGACGCTTCCTGCCTGCAGGCAGCATGCTGAGCACGCTTCCTGCTGCAGGAGCGCGCCCCCTTCCTTCCACCAGCAGGGCAGCGCGCCCCCTCCCACCTGGGCCGACGACTCCTCCTCCGGGCTGGCGCCCGCCGCCGCGGCGCCCGCCACGCCCACGCCGCGCGCGGCGGCGGCGGGGCTGCCGGGCTCCAGGGTGCACATCGACAGGCCGCGATCGTCGTACAGAACCTCACTGGGAGCGACTCCGCTGGCTGGGGTGGCGGGCGCGCCTGCGAGGCGAACGACGGGGGCAAGGGGCAGGTTGCAGCGGGGCGGCGCGATGGGGGCCGCAGGGGGCGGGGTGCGGCGGCCGGGCGGCGGGCCGGGGGCACAGGCAGCGGGCGGGGCGCGCCTGTGGCGGCGAGCACGCCGGGCGACAGCGCGGGGCCGCCGGCGAGGGTGCCAAAGCCTGCGGGCAGCTCCGGGAGGGCCAGGACCGGCCCGGCCCCCAGCATGCTGCCGCCGGCAGAGCAGCTGACCTCCATAGGAGCGCAGGCCGGCAGCCCCGCCCCGCCCGCAAAGGGCGACGGCGGCGGCGCGGCCGCCGCCAGCAGGGCCGCCGCGGCACGCAGGTCAGGGTAGCCGCCGACGGGGCCCAGGCTCGTGGGCGCCGCCGAGCCTGGCGCGTGGCTGGCCGCGGCGGCGGCAACGGGCGGGCCGGCCAGCGCGCCGGCCAGCGCGCCGCCGCCGCCGCCGCCGCCGCCGCCGCCCAGCAGCTGCTGCAGCAGCGCGGCGAGCGCGGGGCTGACGCCGCCGCCGGCCTGCGCTGTGGCCGCGCCGCCCGGGAGCACGACCAATGTGACCGGCGGGTCGTGGTGGGGGCCGTGGCCGTGACCCTGGCGGGCAAAGGGGCTGGCGCCGGGCGTGCCTGGGCCGGCGGGGCCGGCGGGGCTGGCGGACCCGGGGGGCGGCAGCACGACGAGCACGGTGGCGTCCTGGCCCGCGGCCGCGCTGACTGCTGCGACCTGCATGGGAGGGGGCGGGGGAGGGGTGAAGGCGAGGCGCCGTATGCGGGGGCTTGCCAGGCGTGCGCTGCCAGGCTGGAATCGCCGCGCAAGCCGTCTGCCGCTCGCTGGCCGGGGCGCCCGGGCATGCGCCCGCAAGGCTCGCCTGCTGCATCAGGTGGGGCGCCAGCTGGCCGGCGCCCGGGGCCTGGCCCAGCTGCACCACGCCGCCACCGCCCTGGTTGGCGGCCGAGCCGGCCGCGCGCAGTGGCGGGGGCGTCGCCCAGCCGCTGGGGGCGGGCGCCAGCGCCTGCGCTCGGGGGCGGCGGGGGCAGGTGCAGTGGGAATCCGGGCACAGGCGCCTGCGCAGAGGGGGCCGGTTGCGACCCTCCCCGACCCAACCCACCCTCAGAGCAACACCAACCTGCAGTGAGTGCTGCCGCGAGAGCCCGCCGGGCGCCGGGCCGCTGCCGCCGCACGAGGAGGGCGGCTGCAGGGAGGCGGGCGGCGAGCCCAGCCGGCCGGGGGGAGGGCTGGGGGAGGAGAGCTCGAGGGAGGGCATGGCGGCCACGCGCTGCTGGGGGGCCTGCGCAGGGGCGGGGGGCAGCGCGGAGGAGGGCGGCCCGCTCGAGGGCCGTCGGGGGAGGGGCGGAGCGCGCGCGGGCGCTGCCAGGCGCGGCCCCTGAAATGCGCAGGAGCGAGCATGTGTGGCCAGTCCCTTCCAAGCTGCGGAGAGGGAGCCAGCTGCCCCCCTTGCCTGGGTGAAGCAAGAGTCGGGGACGAGGCTGCCCTGCGCCGCGAGGAAGGGGCTGGCGGCCGCCTGGCTGGTGGGCAGGCTGGGCGCCGGCGCGAGGCTCCCCAGCTGTCATGCGCAGGGGGCGCGGGGGCGCGAGTCAGCAGACTGCATGCTCTGGCCTTGCGGCGGACCCTCGGCCCCTGTACACAGCACTGGTGCGGCTGGCGCAGGGCTTCAAGGCGGCGGGCCCTCCTCTCACCTGCCGCTCGCGCCCGCTGGGCGCGCTCTGCCCGCTGGGCCCGGCCGACGTCGGCGCGCGCTTGGCGGCCGGCGAGGTGGTGGCGGCGCCCATGTCACCCGTGGCCGCCGGGCGGTGGCTGCGCGACCTGCGGTAAATGCGGGTTGAGGGATCGGCGGGCGCAGGGCGGATGTGTGAACGGCGCAGGATCAGCGAGTGGAGAGGGGCGCGCATGCTGCGCCGCCGCTCGCTGCACCCACCCGAAGGCAGCTTCGCACCTGCGCTGCCCACCCTGGGTCTGCATGAAGGCCGCCCAGGTGGACTTGCTCGCCTCTGCAGGGGCGGGGCGGGGGTGGTGGGGTGCGGTGGGGGGTGGGGGGGGCGGCGGGGCGGCACCAGCAGCGACGCACGCAGGGCGGTGCGCTAGTGGGCGCAGCGCCCGCCGCCTGCAGGCGGCTCCCCACGCCCAGCGGCGTCCAGCGGCGAGAGCCAGCAACCCCAATTGCTGCGCCGCTGGGCCAGCGCGCGGCGGCGGCCTCACCCGACAGGCGCTCGAAGGGGGCGCGCTGCTCCGGGGTCAACTTGCGCCAGGCCTGGCCGGCGGCGGAGCAGATGTTGCGCTGCGGCGCGTAGTCGTCGCCGTGAGCGTGCTTCCACTGGTCGCTGCGGGGGCGGGGAGGGGGCCCCGGGAGGGCGTGCAGGGTGAGCGGGGGGCAGCACGGCGCGGCCGGCGGACGCGCAAGGGCAGCGCTGGGCGGCGCTACGTTGGCGTGGGGTCACGGCTGGTCGCGGGCAGCCAGACTCACCGGTAAGATGAGAGGAAGCAGAGGAAGGCGCCTGTGGGTGGTGGATAGAAAGGAGCGAGCGTGATGCGGCCAGGGCCCAGGAGTGGGGCGGTGCCGTGATGTACAGTGCCAGCGCTCTTGGGCGACGCGCGCCGTACCTGCGACCCCCCACCCCCTGGCCCCCGCCACGCGCCCACTCGGCACCCACCCCACGGCGGCGCCCGCTCGCGCCAACCCGCTCACTCTTGGGGCGCTTGGGCCGGCCAGCCTCGCTCGTGTCGCCGCTGGCCTGCATTGGGTGGGCAAGGGGCGCTTGCGCGAGCGCACTGGCAGGCTGGGTGTGGCAGTGCAGATGCCGTGCCGGCACAACGATGGGGCGCGGCACCAATCTGGGGCGGTCTGAGAGCAGCCGAGGGGAGTCCCAGATTGTCTCCTAGAAGGGAAGCAGTACCTCGCCCTCGCCCCAGCACTGCCACCACCACTCCAGGCCGCCAGCCCAGCTTTGCATGGTCCTTCAGGCTGCTAGCACATGCTCTGGACCGGTGGCTCCACCCACCCACCCAACTCAGCAAAAACGTCGACGTGCCCACATCGCTGGCGGCACGGGCGCCCTGCCACTTTCCAGCACTCCCCGCCCAACATTTCTCTCTGGAGCCGCGCGCCCATCCCTCCTCCCCCGCGTGGCATGCTCACCTCGCGCACGCGGCGCTTCCTGCCGCTGGTCTTGTGAGCGACGGGCGGCGGCGGCGGTGCGGGCTGGGCGCCTTCTCCGGGCGTGCCGCCCGCAGCGGTGTCCTGCAGGGCGGCCAGAGCATCACACGGGTTCACGGCGATGTGCCCGGGCCAGCAAGGCAACCTAGAGGTCGAAGTTGGGGGCGTCGCGGCAACATTGCCCCCAGCACCCCGCCATCACCCAAGGTATCCGCACCTCTCCGCCGGGCTCGGCGACGAGCGGGATCGCTTCAGGGATCATCAGAGCGCTCTTGGACGCTGCTTGTCGCCCACGTGGCTGCGAACTGCCGAAATCAGGGGACTCTCGCGCGCTTGCAACCGAGCTTGGGGTCTGGTACAGTGAAAACATTGACAAATATCGGAGTGGCCGGCACATTGCCACGGCCAAGTGCCGCAAATTGCAGCGGTCCCCGGGTCGGTGGGCTCGCCACCTGGCGCGGTCCTCCCAGCGCCGGCATTAATCATTCAATCTGCAACAGCCAGCGCCGTGCGCTTATCATCTGCTAGGGACAGGGCCGCGTTCGCTGTACAGCCAGAGATGAGTCGCCGCCTGGTCGGCCCCCGGCTTCACTGAGCTGCTTTCTGCTCTGCCAACTCCTGTCGTATGCTCGCTGTCTGCAAGTGGGCAGAGGTCGCAGTCCGACCCGAGCCGCTGCCGCGCGGTGGCGAGGCATTTCATGCTGCGGCCGGCTGCAGTGGGCGGGGGGCCAAAACAGGAAGCGGGCGGGCGGCGGGCGGGCGGGCGGCGGGCGGGCGGCGCCCGCGGCAAAACTCTATTGCTCCAGCAACCAAGCCCCAGAGACTGCACGGGCTTACGAGTTCAGAAGAAGAGGTCTCATCGCTGCAGGACACATCTGATTCCCTGCGGGCCCCTCACCCCGGGGGCCCGATTCGGGGTGGGCGGTTGAACGGCGGTTGGGTGCAGCCGCTCTGCCGTGCACCGCGACCAGTCTTGAATGCGCACAGGTGCACCCACCAGAGGCGAGCCGGTGATTGGCTGGCTGCATGCCGGGCGCGGTGGCGGCAGCCAAATTGGCGCGTCATCGCCGCCGCAAAAGGCATAAAGGTCCCCTCGCACAACCCAGTGGTTTCAACCGATATTTGGTTCGGGTCATTTCCTGCACCACATTCACGTTGCTGAGAGGCATCGGAGAGCTGGCGATTGGCCGGCACCTGAGAAAGAGGAGGAGTGGTGGCACGTCGCCCAAATCCGGCACCTGGTCCTGTTGGGCGTCGGGGGCCGCGCTTGAGACTCGCGATGGATTTTCGGGGCTCAAGCGGGCAGGTGCGCTAGACTGAAAGCCGGTGCGCCTCGCCGCTAGCGCCGCATTCAGACATTGTCACAGAGGAGCCAACTGATCGAACAAAACGCGCTCGTGCAGGCGTGTGGCTGGCCCGGGCACCCAGGATGCGCAGGCCTGCCACTGGGCCACCCGCAGCGGCAGGCGGGGATGGTGGTGGAGGTGTCGCAGGTGGACAGGCCGCCCGGGTGGAGCCTGCCTGAAGCGGCACCACCTCCCGGCAGCGGCGCGCTGCTGCTGTCGGGGCCGGCGGGCCCGGCGGCACAGCGCGAGGCATGGGAAAGCGCCCACAGCATCCATGATGCCCTGGCATCCTCTGGCGCACTCAGCCAGCTCGCGGCGGCGCAGCAGCAGCATTGGCTGGTTGCCGCGCAGTCTCCCTGGGCCGCGCGGCAGGCGGTGACGGCGGCGCAGGCGCCCTTCCTGCTGCCGCCCCTCGGGCCTGCCCCCGGCGCCGCCCAGCAGCAGCCGGCTGACACGCAGGAAGCGCTGGTGCAGCTGCAGCAGCTCCGCCAGCTGCACCAGCTGGCGCGCGGCGCGGCGCCGGCGGCCCACCCGCACCAGCTCACGGCAGCCACGCAGTACGTGCCGCACCCGCCGATGGCCTCCCTGCCTGGGGGCCTGCTGGATTTGACACTGCTGCCGGCGGCAATGGCGGGCGCTGGGCTGCCGGCGGCGCAGGAGATCCCCACATCACGCCTGGCGCAGCAACTCCTGCTGCAGAGCGCGCAGCAGCAGCAGCAGCAGCAGCAGCAGCAGCAGCAGCAGCAGCAGCAGCAGCTGATGGGCCAGCAGCAGCAGCTGATGGGCCAGCAGCAACTGATGGGGCTGCTAGCTGGGCTGCTGGGGCCTGGGCAGGCGCCGGCACTTGCGCCACCGCAGCCGCAGCTGCCAGCGCTGTTTGCGCAGGCGGTGCCGCAGTACGCGCCGCCGCCGCAGCGGCAGGAGCAGCAGCACCACCAGCAGCAGGTACAGCGCGCGCCGCTGCCAGCGCCCGCGCCTCAGCTCGCGCCTGCGCAGCCGCCCGCCCTGCAGCTTCAGGCGTTCTAGCAACAGCACAACCTGCACCACCAGCGGCAGCAGGAGGCAGCCGCCCAGCAGCGGCAGGCGGAGCAGCAGGCAGCCATGCCCCGGGCAGCGCCGCCGCAGCCGCCTGGTGCCTCAGCTGGTGCTGGTCCTGCGGCTCGCAACGGCAGGAAGAGGGCCTGCCCGGAGCCCGCACCTGAGCCCACGCCCGAGCCAGAAGCAGCAGAGGCAGAGCAGGCGGAGGAGCGCTCCCCATCGCCCCCTGAGGCCGGCGGCGGCCCCAAGCCAGGCGCCACCCGGGGCAAGGCGGCGCGGCAGTGCGGCGGGAAGGCGGCGGCGGGCGCGGCGCGGGGGCGGCGCCGCGCGGCGGCGGTGGCCGCGGCGGCATCAGCGAAGCGGGAGGCATCGTCCGATGGCTCGGGTGAGCGCCGGCGACCCCCCGCGCCGCGCGCGGCGGCTGCGCAGCGCGATCCGGCCTCGCGCGCCCCTAATGTCGCCGTCTCCCCGCTGCTGCCTGGCTGTGGTGCCGCTGTCCTGCAGACTGGGAGCAGGAGGACAGCGGCGAGGAGGCGCTGGCTGCCGAGGCGGTGGGCAGCAAGGTGGAGGAGGCGCGGCGCAAGAACAGGGAGGCAAGTCCGGCATGAGCCCCCCTCCAGCCGACACGGGGGCCGCTGCAGCCAGGCCGGCCGCTGCGCTGCCACGCGTGCGCCGCGCTGCACCCCAGCTGCCGGCGCGCGCGCCCGCTCGCCCCCTGGGCCGCGCCTCTCCCGGATGCGCAGGCCCAGCAGCGCTTCCGCGAGCGCCAGCGCCAGGCGGCGCAGCAGCAGCAGCGGGAGTGCCAGCAGGTGGGCGCGCGGGGGGGGAGCAGTGGGAGAGGCAGGTTGGGGCCGGGATGGGGGAGTGCTTGGGAATGGGCGTGCTGGGCGCCACACGGTGCGGCGCGGTGCCTCGGCCTGGGAGCTCTCATGCCTGCGCTCATGCTGCCGCAGATAGAAGCAGAGATGGAGTCGATCGAGCGCGAAAATGATGCTCTGCTGGAGAGGTGCGTGATGCAATGTGTGGGTGTCCAGGAAGGCGGCCTAGCTCTCGTGGGGCTAGGGAGGGCGCGCGCGGGGCAGCGCGCCCGCGAGCCGCCGGGGCGCCGCTTGCCGCCGGCCCTGGCGAGTCGGGCGGGGCGCGGCCACCGCCGCCGGCGTGCGGCCGCGGCGCTGCGGGCGCGACCGCCGCCGCCGCCGTCGCCCTCCTCGCGCCTGCCTGCAGCATCGAACGGCTGGAGGACCTTCTTGCCGTGCGCGACAGCATGCTGGCGACGTTCAATCTTGGCCAGGAGCAGGGGCAAGGGCTGCCGGGCGAGGGCGCGAGCCCCGGGCCCGGCGCAGCCAGCGACGCCGCTGCGGCGGCGGGGCCTCGGCCTGGCTCCCCCAGTGGCGCCGCCGCCGAGCCCAAGGATGCGCAGGCCGCCGCCGCCGCCGTCGAGGGCGAGGCCAATGCGGCGGCAGCGGCGGCGGCGACGGCGGCGGCGGCGGTGGCGGCGCCAGCGGCAGCAGCCGCGCCGGGGGCGCCGCCCTCGCCCTCGGGCGCGCCGGGGGGCGCGGGGGCAGAGGAGGCGGCGGGGGCGGCGCCCTCGCCGCGGGGCGAGGCGTCGGGCTTGCCGGTCAGCCCCTTTGCGGCCGCGTCCTCGCTGGAGGCGCCAGAGGAGGCCGGCGTCGAGGAGGTGCAGCCGATGGCGGTGCCGGTGCTCGAGGCGCGCGACCCAGGCGCGTGGCAGGCCGACGGGGGAACGCAGGGACCGGAGCGCGCGGAGTGGGGCTGCCCCCCCCTTCCCGCGCGAGCGGGACGCGCCATCGCGTGCCGGCCTGGCTCTGCCGCCGCTGCGCCCGCGCGGCCCGCGCCGCACCGCCGCGCCCGGTCCCGGCTCGTGCCCGCGCGCCGCGCCGACCCGCCGCCGCGCGCGGCCCCCGCGCGCAGAGCTGCGCCGCGCCGCGGCCGGCATCCTGACCGACGAGGATTACACCACGTACTACAAGCTCTGGCAGGTGGGAGAAGCATCAAGGGGGAGGCTGCAGCGCTCGCCTTGGCAGGTTGGGAGCGGCTGTGCTGGGCCGGCGGGCGCTGGTGGGCAGAGCGGCACGGGTCCTCTGGAGCGCGTGGGAAGGAGGCGGCCCCTGGCAGGGGGAGAGGCGCCCCCATTGCCCCTTCTCGCGCTCACCGCCACGCCCGCTCCGGCGCTGCCTCAGGTTGAGATGAAGTACGCGCTGGAGGAGGCAGAGGTGAGTGGGGTGGGGTGGTGGGGGTGGCGAGGTGGGGCGTGCTGTGGCACGGTGGGGCGGGCTGGGCCGATCAGGAGCGGCAGGCGCGCCGGCGCGGCAAGAGCTCCTGCCTCATCGCGGCCCGCCGCGTGGGGCCTGCCCCAGCTTGCTCTCCGCGGCGTGTGCGCCGGCCCCGCGCCCCAGGTGCCTGAGCGGAGCGGCTGCCGCGCGCGCGCGCCCTGCGCAGGAGAACGGCCTTACCCCTGCCGATCTGCTGGCGATCGACACCGCCTACATGCACATGCACAGGGTGCGGGGCAGGGCGGCGCTGGGGCGGCCGCACGCGTGCTTGGCCAGGCGCGGCCCGGGAAGCGGTGCGCCGCGCCCAGGCGCGGCCGTGTGAGGCAATGGCGAGCGCGGCGCCGGTGCGGCGGCCTGCGCCCCGCGTTCTCCGCCTCGGCGGCGCCCCAACCCGCCGCCCGCGCGCCGCCTGATGCACAGGTCTGGCAGTATTGCGTGCACCGCCTGCCCAACGCCATCGCCGCGCTGGCCGCATACAACAGCCCCCCCGGGGACTGGTCAGAGGTGCGCGTCGCGCCGCGCCGCCGCGCTGCCCGCCCCTCGCGCCCCGCACGCCCCGCGGCAGCGGCGCGCGAGCGCGGTGGCCCGCCCACCGCCCACCGCGCCCTGCCCTGCCCTCTGCCCTGCTCCCTGCTCCTCGTGTGTGTATGCCCAGGTGTATGAGCGGCTGGCCGCCGAGGCCAACCCCTCCCCAGAGGCCCTGGTGCGCTTGCACGGCGTCTGGCGCCGGTACGCCAAGCAGATGGCAGCCATCGCCCAGGTGGGGACTCCCAGTGAGCTGGGCCTGGCTCGGGTGCGGAGCGGGGCTGGGGTTGGGGCTGGGGGTGGGCGCCGCGGCGGCGCACGGGCTGGGCGCCGGCGGCGGGGCGACCCCCGCCGCCCCGACGGTGGCTGCCCTGCCCCCCACCAGCGCCCCCACAGCCACCGCGCCCGCCGGCAACGTCTGCACCTCCTCCCCTGCCTCCCCCCTGCGTGGGCAGGAGCGCTCGGCATACCGCGCCAGGCTCGCAAGCGTCCTTGCCAGGCCAGGCGCCGAGGGCGCCTATCCCGGCATGCAGGCGGCGGCGCAGCGCGCGCTGGAGGTGGGGGCCCCCGCTGTGCAGCCGCCGCCTGCATGGCTCGCCTGTTCCCCACCGCCCCTCCTGCTCCTCCCGGCGGCCCGCGGCACGCGTCGCGGGCGGGACGGGGCATATTGCGCACGCGTGCGTGCTGGCCGGCGGCCGCCGAGCGCCACTCCCTTGGACGCGCGCAGGTGGAGGAGGTGGCTGGGGCGCTGGAGGTGCTCTCCGGCAAGGAGAGGGACATGATGTGGGCCTTGGTCCACGAATGGGCAGTGGTGAGCGTCTGGCGCGGGCGCTGGCACGGCCCACCGCCGGCGGCCGCCGCCCGGCGCCGCTGCTGCCGGCGCAGCTGCCTGGCCACGCACGGCCGAGCCCCTCGCGGCGGCTGCCCGAGGGCCTGCTGTGGCGTGCTTCCCAGGCGGCCGCGCACAGCCTGCAGAGCTGCGGGCCTGCCCCGCTGCCCGCCTCAACCTGCGCCTCACCCGCCCCTCCGCACCCGCGACGCGGCGCCTGCACCCCCTGGCCGCGCCTCCGCCCGCCTCCGACCCTGCGCCTCCACCCTGCGCCTCCACCCGCCCCTGGCTGCAGCACCTGGGCAACTACCATGCGGCCAAGGCCAACGTCGCGACCATGCCCTACATCCCCAGCCCCCTGCAAATCATTTCGCGGGTGCTGCGCAGGTGCGCGCCGCGCGCGTGCCAGCCGCGCCGGCTCGCGGCGCGCCGCGCGTGCGGCCTGCGCCCGGGCGGGCTGCGCGCCCTGCGCCGCCCCGCACCCCTGCCTGCGCCTCCCCTCCTTGGCTGACCGGCGCGCGCTCGGCGTGCGCCCGCCGGCGCGCAGGGCGGCTGAGGACGGGCGGCTCGGCAGGGCCCTGTCCACCGACAGCGGCATGCTGATGATGCAGGTGCGGGTGCAGGCGCGCGGGGGGGAGGAGGGGCAGGGGGCGGCTGGGGAGGAGGGGCATGGGAGCGGCTGTGGCGAGGTGCGTCGCGCGGCACGGCTGCAACTTGAGCCGTCCCCGGACGCCGGTCGGCCAGCAAGCAAGGGCCGGGCTCGAGCTGCTCTCTCAGCCCGCCGCTCGTGGTGCCCGCCCGGCCGGCGGCCGCCCGGCGCCGGACACGAGCGGCCGCGCTGTGGTCGCAGACGCCTGCGCGCGCGTCGCGCGCCCTGGCCAGCTCTCCCGGCCCGCACCCTGTGCGCCTGCAGGCCATGAACGAGCTGGAGGAGCAGCAGCAGGAGGCGGAGCAGCTGGCGCGTGCAGAGCGGGCGGGCGAGGTGGAGCAGCAGCGGGCGGCCTGAGAGCGAGGGCTGGAGGGGAGCGGCGGGCGGGAGGGGCCGCGCGCGTTGCGCACCTGCACACCTGCACACCTGCACCTGCGGTGGTGGCTACTAGCAAGCAACAGAGCAGAGCGAGGCCGCCACCTGATGGGGCACGCGTCAGGTGGGCAGGCCGCGACCGACGTCCGCGCCGCCCGGTGCCCCGGCGCCCGCGTCGGTTCTGCTGCTTTGCCTGGGGGCTCCCCATTGGGGTTCTCCCACGATGCTCCCTCCTCCACACCCCTCGCACAGAGACGAGATTACAGCAGGGGCCGGGCAGCGCGCGATTCCGGGGCGCGCTGCGTGGGGGGGGGGGGGGCGCCTCAGGCGCGGAATACAAGAACAAGACCAGTGGGCACAAATGATCAGGGGGCGGGAGTTTGCAGTGAAAGGGTTTGGGCGTGGGTGCGTTTGGGGGGATTCGTTTGGCGCTCCCACGGGCGCGGCGCGGCGCGCACAGTAATAAACTCACAAGAACGAAATTAAAGTGCAGGAGTCGACTGTTTGCATGGCGTTGGAAAGCGGCTTTGTCATGGACAGCGCTCCGAATGAAAGAGGGGCGGCTGGTGTGCAATACACGGCCGCGACGGGGCTGGGCCAGGGGGCCGCGGGGACGGGGGGACGCCGGGACGAGGACGATGACGCGGAGTGGGAAAAGGGGCGCCTGTTGGCCCCAACAGGCGCGAGGCGGGGGGTTGGCGAGGGTGGCAGAGGGGGGCTGTCGGGCCGAGGCGCCACGAGCCAGGGGGTGGCGGACAGCGGTGGGGGACTGGGGGACTGGGCAGTCGGTGGGCCGTGCGGCGCCGGCGGCGGTGAGGGGCCGCCTTCGCGCCTACTCGCGGGCGGTGGGGCTGATGGGGGCCGGCGGCGCGTCCCCCGACAAGCTCCTCTGGAGGCTGGTGCGGCACATAAGGTGCTGCGCTGCTGCCTGGCTGCTTGGCTGCTGCTGGGCGGGGGGGCAGCCGCGCGGCGCGTCCTCGGAGCACCGCCCTCGCAGCCGCTCGGAGCAGCAGCGCCATGCGCGCTTGCTGCCGGCCGGGGAGCCGGCGCCGATGCTCGCGCGCTGGCTGTTGCCGCTGCTGCGATGGGGGGCGGGGGCGTGGGGAGGGCGGCGGCCTGGTCAGAACGCGGAGCCGTAGGCAGCAGGACGCAGGCACCAAGCACTCGGCAGGCGGCAGGAGCGCGCGTGCAGCTGGCCGGCTGCGCCGCCCCTGACAGCGCCGGCCCTTCCCCCGCGCGGCGCGCCGGCCCACCTCGCGGCGACCGTCTGTAGGCTCAGGGCAGCGGGGGCGCCCCCCGCCGGTTCGGCGGCGCCCGCGGGGCCGCCCCAGGCGGCGCGGGCTGAGGCGGGCGCCCCAAGCTCCCCGCCGTTGTTTGGCGAGGGGTGGGCAGACGCAAAGCCCGGCGCGGCTGCCCCGTCCAGCATGCCCGCCAGGCTGGCGCCGGACTCGTAGGAGGGCAGGGAGGAGTCGGCGCCGGCCGCCTTGGCCGCCGCGAGCGGCCGCCGGATGTCCAGGCCGCACCGCCGCCGGCCGCCGGCGGGTGCAGCGCACGGCGCCGCAAAGCTGGCCTCTGACAGCGGCTCCGCGGCCGCCTCGGGGGCCGAGTCTGTCAGCCACACAAGCACGGCGTCGTGCGCGGCGGCGGCGGAGCAAGACGTGTCGGCGGTGATGCTGCCGTCGTGCGCGTCACGCGCTGCCGTTGGCGCAGCGATGCCGGCGCCAGCGGCGGTGGCTGAGTTTGCACACTGGGCGCCCAGCCATCCCGCCAACGCGGCTGCCATCCCGCCCCTGCTGTGAGCAGGGCTGCAAAAGGCTGGCAGCTGCCGGGCCGCGAGGCCAGAGGCCGGAGGTGCTCGGAGAGGTTGGCGCAGCGGCGTCAAATAGTCTACTGCCTTACTTCCACGCGCCCAATCGCTCAGAGCTAGACCAACAGCGCGGAGAGCACGGCACGCGGCGCAGACAGGGCCAACTGGGCCAACAGAGCGAGAAACTGAATTAGCGCTTAGTTTCTTGAGATGGAAATGTGCCGCACACCAGCAGGAGCTCATACTAGCAAGAAATCCTGTGAAATATTGGGCGTCGATGCGGGTCGCCTGGTCTGCAGCCGGTCTGCAACCTCTGGGCCCCGTCACGTCGGGTTCCCTCGCTCTTTGGGCAGTGCTGGGGTTGCAGGAGGAGGCACGAGTTCAATGTGACCATTTGCTTTGGAGATGTACCGCACGTTTTCACAGAGCTAGTTCAGTGGTGGAAAAGTTGGTTCAGTGTTGAGTGGCTGTGCACCCCAGCGTGCCCAAAACAAGCACATGCAGGCAGCAATGCAACAGCGCTGCATTGGGAGACGAGTGATCTCGGCCGTCGCGCCTGCAGCACGCTGTGCCCGCTCCCCTACCGCCCACGCCCGTGCAACGTCTGTCTAGCGCCACACTCCTTTCTGCAGCAGCGGCTAGCAGCAGCTCCCTTCACATGAGCCCCACGCCCAGCCGCGGCGGCCCCCGCGCGGCCGCCGCCAGCCAGCTGCCGCCCTTTCCGCCGCCTGGTGCCGCGCCGCCCGCCCGCTCCGGCTTCCCCGCCCCGCCCTCGCGCACCGCCCCGTTTTGCGGCGCCGCCGCGGCCGCCGCCGCCGCCGCAACCGCCAGCCGCGCCTGCGCTGCCTCCAGCTGCCGCGCCAGCCGCGCGTTGGCGGCCGCCAGCTCCTCGCCCTCGCGCGCGCGCCGCGCCAGCGCGCCCAGCAGCCCCCGCTTGTCCGCCTCCAGAGAAGACAGCAGCTGGTGGATACTTTCCACCAGGCCCGCCACGCCGTCGGAGGCCGCCGCCTCACCGCCCGGCCACCGCGGCCCCGCAGGAGCGCTGTAGAGTCGCGCAGGCAGCAGTGCCACGAGCTCGGGCGGCAGCGCCGGCGGCGCCGGCGCGCCGGCGCTCAGCGGTGCCGGCCCTGCCTGCGGCCGCTGCTGCTGCCGCTGTTGCTCCTGCTGCTGGAGCGCCTGCCATGCGATGGAGGCAGAGGAAAGAGGGCCCTGTCGCGTGCTGGCAGCGTGAGCCTCTGGCTCGCCGCCTGTCGCTGCAGCAGCTGCCAGCCCCGCCGCAAGGGCGCCGCCGGCGCCGCTCTCCACCTGCAGGGGTGCTGCGCCTGGCGCGCTCGCCGCCTCGCCGCCGCCGCGCCGCTGCACGGCCTCGGCGGCGGCCGCCGCCGCCGGGGGCGTGTTCACCGCGTCAGGCGCCCGCGGCGCCGCCCAGGCCGCGCGCTCGCGCGCCAGCGCCGCCTCGGCCGCCGCCGCGCGCGCCTGCTGGGTGCCCAGGTCGGCACGCAGCGCCGCGGCGGCGTCCCGCAGCTGGCCCAGCTCCCCCAGCAGGCCGCCCCGCTCCTTGGACAGCGCCTCCAGCTGCGCCCGCAGCGCGGCCACCACCTCGGACGCACCGCTGGCCTGCGGCGGCCGGGTGCGCGGGCCGGGCGCGGGGGGCGGCTCGAGGGCGCTGGGCGGCGAGCGGCGGGGCCTGCCTGCCGCTTGCTGCGCCGACGCAGGCCCCCCGCCTCGCGGCCCTCTGCATCTGTCGTTCCGGGCCCCAGAAGCGCGCATGGATCACACTGTATTGCAGGCTCCCGCTGTATTGCACGCTCCCGCATCCAAGACTAGAGAGAGGCCCCCTGAACCCCAGCAGCGCCCCCTGAGCCCCAGCAGCGCGCCTGCGACCTCTCTCGGAGGTCGGTCCGCTTGAGCACAAACAGGCGCTCCTCCAGGGCCACCACCTCGGCGGCCAGGCTCTGCGCCGGGGGGCGGGTGCCGGGACGGCGGCGCGCCCTCGGTCGGAGGCGCCCTCCGCGCGGCAGAGGCAGGCGCGCGCGGTTGCATGGAAAGAGGGGCGGCGGCGGATGGCGGCCCGCGCCCGCGCCCGCAGCGGATGGCGGCACATGCCCGCGCCCGCGGTGTGCATCCCACCCCCGGCTCGCCTGGGAACGCTCGGCCGCCTCCTGGGCCGCCATCTTGTAGGCGTCCCTCTCCGCCTGCGCGTTGCTGACCACCACCGCCTGGCAGGGGGGCAGCAGGGGCAGCAAGGGCCGGGGGCGGCGGCAGCAGCGGGCGCGTGAGCAGGCAGCCCCAGCGGCAAGCACCAGCGCTCCCGCCTGCTGGACCAGCCGCAGCTCCCACCAGAACCCCGCCAGAGCGTCCCCACCAGAAGCTCCCACCCACGAGCGCCCCCACCTGCTGGACCAGCTGCTGCTCCAGGGCCTCCTGCTGGCGCTGGAGCTCGTCCACGCGGGCGGCCTGTGTGGGAGGGTGGTTAGTGGGTGTGTGGGTGCATGGGAGCGATGGTTGGTGGGGGTAGGGAGGGCGGGAGGATGGGCGGTGGGTGGGCGCGTGGGTGGGAGCATGGATGGAGGGGCTTGGCAGGCAGGCGCATGCGCACGGGCGCACGGGCGGAGCGGCACAGCGGGCCCCTCTCACCTGTTGGTTGACCTGCCGAACCAGCGACTCGTGCTCCCCCAGCAGCTCCCCAGCAACCTGCCCAGGGAGGGGCAGTGCCGCAGAGCCGGGGACCGGCGCGGGTGCGGGTGTGCATGGGAGGAGCCCGCCGCGAGGGGGCACGGCCTGCACCTCCGTCCGCGGCCGCCCCGTCTCCTGCAGGGCCGCCCGCCCCCCGCGCTGCCGTCCGCCCCCTGCACAGCAGCCCGCCCCCGGCATGCAGCGCCAATAGCAGCGCGGGCGCCCACCTGCTGCTGCCGCTCCAGCGCGCGCTGGAGGGCAAACTTCTCTTCAGTCAGCTCATCAATGTGCGCCTGGAGCGCCTTGAATTGCTCTCTGTTTGGAATGGCAAATGTTGGGAATGACAAAAGAGGCGGCGGCAGGTCAGCGCCAGGAGAGCGAGCTGTGCGAGACGGCGCGCGTCGCGAGCGCGGCCAGGCGGGCGCGAGCGAGCGCCCGCCGCGCCGCGCCGCGCGGGGCGGTGGCAGCACCGCCGTGCGTCAGAGGCGGCACTGCCGCAGGGGGCACAGGCGTGCAGAAGACGCGGCAGCGCGCGGCGCGGCACTGCGGCACCTGCGTGCGTGGGCGGACTTGTGCGGAGCGGCGGTGCTGCCGGGCTGGTCGATCGCGCCATGGAAGTCGAGAGCGGCAGGGAAGGAGGAGGAGGTGGACAGCGAGGGGGCGGCGCTCGGCGACTGGATGCCGCTGGGGGGAGCCGTCCCGGCGTCTGCATCGTGCCGTGCTGCCGCCGCCGCCGCCGCCGCCGCCGGTGCTGGCGCGAGCGCCGCCAGCGCAGGCGCCGCAGGCGCCGCGGCTGCGTCGCGCGCGTCGCCCTCGGCTTCGCCTGCAGCGGGAGGGCGCGGGGCCGCGGCTGCGGGCTCCGCAAGCCGAGCAGCGCTGGCAGGGCGCGGCAGTGGTGCCGCTGCGCCCGGCGCACCGCCGCTCTGCTCGGGTGCCTCGGCCCCGCGCTCGCCCCCCTGCCACGGCTGCAGGGGTGGCAGGCCTGGAGGCGCGAGCAGCGGAGACGCAGGCAGAGGCTGGTCCAAGCTGCCCAGCTGAGTTGCTGCTGCCTGCGCAGCCGAGGCGGGCAGAGTGCGCTGCGCCGCCTCCCAGGCAGGCGGCGTTAGGAGCGGCGCCGAGCTCGGAAGCGCCGATGCTGCGAGCCATTGCCCTGCGGCCTCTGCTGCCGGCGGCGCGGGCTCCGGTCGCTGCGGCTGGCGCCGTTGCTTGGCCGGCAGCTGCGGCGGCGGGGCACCCAACCACGAGGGCACCTCATCAGCCTTGCTGTCAGTCGCACCACCGCGGCTGCCGGCAGGAGCAGCCCCAAATCTGCCGCTGCTGCCCCCCACGCCAGTCAGCCAGCTGGGGCGGCCGGCGCCGGGCGCTGCAGCCGCTTGGGCAGTGGTGGCTGCTTCAGCTGCCAAGCCCCTGCTGCTGGGCGCCCCGCCCCCGCCAAACAGCGCCGCAAACAGTCCGCCGCCCCGGCCGCCTCCCCTGCTGGCGGCGGCGGAGGCGGCGCTGGCCGCGTCGCCGCTGCCAGCTGGCGGCACCAACGGCATCAGACCATCCTGCTGCTGCTGCTGAGAGGACGCAGAAGGAGGAGGAGGCGCCTCTGCATGGTGCGCGTCTGCCGCCTCCTCCCTGCCAAAGCCCGCACCTGCTGCAGCAGCGGCCTCGGTCCCGCTGGCTGGGGCAGCCGCTGCCGCTCCCGCCCCAAGGGCGCCGGGCGCCGGCGGCGCAGGCGCGGCTGCCAGCCCTGCCGCGCCCGCCCCCGCGGCACCGCTGGGCCTGGGAGCCGACGGCGGCGCCTGCTGCGCACTGTCACCCACCCACTTTGCTCGCCAGTCAGTCGTGGGCATGGGCGGCGGCAGCTGCCGGTAGGAGGGTCTGCTTGCGGCGCTGCTGCCGGCGCTGGCAGCCGCGGCGCCCGCGCCCGCGTCTCGGCCGCTGCTGGCTGGCCGCTGCTCGGCCGCATGCAGCGCTGGCTGCGCTGCAGCTGCTGCCGTGGCCCCGGGCGCGGCGACGGCAAGCGGTGCGTCAGGCTGTTCACCTCCCTCTGCTGCTGCTGCTGCTGCTGCTGCTGGCTCTGGTTGTAGCTGTGGTGCGGCATGGGTCAGGGGCGGCCCTGCTGCCAATGGCGCTGCCGGGGCATCGCGGCCGGCACCAGCAGGCTGCTGAGGCGGCGCTGCTGGCAACAAGGGCTCCGTGGGTCCTGGAGCTGCTGCTGCTGCTGCTGCTGGAAGCGGCTTTGGCAAGGGCGCGTGCTGCCCTGCTGCCGCTGCTGCTGCTGGAAGCGGCTTTGGCAAGGGCGCGTGCTGCCCTGCTGCCGCTGCTGCAACCACTGCTGGAGCAGCTGCTGCTGTCGGCGCGGTCGCCGATGCTGGCTCAGGAGGTTGCGGAGGCCCATCGGCTTCTGCAGGCGCTGCGGGCGTGGCATGAGCCGCAGCTGCGAGCGCTGGCGCCACCGCAGCATGCGGCAGCGCCGCAGAGGCTGCCGCCGCTGGGGCCGCAGGCTGGAGCAGCCCAGCGCCGGCGGTTGCTGCGCTGGCGGTTGGCGGCTGCGCTGCCGCCTCTGCCTGCTGCCCGGACGCCGCCGCCTGCGCTGCCTTGAGAGCCTTTTGTCTCCTGAACTCCTCGAGCTGCATTGGTGCACAGCGGCAGACGCAGGGCTTTCTTCGGGCGACGAGCAGCCGTGGAGCGGCCGTGGAGCGGGTGGCGGGGGCGGGCGAGCGCCGAGCCGGTGCGCCTCCAGCGCGGGATCGGCGCTGGCTCAGTGCCAGAGCTCACCCTTTTCCTGCCAGCAGCTTCCAGCTGCGCGCGAGTGAGCATTGCCGTGAGTTGACGTCCAGCGCCTGTGCGCAATCAGAACGTCTCCAGCATACTGACGGGCATGGTGGGGCGTCAAGGAAAGCAGAAATGCACGCTGGGGCGCAGAGAAACTGGAAACCTGGCCTCAACCTAGACTGCTCCCCAGGCGTCGATATTGATGCATCGATTAATGGAGTTCCTGCAGCGGCTGTTGCGCCGGCTGCTGGGCTGGTTGGGGGTAGGTGGCAGCAATGATCGCACTGCGCTGCGCTTTCAGGCGTGCGCCCCCTTCCGGCCACTGACGGAAGCACCTCGCGCCAATCCACGCAGTTCTCGGCCGCATCAGGCACAACCCTCACAGTGACTGGCGTCCTGGGCCTCGCCGTCCTGCTGGGCCTTGGATTCTATCAGTATGGAGGCCAGCACAAGCGGCGCGACGAGGACGAGAGCCGGGAGGGAGATGGAGCGTCCACCTCGACCGCGACGGCGGCGGGCGGTGCCGGCCCCTCGTCCGGCCCCTGGCAGGCCGCAGCCGCCCAGCAGCAGCATCAGCAGCAGCATCAGCAGCAGAGGCAGCAGCAGGCCGCATTGGCGACGGCGGCCCACGGCCCGGCGGCGGCGGTGGCGCGGCGGCTGGCAGGCGTGCGGCGCGTCACTATCTCGATTCCTGGCGTGCTGCTGGAGGAGTCCACGCTAGAGGAGCTGTCAGAAGGGGGGGCCACACTGCGGGTGCGTGGATCTCGCTGGCGGCCGCGCAGCTGCTGCCGCATCTGCTGGTTGCGCCGGCCGCCCCGCCTGCTCGACGCCGCTGCGCAGACTGCCGTGCCGCCGCGGCGCTGGCCCTGCCCGCCGCTGCACCCGTGCGACGCCGTGGCTGCCGCGCTCTGCCGATGTGCCGGCGCGCAGGCGGGCGCGGCGGAGCTGCTGCGGCAATTCTGCTCCGCGGCAGAGGTGTTTTTGATGGCCCATGTGGCGGACGACGTTGGCGAGGCGGCGGTGCAGGGGGCGCTCGAGTACGCGGGCCTGCTGGGCGCCGGCCCCGGCGCGGTCCCCCCCCACAGGTGTGCGCGCGTGCGCCCGCGGCGCCGGCCACCGCTGCCCTCGCAGTCCTGCTGCGCTGCGTTGTGCGCGGTCATCGCATGGCGCGCAGGCTAGGCATGGAGCAGCAGCCGCGTCTGCTAGTGTGCTGCACCGTTCTTGGGTCCAGCCCTCTCGCCCACCGCTCGCGTCTGTCTCCCTCCCTGCCTCTCGCGCCGCGCTGCGCGCGCGCCCCTGCGTGGCCGCCGCCCCTCCCACGGCCCCCGCCCCCTGCCTTGTCCTCGCGCGCACTGACTGTTAGTTGTTGCTGCCTGCAGGGCGCTGTTCTGCAGCACGCTGGATGGCAAGGTTTCGATCGTGCGGCAGCTGGAGCCCGACCTGCACATAGATGCGCACCCGCAGACGGTGCGTGGGTGGAAAGCGCGGGCAGGCGGAGGGGGTGGAAAGCGCGGAGCGCGGGCGGGAGGAGTGGGTGGTGGACAGCAGGCGAGAGGAAGGGGGGCGGGTGGGCAGCGGAGCGCAGGTGGGAGGAGGGTGTGTGTGTGTGTGGTGATGGGTGGGGGGGTGGGGTGGGGTGGGGGGGCCGGCGGAGAGCGCGGGCCAGAGCAGACGATCGAGCGGGCGGGCAGCGGGAGGAGGCTGCAGGCAGCTGCTGGCCACCCGCGCTCCTGGGCTGCTGGGGCCTTGGCTGCGCTGCCTCCGCCTCTCGTCCCCTGTGCTGGGGCCCGGGGTGCGCTGCCTCTCCCTCTCCCTCTCCCTCTGCACGCTTCTCTATGCACTCCCCCCTGCCCTGCGCAGGTGCACGACCTGCAGCGCTTCGTCAGGCAGCTGGTCTTTGTGGGCGGCACAGCAGGCGGACCGAAGCCCGCGCCCAACATCCAGCAGGCGCCCACGCTCGCCAGCGCCCTCGGGGTCGGCGCCGGCTGAGCATCGGCGCTGCTGCGCGGTGCCCTGTGCCGGCGGTGCGCTGATTGTGCAAACCCGGGGCTGCGAGAGGGCAGGCCGTCGAGTCAGAATGGGGAATGCGAATGGGAATGCGTTAAGTGCTCGGGTGAAGACGAGCGGACAGCTTCCCCGCCTTCCACCCACTCCAGCGTTGACTACGCCGATCGCTCAATCTTCGCGTCCTACGACCGCGATATAACCTTGCGGATCCCGCGCAACCCCCTCCCGCCCCCTGCACGGTCAACATCGCCATGGCCACCACCGACCCCTACGCTATGAACGATGACGGCACCGCCAAGGATCCTGTGGCATTCAGGGAAGCCCTCAAGGCCGACCCCGCCAAGCTAGAGGCGCTGGAGAAGGAGCCAGAGGTCTACAAGATCGTGCTCGGCGAGGACGTGAACGCATTCCAGGAGCTGATCAAGAGCGTGTATCAGGCGCGGGGACTGGGCTCGCTCGACGAGTGGGAGCGGCTCCGCCGCTCGGCTGGCGGAAGCCGAGCGGCCGGATGCTCGCGGCGCCCTGCTGCCTCATCCGCGGCTGGCCTGACGCGGCCGCGCGCACCCACCCGCCCTGTGCAGTCGGAGAAGAAGCGGCAGGAGCGGCTAGCCAAGGGCATGGCGGAGCGGACGATAGACGCGCAGCGCGTGAGCGCCACCGTGCCGCGCGACACCGTCCAGGCGAGCTTGGTTTTAGGGAGCAAATGCCTCTCTCCATGTCCCTCATTGTTGGCGCTCTGGCCGTGCTGGGGGCCGGCCAATCGGTTGGGCGCGCACGGCTTGCCGCCGCGGCCCAGGGCGCCAACATCCGCGGCCGCGCACCGGGCCGGGGCGCAGAGCTCGGCGTCCCTGACGTTTGAGAAACTGGCTGATGTGCTGCTGCCCGCGCTAGCCGTCCCCTCCCTGCCGCGCAGCTCTATGCCCAGCTGCGGGAGAGCGGCCTGCAGTACGGCCCCGCCTTCCGCCTGCTGCGCAACGTGCACACGCCCGACGTGAGCGCCTGAGGAGGCGCCGGCGCGGCCGCGCCTGCCGCGCGGCCGCGCAGCAGCCTTGTCCCGCGGACTCGCGGCAGGCGCAGACGCGTGGCGCCTGCATCGCGCGGACTCGCGGCAGGCACCTCTGCATTCGGCGGCCGCTCTGCATCCTGCATCGCGCGGCAGGGCGCTCCTGCTGCGATGGCTCTGGTCGCTATGTTCTGTTCGTCTCTCGATTGATTGCGCCTGGAGGGCGGCCAGGGCCGCCTAAATGAAACAGCAGAGCTGAAAATAGCAGGGAGGGGGGCAGCGGGGAGGGGGAACAGCAAAGGAGGTGCGAGGGGGGAGCTCGGGGAGCCAGCGGGAGAGCGGAGCAGGGAGGGGGGAGGCGGGGGCAGAGCGGAGCCGGTGGTGGGGTGGGGGTGGGGGGGCAAGGGCGAGCGGGATGGGGCTCAGTGGCGCTTGCTGGCCGCCGGCTCGGCGCCGGGGGCGCGCGCGTGCCACGCCGCCAGCGGCAGCGCCTCGAGCTGCGGCAGCGTGCGCTGCAGCCAGAGCAGGATGCCGGCGCCGGCCGCGACCTGCGGCGGCGCACGGTGGAGGCATCAAAACCGGCCCAGCGTTGTCAGTCTCGCAAAGTGCAGTCGACTGCGGATGCACTGCTCCAGTGCGTGGGTGGGAGGCCGGCAGAGGCCCGATTGTGGTGCCGGTCGGGGCATTCGCGCTGGGAGGAAAGCAAACAGCTCAGCTTGCCTTGAGGCAAGCTGAGGCAAGCTGAGCTGGGAGCGCAGGCGAGCAGGGAGGGCAGGGCGAGCTGCGGGCACAGGGCGAGCCGGCAGCGCTCCCTCTCACCGCCAGGGCCGACAGGGGGTAGAACCCATCCCTTGTCAGGGCGCACTGCTTGGCCGGCGTGTCGGGCGTGGGGCAGTCGCGCACGCTCAGCCAGTCGATGGCTGTGCGCGCAGGGGGGG
>PCFQ01000079.1:1374985-1458455 GCA_003063905.1 Chlorella sp. A99 | reverse complement strand
CCCCCTCCCGCGCGCTCTGTTGACAAGATCTGAACGCCGCTTTCCTCCCCCCTCCGCAGCTCCTGGTTTGGCGAGTTCAGGCGCGACGTGCGCGCCTCCGCCATCGTCCGCGCAGTGGAGCGGGGGCTGCATGGCGTCGGCTCCGCCACCTCCTGGACCACCTCCCAGCTCGCGGCCTGCTACCAGCGGCGGCCGTTTGCGCTCCACGGCGGCCGCGGCGGCGGGCCGCCGGGCGGCGGCGGCGGCGGCAGCGGCGGCGGCGGCGGCGGTGGCGGCGGCGGCCGGCCGCTCAAGCGGCGGAACAGCGACGAGGGGCTGGCAGGGGCGGCGGCCGGCGGCGCGGCGGGCGGCGGCGGCGGCGGCGGGGGCGCCGCCGGGTGGGAGGAGGCGGGCGGCGAGGCCCTGCCCCTCAGCTTCAGCCCGCCGGCTGGCGGCGGCTTTGCGAGCAGCGGGGGCCTGGCGGGGGAGGCGGCGCCGGCGGGCGCGGCCCCCGCGGGCGCCCCGGCGCAGTGGGGCCGGCTGGGCAGCTGGGGCTCGCGCCTGGGCGCGGGCGCCTCCTCCTCCACTGCCGCCGTGGCGCGCAGCGCCAGCGGCCTGCTCGCGCGCGTGTGGCGGGGAGGGGCGCCGCCCGGCGCGGCGGGTGGCGCCGCCGCCGCCGCCGACGGCGCCGCTCCCGCGGCGGGCAGCCCGCCGCGCGCGGGCGCGCCGGCGGCAGTGGAGGAGGAGGCGCCAGGGGCGCAAGACATGGAATTGGATTGGGATGAAGATGAGGAGGAAGAAAGCACGGAGGAGCTGCAGATGTATCAGGAAGAGGCGGCGGCGGCGGCGGCGGCGGCGGCGGCGGGCGAGGAGGAGTGGGAGGGCGCGCCAGGCGGCGGCGACGAGGAGCGCGTGTCGCTGAGGCTGGAGCCCGGGGGGCGCGTGCGCGTGGAGCTGGCACTGGGCGGCGGCGGCGGCGGCGGCGGCGGCGGCGGCGGCGGCCGCCTGCCCGAGGCGGCCGAGGGCAGCCTGCAGCGAGAGGCGGCGCTGCGGTGGGGCGAGGTGGAGGCCGCGGTGGCCGCGGCCGAGGTGGAGGAGGCAGCCCAGGGGCAGGCGGCCGCCGACGCCGACGCCGCCGTGCCGTCCGTCATCCGCCCCGCCCCCGCCGGCTACGGCACCTCGGGCAGCATGGGCGCGTCCCCCGGCGCGCGGCGCGGCGCCGCCGACGCGGCCTGGCGGCGGCGCATGTACCCCGCGGGGCGCATCCTGCACCTCGTGCCCGCGCGCCTCGTCCCCGGCACGCCAGAGGCCGCCGAAGCGGCGCGCCAGGCGGCCGCGGCGGGCGCGGCGGCGGCGAAGGAGGCGGCGGCGGCGCCGCCGCCGCCGCCGCCCGCGCACAAGCACGCGCGCACCGAGTCCAACCTGAGCGTATCAGACCTGGTTGCCGGGGAGGAAGGCTGGGCGCCGCGCTGGCACCGCGCCGGCAGCGCCGCTGACCTGGCGGCGGCCGCCGCAGAGCGCGGCCCCCCGGCGGCGGCGGCCGGCGGCGGCGGCCTGCCCAACTGGGGCGCGGCGCCGGGGTCGCCGGCGGCGCTGCCGGTGGAGCCCATGCTGCTGCTGGAGGGCGTGCCGCAGGAGGCGTATGGCCGCATCAAGCTCTGCCGCACCGTGCTCAGCGACCACATCATACCCCAGGTCGGTGGGGGGGCGGGCGGGCGGCTGGTGTGTGGGCAGGCAGGCGGGCATGGCTGTGGGAGCCTCTGTGGGCGAGCGGCAGCTTGTGTGGGGTGGGGTGGGGTGGGGGGGGGGGGGGGGGGGAGGGGTGGGGGGGGGGGGCAGGGGGGGGGGGGGGGGGGGGGCGCAGAGCGCCCCCCCCCGGGGGCCCNGGTGGGGGGGATGGCGTCGGCTGGGTGGGCAAGGTGGAGGAGGGGGGCAGCGGCACAGCGCGCCTCCCCCGGGGGCCCCCCGCAGCTGGTGCTCTTTGCCAAGCGGCGCGAACGCGATTCTCTGCCTCCCGCTGTCACGCCTGCAGTACCTCCGCTCGCTGGAGAGCGCCGCGCAGCGCATCCGCAGCGGCTGGGAGAGGCAGCAGCCGCAGCCGCCGCCGCCGCAGCAGCGTGCGGCGGTGGCGTGAGCGCGCGGCGGCGGCGCGGCGGCGGCGCCCCGCGCCAGAGGCTGCAGCGTCTCTGCTTGCTTCAGCTGTTCTGTCTGCTTTTGTGCTCCCCTCCTCCCCAGCTTGGCTCTGTTCCACCCTCCAGTGCACTGTTTCGTGCTGCTTCGTCCCTCTGTTCCAAGCGGTTGCAAGCCTCAACTCAGCGGCAAACAGCAACAGAAGCAACAACTGCACACAACAAAGGGGCGGGCCTGCTTGGCGCTGCCCAGGGCAGCTCGCACGCAACTAAGTGGCAAGTCAACAGGAGAAGCCCTGGTCAGCCCTGCTAGGACTTGCGGGCACGCTTGGCGGCGGGCTCGCCGCCGGGGCTGCCGGCGCGCTCCGCCGACCCGCTCCCGCGGCGGCCGCCCTTGGCGCTCCGGGCGGCGGCCGCCGCCTCGGTCGCGAGGCGCAGCCGCCAGCGCCGCTCCTCCTCCCGGTGCGTGGCCACGCGCAGGCGCTGCAGCGCGGCCGCGTGGTCGGCGCCGCGCCGCTGGGCAGCAGGCGGCTGGCGGGCGCGCCAGTTGGCGCTGGCTGCGAGGCGGCGCAGCCAGCCCAGGAGGGCGGCTGGCTGCAGCCGCAGGCCCGGGGGACTGCTGGACGCGTTGGGGGCACTGGGGCTGTCTGCCTGCGAGGGCGCGGGAGCGGGCGCGGGCTTTGCCGCGGGTCCCTCCTTGTTGGCTGCCGCTGCCTCCTTGACTGCACGTTGGGGCTGGGGCCGTCGCTGCTGCTGCTGCGGATGTGCCTGCTGCGGCGGCAGCGCCTGCTGGTGTGCCGTCTCCACCTGCTGCTGCTGCTGCTGTGCCTGCTGCGCCCGCTTCTGTGCATCCTTCGCGTGCTTGCTGGGCTGTGACGGCTGGGGCCCGCGGCTGGAGGCAGCATTTGGCCCCTCCGTTCTGGCCGCCCGCTGCTGCGGCGCAGAGGCGGCCTGGTCGCTGCCTTGGCTGCCCTGGACGCTGCCGCCGGCAGCCGCTGCCTGTGGGGCAGGCGCGGCGACCGGCGCGCCGCCGCTTCCTTGCGGCGGTGGGGCGGGCGAGCCGGCCGGCGGCGCGTGGCCGTCAGCGGGCGGGGCGGGCGAGCTGCCGAGCACCGCTGCTCCCCCTTTAGATGCGGGTGCAGCAGGCAGCCTTGGCTTGCGGGCGTGCGGGGGAATGATCCGGGTGTCGAAATGCAGCTTGCCCTGCCGCCGCTGCGCTCCGGCCGCGGGCTGCGGCGGCAGCGGGCGCGGTGCGCCGCCCGCCTGCCGCTGCACCCACGCCGCCGCCCCGCGCTGCTCGACTGCGCCTGCCGCGCCGGCCAGCACGTCCTCCAGCGTGAGCAGCTGGTGTGGGGCGGTGATAGTCATGGCTTGGGCCAATGGCGTGCTTTTGGGGAAGGCACTGATGTTGGGGCCTGTCGGGGGGGGCGGGAGCGGCGAAGGGTGGAGTGGTGGGTCAGGTGCAGGCCCCTGGCTCTCTCTCCGCCGCCCTGCCTGCCCTAAGCCCCTCTGCGCGGACTGCCAGAGCGACATTGAGTGTGTGCACTTTTGAGCTTGCTCACCAGGTGGAGTTGAGCACGCTGTCTCAAAATAGGCGCGAGGATGATGTTGGGAAGGGCTTCTGAGAGAGGAGCTGAGATGGACAGTGTGTGATCGCAAACCCCACCTCACCTGCACGACGCCCCGCCACCTCCCCCATGCATCCCCGCTCGTGCCGCATTGCCACGGGTGAGCCACAGCGCCTCCTCATCATTCTCGTGCTGCCACGTGTTTCTGTAGCTGCTGAATTCTCACCACAGGTGTCGTTGCAATTGGCAATTAATGGACCTGATGATGAGCAGCGGCAGCTGCGCCGCCGCCCTGCGCGCGCCGTGCCCATGCCGCCCGGCCCCTACCATCACCCCACCCCACCCCACTCCACCCTTCCCCCCTTCCCCCCAGGCCGCCTGCGGCCCCCTGCACCGCGGCGCACGGCATGCCAGGCGATTGCGCGTGGGGCGCGCCCGAAGGCGCCGGCATCGGTGGCCCGGCAGCAGCCAGCAGGCGCCGCTGCGGCTGGCTGCTGCTGCTGAGCAGCGAGGGCGCTTCACCGACCCTCCCGCACGCCCCTGGCGCCCCCTCCTCCGCAGCACTTGACCCGCGCCGACCTGGACGCCTCGATCAACAGCCCGAGCGCCGACTTGTCGCACGAGGTCGGCGACCTGACCAAGGAGCTTGGCAGCCTCCAGGGAGTGATCCGCAGGGAGCTCGGCAGGCTAGCGGCGCAGGCCGCTGAGCTGAGCCAGGAGCGTGCTCCCCCCGCCGGGCGGCGGCGAGGCTCGTGCCTCCCCCGCCGCCGAGTCAATGGGCGCCCATTGCCATTCCACCTGGGAGCGGCCGCCGTCCCACGGCACAAGGGGCGCCACTTGGGAGTGAAAGGAGGGGGGCCGGGCGGCGGCGCGGCGCGGCTCACCCGCAGCGCACATGTGCGCAGGTGCGCTCGGCGGCGGTGTCAGTTGAAAAACAACCTCCAGGCATGGCTGATTGTCATCACCTCATATCTGTGCATCCAGCATCTATCGGCGGGTCAGCAGAGAGCCAACTTGCGATGCCCGCCATGGCCCTGCGATCGGACGACATGGCTGCCATCCACGCTGCCCACCAACAGGTGAGGCAGACAAGATGTCGAGAGCAGAGTGATCAATGGGAAAAGCAAAAGTCTGAACATTGGGCAAGCCCTCGTGCAGCTCCGGGAGCTGGAGAAGAACGCTGACGCTGTGCTCGCGGCGCTGGGGGGGCCTGCGCCAGCCGGCCCTGTGGCGACGCTCGTCACGGACGGCAAGCGCCTGGCGGCGGCGCTGGCGGCGGCGAGCGAAAAATTGGCACCGTTGCTACAGGAGGCGGCGACGTCACCAGTGCAGCCTTCTCGCAAGCTAGCAGGTATGCATGTGCCAGGTCACGCTGACTGCGCTCGTGTGCTGCTGCGTGCACGCCACTGCCCCTGGCTCACTTCTGCGCTCACCTACTGCAGACGCCTTGTGGGAGGAGCAGCAAGCTGGCAAGTCTGCTTCAGCGGCGCCCGCTGCCCTTGCACAGCCGCCGGCGCAGCCCGCGGCCACGCTGCCAGATGTGCTCGGCAGCTTGCACGAGCGGCTGCCCGATGTGCGGCTCAGCCTGCTCGCAGGCTGCCACATCACGCAGCAGGCGGCAGAGGCCACCGCAGTCCACATGCGAGTGGGAGATGCGCTGGCAGCGGTTGTAGCGCTGGAGGAGCCAGGGAGCCTGCGCCCCCTGCGCGCGGCGGTGCTATCGCTCGCCGAGGCGCAGCTGCCACTGGACTGCGCATGGGGTGTGTCACAGCACGCCGTGTTTCAGCGCGCCACGGCCACGGCTGCGGCCGCGCTGCGCCACTTTGCGGCCGGCGCAGCAGGCGGCGCCGTGCAGCAGGGGCCGCAAGGGGGGCCGCCCGGCGACGGCGCCGGATCGCCGCTGGAGCTGTTGCTGCTGTGGCTGGCCACCTACTCAGACCTCTTCACCCGACCCAGCTCAGCCACGGGGCGCCTGTTGGCGGCGGACGCGCGGCAGGCGGGGCTGCTGCCGCCGTCGTTCCGCCCATACAAGCTGGGATGGGCCCAGCTGTGGGCGGCGGCGCTCGACCCCACCCAGCGCATTGCCGCGCATGACGCGTGCGAGCTGGCTGGGAAGCCAGCTCAGGGGTCAGATGAGCTGTAAGATGGGTTGTGAAACGTGTTTGAAGCCGAGCAGGCTCGCTGGAGGGTGCAAAGCACAGGATGCAGGCCAGCCACGGAGCCGAGGGGCGCGTCGCTTCCTTTGCGCCCAGGCGGGCGTTAGGCTCCCTGTGGTGGCGTCGGCCCTTGGCGCGGCTCGTCCGTAAACAGCCTGCTTTACAGCCAAGCCCTGAACACACCCAGTCGAACGCGAGGGTCAATGCACAATGCCCAATCATGCCAAAAGCCCCCGCTCTCTACGCCGCGGCGCTGCCGCCCCCGCTGCCGCCCTTCACCCTGCTGGCCACTCCCGCCACGCGAGCCTTGGCCGCCTGTGCGGCCGCTGCCGCCCTGCCAGCCGCAGCGGCGCACCAATCGCTGGCCGCTGCCCGAACGCGAGCCGCCGCGTCTGCGAGCTGAGCGCAGCTGCGCCGGACCCACTCCAGCACTGCCTTCAAGCCCGCCTCCACCAGTGTGCCAGTCGCCCTGGCCGCCGCATGGGCCCTGCTTGCGGCCGCCCCTGCGGCCGCCTGGAGCGCCGCCACAGCTGCCGCCGCCTGCCGCGCGCCCGCCTGCGCGCCACGCCTCGCCATCTGCCCCCAGCTGTCGAGCCTCTCCGTCAGAGTGTGGGGCGCACTGCGCAACCAAGCCAGCACAGGTCGCTGTTGGGTGGGTGGGCGCCATCCCAGCACCCTGGGAGTCCGCACAGTCAGCAGGGCTTGGCACACACAAGTGCAGAGCATGGCATGGTGGCACCCCACCTGAGATCCGCAGCCACGGCAGCCACCTTGGCCTGCTGTGCCGCGCTGCGCTCGCCCACCACCGCCCCTGCCGCCGCCGCCGCTGCAACCTGCGCGGCGGTCTGTGCGGCGGCCTCGGCGGCCTCGGCGGCGGCCGCCGCTCGCTCCACCGCCTCGGCCGAGCGCTGCTCAAGCGCCGACTGGGCCGAGGCGCTGGCGCGCTGCGCCTCCTGCGCCAGGTGTGCAGCACTGTCGGCGGCCTGCGCCGCCATGGCCAGCGCATCTGCCGCCTGCCGCGCCGCGCTGCACGCGCCGACTGCCCCCCTGCTGGCGGCCTGCGCGCGCTTGCACAGCGAGCGGAGGCTCCTGTCGGCAGGCAGCTGAGCGAGCTGGGCAGCTGCAGCCGCAGCCGTCGCCTCCTCCTGCTCCTCCAGCCGCCGGAGCACTTCTGCTTGCACTTGCAGCGCGCTGCTGGCGCGGCCCCCCTCGCCTGCCACGCTCGCGCCAGCAGCCTCCGCGCTGGCCACCGCAGCCGCGCCTGCTGGCTGCGGCAGCCCCTGCTCGTCGACCGCGAACCGCAGGTGCTCGCGCGCCTGGGCCGCTGCCGCCTGCTGCGCCGACGCGTCAGCGGCGCCCGCCTGCTGCTCGTGCCCCCACAGCGCGTCGTACTGCGCCTCCTGGCGCTGCTCCACCCGGTCGTACAGCTGGCGGCGGCGCTCCTGCAGCTGGCGGATCCGGGCCAGCGCCTGCTCTGCTTCCGGGGACCGCAGCGGCAGCCTGGGGTCGTGCTGCGCGTCTGCCTGGCTCGCGCCGCCTGGCTGCGGGGTGCCGCGCTGGGCGGCGCGAGCCGGGCGCTCGCTGCTGGCGCCCGCAGCCGGGGCGGCGGGCGCAGAGGGCCCGCGGCCCGCTGGCTCCGCAACGCTGCTGGCTGCGGGCCGGCTCTGCGCCTCGGCAACGCTGCCAGCAGCAGCAGCGGGTGCATCGGTCGTGGGCAGCTCCTGCTGCACTGATGCATGCTGTGCCGCCCCAAGGGCGTTCTCATCCCTGTCCCTAGCGGCAATTGTGCTGGCGTCTGTGCTGGCGGGCGGCTGGGCGGGCGGCTCGCGCTCCGTTTCTGGCCCCGCGCCGCGCTCAAGCGGCTGTGTCGCGGGGCCCGGCTGCTCGCCGCCCGCGTTCTTCGCCGCCGGTGCCACGCCGACGGCTGCGCGCGTCGGGCCAGCCGCGCTTGCAGCTGCCGGCGGCGGCGGCTGCACACGGACCCTCTGGTACTGGTGCAGCGCCAGCAGCGACACCACCCCCGCTCCGCTCAGCAGCGCCGCGAAAGCCAGCGTGCCTGTGGTGAAGGCAAAGGGACCGCAAGGGCAGGAAGACTCAGGCACCCACTCAGGCAGGAACCTCAGGGCAGGAACCTTAGGGCAGGGCAGACATATCTCCCTATGAGCGAGTCTTCACCATCAATGCACTCACCAAACAGCGAGCTCGGGCGTTGGGCCACCTTTGGAGCAGCCCACTCCTGCATCTGCCCCTCCTGACTGCCGCCACCGCCAGCGTCCGCTGCCGCTGGGCCCGCGCTCGTGGCCGGATTGCCAGCCGAGTCGTCCCAGCTCTCCAGGTCGGAGGGGGGCGGCTGCTGCGGCTGCGAGGAGGCAGCGGCGGACGCAGGGCAGGACACAGCCTCTATTGAGTTGCCCTGTCGCCGGATGAATAGAGGCCCGCGGCTGGCGCCCTCTGACTCTTGTGGCTGATGGTCGTGCTCTGCTGCCCCTGAGCTACTGAGCAGCCTCTGCAGCGCGTCCCAGGTGCTCCAGGGCCCGCCAGAGCCGGGAGCTGAGGCCGCCGCCGCGCGTGCCCGCCGAGCGCCTGGGGGACGGCGGGAGGGATGGCGGTGCAGGGGCGCAGGCTGCTGCGCCCACGCCACCTTATCGCGAGCCGCACGCATGCTGTAAAGCCCTGAGCGCGGCGGGGGCCCGATCGCAGCAAGACGGGTTGCGATGCCTCGGGCAGCGTGTCGACGTGCCTTCCGACGAGCCTTCCGACAAATGCGTGTAGCCACCGAAGCAGAAAGAGAGGGTCGAGCAAGGGTGTCGGGCTACGGGGCCAGGGCGGGCGGCAGGGCCTAAGCCTGCCTCCCTGGCGGGCGTGCATGTATGACTGGCTCGCATTTGATAAGATTTAATTTCACCCCTCACCCCCGTACGACTGCAGGCGGCGCAGCAGCATCAGACAAGGGCTGTCATACTTGGTCTCCGCGTGCGGCGACTGCCGCCATCGCCTCCGCGACGGTTACCGCCCATGCCCAACCAGAGCCCCAGCAAGCGCGCCGCTATGCTTGATGCAAGCCGGCTGGTATGCTCGTGACATGAACTAAACGATGGGCGTGTCGCCGACGAGACAGGAAGAGGCGGCGGGCGAAGCGGAAGGCGGGCGGGCATGAGGGCGGGGGAGCATTAGAGCATTGATTGGCCAAATTGATCACGCTTCTTCAGACTTTCTCCTCTACATCTCTTCTGCCTACCTGCAGTGCCCGATTGCTGCAAGCTTCGTTCGTCATCTTCTGCAGCCTGCTCTCGTTTGACGCTTCACGAGAGCCATCATAAGCCCGCCCTGACGCTATTGAACATGATCTTGAGATCAAGAGGGTGAGATGGGCGGCCTTGCGGACGAGCTGCTCGCGCTTCAGCTCCAGCAGGTGCGGCGAGCTGCTCGAGTGCGCATGGTGGTGCGCGGTGCGGTGTGAGCTGGGAATGGGACAGCTCGCATTTTGTGCACCCGCCCACCTGTCACCACGCGCCCACCCGCGCGCCCGCCAAACACGACGCTGTTTTTGCACCTTCCTCTCTCGGCTCGGCTCTCCTGCCGGAGCAGGAGGAGCAGCTCGCAGCGGCGGCGCAGCAAGCAAGCGACGGCCAGGCCCAGGTCGTGCGGGCGGTGGAGGACGCAGTGCGCAAGTGCCAGGCATACGAGGATGAGCTCGCGCAGGCGATGGCCCTGTCGGTGCTGCCTGTGGACGAGCTGCGGGTGGCGGCGGCTGAGGCCGCGGACCTGAGCCGGTGGGCTGGGGGGAAGGGTCGATGGGGCAGGAGGGTTGATGGAGGGGAGCACGCAGCCACGCGACGCGGCGAGGCGGAGGGGAGGGGGGTCGATGGGATCAGATGGCGTGCCCGGCGAACACGCTGAACCTCTGGCGCCCGCGGCTGCGCAGGGCCATGGGCGACGCCCCGCCCCTGGCGGAGGAGGATGCGCTGGCAGAGGGGTTGCTTCACTTCTTCAAGGGCTCTTTCTTCTCCTGGGTCAACAGCCCCCCCTGCGATGCCTGCGGCAGCGCCGACACGGCGGCGGCCAGCCACCGCGCGCCCACGGCCGAGGAGGAGGCGCACGCGACCAGCCGGGTGGAGCTGTACCGCTGCCGCGCGTGCGGGAGCGAGACAGCCTTCCCCAGGTGCGCGGCGGCTGGGTGCGGCGGCTGGGTGCGGCGCTGGCTGGGTGTGCCGGGGCGCCGGGCCAGCAGGTGGAGAGTGAGGCGAGGGAGCGTTCCACCTGGCTTGCACTTGGCCCTCCAGATCCAACCTTCCTTGGATGGCTTTGCTGCGTTGCAGGTACAGCGACCCAGTGAAGCTGCTGGAGACCCGGCGGGGCCGGTGCGGCGAGTGAGTGTGCGGCGCGCGGGAGCGCATCGCCGCGTGGCGCGCCCCGACCCGGCGTGCAGCCCGTGGGCGGCCGCCGCGACTGCTGATTGCGGCGCGTCGCTGCGCGTCCCCGCGCCGCAGGTGGGCCAACGCTTTTGCGCTGTGCTGCCGTGCGCTGGGCTTGGAGGTGCGGCTGGCCAACGACCTGGCCGACCACGTCTGGGTGGAGTATTACTCCTCCGCCCAGGGGCGCTGGGTGCACGCCGACCCCTGCGAGGCCGCTCTGGACCGCCCCCTGCTCTACACCAAGGGCTGGGGCAAGGCACTCGCATACGTGCTGGCCGCCGGGCGCCGCGGCATCGCCGACGCGAGCCGCCACTACGTGGCGGCGGCCGACTGGGCGGGCGCCGCGGTGCGGCGCACGCTCGTCGCCGAGGCCTGGCTGGCGGCGCACCTGGCGCGCGTGACGTCCGAGCTGCGGGCGGGACTGCCAGCTGAGGAGCTCGCCACGCTGGAGGAGCGAGATCGGAGGGAGGCGCAGCAGCTGGTCGCGGGCGCGCACGTCACGGCCGCAGACCTCGCGCTCCCGGGCCGCCAGACGGGCGGCACCGACTGGGTCGCGGCGCGGGGGGAGGGCGGCGCGGGACAGCAGGGCGCCGCTGCACCAGCCAGCAGCGCCACGCGCTACCGCTGGGCGGGCGACGGGCACCTGGCGGCGGGCCACCCGCGGCGCGTGTGCGGAGGTGCCGTGCGCGCGTCGGCCGACAACGCGCCGGCCGAGGGCGCGGCGCGCGCGTGCGACGGCGCCCCCAGGACCAAGTGGCTGGCGTTTGGGGGGCAGCAGGAGCACTTTCTAGAGTACCGTCTGCCTGCCGAGCGCACCCCCCTGTCTGTGGAGAGCTATGCGCTGACCTGCGCCAATGATGCCCCAGAGCGCGACCCGCGGCACACGGTGCTGGAGGCGTGGTCAGAAGGCGAGAGGGGGAAGGGGGGCCGAGGCGGGAGTGCGCGCCGCGCCGGCGCACGCCTGCGCGCGGGGCTCATGGCAGCCGCTGCGGTGCGCGTGGGGGCCCTGATTCGGCCTGTGCCTCTTGGCTCGCGTGCGCTGCTGCAGAGGATGGAGCCTGGGTGGCGCTGGATGAGCAGCGGGACCTGCGCTTCCCGGGGCGGCACTGCCTGCTGGGCTTTCCCGTTGCATGCAAGGGCGTCGCATCACGTGCCTGGCGGCTGCGCATCCTCAGCGTCGCTGACCCGTCGACGGCCAACTCGGTGCAGCTGGCATGCTGGGACCTGTTCGCTGCTGCTGACCCGGTGCCGGCAGTGGAAGGCGGGAGCGACAGTAGCACGCCTGTAGCAACAGCCGCAGCGGTGCCGCAGCCTGAGGAGCCGGCGGCAGCTTCAGCACCGCAGCCCGAGCAGTCGGCAGCAGATTGCACCAGAGGCTGAGCAGCCACCGACACAGCAGCAGGCGCCACTGCATGTGGAGCGCCACCGCCGCCGGGTCAGCCCACATTGCCGTCAGCTCCGCAGTCCAACCCTTGAGAGGCCCATTTACACCAAATTGACGTTGTCATCACAACATGTCTGCTGTGCAAGCAACACACCAAGTTCAACGCCAATGCCGTTGCCGGCCGGCATGGGCACGCAGTGTCGGGCGAGCGGCGGGGGCACCTGGGCATGGCGAAGCAGCTTTCTTTCAACTGTTTGTCGCAATCCAACCCTACCGCTCGTGCCAGCAAGGCAACGTCGGCTGCTTCTGGCCACCGCAGGAGGCCTCTTCGTTCTCTCGAGTTGTTTGATCATCTGATCAGCCATGAGGCCGTGAAATACGGCTATATGGATCCAGCTTTACTCCTGCGCGCGGTAAGAACCTCCGAGCTCTGCGCGCTTCGAACTGTGACTTGGTTGAGCCCACGAGCCAGTGCGTGCTGTGGGAGGCGATGGCTGGAAGGCGGCAATCAAATGCCACCACCACCGCCGCCGCCCCTCCCGCCCGCCCGCCTGCATGCAGGGCGTGGACACCCAGCAGCCTGACGAGCCACTCTCGGTGGAGGCTGGGTGGGGCTTCCCCTCCGTCTTGGGGGATGGGCAGCGCTTGCTGGCGGAGGCCGCCGAGGGCTGGAACAGCGACGCGCGGCGCTCGTTTCTCGAGCTGCTCGAGCAGAGCCGCTCGTTCCAGGGACCCTGCACGGACGTGATGGCGGAGGCGCTGGGGGTGGCGGGCCTGTGGAAGGGGCTGAGGTGAGCACGCGGCGGCGCGGAGCAGAGGCGCGGCGCCCGCCGCCCGCCCACCCGCCCGCCCGCTGACCAGGGGCCCTTCCCCCCGCCGCCGCAGGGGCTCGCTGCTGCAGTCGGCGCCGGACGAGGGCGTGGCGCAGCAGGCGCGCACGCAGGCCAAGCGCCTGGTGAGCGCCGCCTGGTCAGACGAGGCGCTGCGGCGAGGGGTGGCGCTGGCCAAAGCCGGCGACCTGCCCGGGGCGCTGTTGCTGTACGCCCAAGCGCTGGAGCTCGATGAGGCCAACGCCAACGCGCTGGTGGCGAGGGGGGCGGCCCTGGCCAACCAGCAGGACCTGCAGCGCGCGGCGGATGACCTGACCACCGCGCTGGAGCTGGTGCCAGGGCACTCGAATGCAGCGCAGTACCTGCGGGCTGTGCGGGCAAAGGCGGACGCGGTGGGCGTGCGGCTGCGCCTGCTCCACCGCCGAGGGCAGGGGCAGGGCGACGGGGCAGGCCAGGAGCAACGGCAGCAGGCCGCGCCAGATGGCGGGGAGCGGCATGTACGCAGCAGCAGCAGCGGCGGCGGCACCAGCGGCGGCAGTGACAGCAGCTCTAGTGCAGAAGAGGCAGTCGGGCTGGCATCGGCGGCCGACGCGGGCCGAGCGCCGCAGACCGTCACACAGCACACCCAGCGCTCCTCCAGGCTAGTGCTGCGGTGCTGGCTGCTCCTCCCCCCGGCGCAACAGGCGGTCCCCCCTGCTTGCAGGCACCACTGCAAAAAGAAGAAGAAGAGGAAAAAGGGGCACTCGCACGGCCGCAGCAAGAAGCGCCACAAGAAGGCATAGGGGACTGCGCTGCTGCGGGTGCGCGTGCAGCGTGTAAGCGTCCTGTGGACTTGCACAGTCGTATTTGCTGATCCAGCAGCGCCAGGCTGCGGGCCTCCTCGGGGCACCGGGCGGAAACGCGAAAGGAGGCGGTGGGGCTGCCAGGGTGGGCCGCTGCGCGCCGCGCGCGCACCGCCCCTGCGTTGCTCCGCCTGCGGCCTTCACCCCGCGCTGCCGCGCTGCTGCGCCAGCCGCCCCAGCTCCGCCGCCACCTCGGCCGTGGTCCGCTGCCGGCAGTAGCCGGCCACTGCGGCCAGGCTCGCTGCCTGGCACGCGTCCGAGAAGGTGGCACAAGCGTCGGGGACCAGAGTGACGAGGTACCTGCCAGGAAGAAAGGCGGGCGGGCGGAGGAGGGAGGGCAGGGGTTAGGGTGGGGTGGGCGGAGGAGGAGGGAGGGCGTCGCACGCGCCCTCCACGCCACGCGCCAAGGTGGCGCGCGAGCAGGCAGCAGGGGAGGCGGCGCGTGGCGGGGCGCAGCGGCCAGGCGGCGCCGGCGGCGCTCCCGCGGCGCGGCATGCGCCGCTCGACGCCCGAACCCGAGGTCACAGACCGAGGGGACAACAGGAAGAAAGTATAAGTTACCTACGAATGGAATGATAGTACCACACAGACGCACCCAAGGTCGCAGGCGTCGCGCACGGCATGCTCCACGCACTGGTCGGTCACGCAGCCCGTCAGCACCAGCTGCTGCACCTGGACGAGGGCACGGGGGCGGAGCCGGAGGGGAGGAGACGGCACGAGGGTGGGTGGGTGGGTGGGTGGGGTGGGGTGGGGGGCCGCCGTCACCCCTCGGGGCAGGGGCAAGCGCAGTCGCCCCATCAGGATCGCGCGGATTGCCTCCCCGCAGACGCGGGCGGCCAGGCCTGTGGCAGGCCCCCTTGCAGGCATGTGGCAGGCGCCTGGCGGAACGATGCATACTCATGGTGCCCAGACCCAACAACCCAGGTCAGACCACTCCACGGTGCATGCCTCATGGTGCCAAGCTGTGAGACCAGACCAGACCCAGGTCAGACCACACCGCACCAGCCTAGGCCCACCCACCCCCAGGTTGCGCAGGATGTAGTCGATGTGGGTGGAAAGAAAGACGCTGGAGCTCGTTTTTGGCAGCACAATGTCGTCGTTTGTGGGGGCGCAGCAGGGCAGCACCTGGGGCGAGGAGGGGGAGGAGGGGGGCGCAGAGGGAGTCGCACGCGCTCGAGCGCGCGCTGTGGGGCGCACATCCTTCGAGGGCAGAGCGCGAGGGGCGCCACGGCGCTCTCGTGCGCACGGGCATCGTTCCCTGGCGCCAGGGCTTGTCCCTCAGGCCAGGGCTCATCCCTCAAAAACCTCTGCGCGCCTCGGCGTCCCAGCAGCCGGGCGGCACGTGGAAGCCAGAGAGCTTGTAGTCGCGCGAGCGGTCGCGCCCGTCCCGCGTCAGGCTCTGGATCACAGTGTACATCACCTCGACGCCCGCTGCCCTGCAGGCCAGTGGAAGATGCGGCGCCGCCTCGCGCCTCCTCCCTCCTCTCCCTCGCAGCCCTGGCCGCCGCGCTGGGGAACTCTCCGCGCCAGCGCGGCGGCAGCGGGGCAGCCGCAGCGCCGCAGCGGGGGGAGGAGGAGCAGACGGGCGCTTCCGCACGCCAGGCCGGCGCGGCCGCGGGCGCGCGTGCAGCGGGCCAGGTGGTTGCGCACCCGCCTGGCGCGCTGCACCCGCCTGCCCGCCTGCATGCAGAGGCAGGCGTGTGCCAGCGGAAGCGGGAGCGCCGCGCGCCTGGCGGCGGACGCCAGCCGTGCCCAGTTGGCGGCGCACAGCCCCTCCACTCTTTCGAAGAAGTAGCGTGTTTCTGGACTCTGCAGTACAGTGAAAGGGACTACGTGTGAGGACGTTGTTAGGCAGAGGCAGTGGCCTTGGCAGCCACAGGGCAACAGCACACACAAGCAGCAGCAGCACTACTGGCGGCTGCCGCCAAAGCCTCAGACCATGCCTCCACCCTCGCCTGCCGCTGCTCCTCGCTCAGCGCCTGATAGATGACGCCCTGCCGCGAACAGTTATAGTTCTGAACGTCGATGAACAGCAGCGCAATGCCAGGGTAGCGAAGGTCGGAGACGGCAGCGCCGTCCCCACCGCCGCCTGCCACGCCACCCCACACAGCTGCGTCTCCAAGCGCTGCCTGCCTCCCTTCGGCTTGAGGGCGATAGTATGCCATGGCCAGGGGCGATCAAAAGAGCCTGCAGACAGCACTGCAACCCAACGATCGGCCGTACAATCTGCAGAACAGTGTCTGCAGCAGAACGAAGCGTTTTGGATTATAACCCGCCTCAATCAAGGCGTTTGATCAAGTTTTCACAAGACCGCTTGCACCACCTGGCGATCCGCGCACCCCAGACCCGACAGGCCGCTTCCATCGACACCAAGATCACGCCACCTGACAATGGGGAGGGACAGGTGCGGCCCGCTCGCAGTGCGATGCGGGGAGTTCGTTTTCGCTGGCCCTGGAGCGCCGCTTGCCCCTCACACCGGACGGCGTGCGACTGCAGGAGCCGCAGCAGGAGCCCTGGGAGGCGGCGAGGCAGCGCGGAGGCGCCGCCACGGGAGCGGGAGTGGCGGGAGGACAGGCCGCGCGCCGGCCGCCCGCGCAGCCGCGAGCGTGACGTCCGCCGCAGCGGCAGCGCTGAGCGGAGGCTCGACGACCGGCCGCGCGGGGGGGAGCGGTGGCCATACGACGAGCGCAGGGGCGGCTATGACGACAGGCGAGGTGGAGTCAGCTTTGAGGAGAGGCTGCGGAGCGATGAGAGGCGCGACGATAGGCGGCGCGACGACAGGTGCTGTAGCTGCGGACCTGCAGAGAGGGTTAGCAGATGAGAGACACGTGTGTGGAGATGGGATCTGCGATGGGGCATCGCCCAGTCGGCCCTGGTTGCCTGCCCGCTGTGTGCAGGCGCGAGAGCCCGCCGCCCCGGCGGCGCTCGCCGCCGCCGCGCGACGGCAGCCGGTGGCAGCGCGGAAGCAGGAGCGGGAGCAGGGAGCGGCCGGCGGCAGCGCCGCGGCCGGCGGCAGCGCCGCGGCCGGCGGACCGGGGCTGGGAGCGCGAGCGGCAGCCGCCGCCGCCACAGGAGCAGATGTGAGTGGGAAGGGCGGGAGGAGGGGGTGCTGCCATCGTGAGAAGCGCTCACGCTCTCCTGGCCCCGGCTCGCCACTGCCTGCGTGGTCCTGGCGGCGCGCGCCTGCGCTGCAGAATGGGCCCGCCGCCGCGCGCCCGGCCAGACACGCGGACCTGCAACGAGTGCGGGCAGCCGGGCCACATCGCGCGGGACTGCCCCAACAGGCGCGCGCGCGCGCATTTGCGCACCCCCGCCAGTGCCGCTGTCCCGGCGCTGGGCCTGGGGGGCGCTCGCAGCGTGCGGCGGCTGGCCGACGCAGCCTTTAGCGCCACCGCCGAGCGCCAGTTCGGGGTGCGCAACAACTGCGCCTGTTTTCCTTCCTGTTTGTTCTCCTCCCCCCGCCCATGCAGGACTTGCAACAAGTGCGGCCAGGCGGGGCACATTGCGCGCGACTGCCCCGAGGGAGGGCGGCGCGGCGGCGGGGGCGGCACGGCCGACGACGAGCGCGGAATGCGGTGGGGCAAGGGCAAGGACGAGCAGGCGCGTGGCGTCGCTTGGTGCCCCGCCCTTGCCGTGCGCCCCTCGCCCCCGCTGCGCTGCCGCTCCCCTGCGGGCCCCCTCGCGCCGCGCTGCGCGCCCTCCCGGCGCCGGCGGCGGCTGCCTGCGTGGCGCCGGTCTGGGTCGTGCTGCTGGCGCGGTCGCCCCGCCGCCCCCACCTCTGCTGTGACCCGCCGACCCCGCGGTCTGCCTTCCTGCCCTGTTCTTTCTTTCTTCCTGCAGGAGAAGCCTCCCGAGAAGGAGATCGAGCCGGACTTTGGGCTGTCGGGTGGGGATGCTTTCCAGCTGCCCCGCGCGGCGCCCCCCGAGAGCACGGCGCTCCGCTGGCGCCAGCGCCGCCCCGCCCGCCGCCATCCCCCACCGGCTGCCCGCGCACCGCGCGCCCGCGTGCGCCCCGCCGCCCCCCGCGCGCCACACGCCCGCGCGCGCCCTGCCGACCCCCGCAGGCGCGCTGGCCGCGGAGACGAACAGGCATGAGAGCGGGGTCGTGCTGGCGTACCAGGAGCCGCCAGAGGCGCGCAAGCCAACGCAGGCAAGCGGCGCGCGCGCCGCCGCCGCCGCCGCCGGCGCGGCCCCCGCCGCCGGCGCCGCGCTGGGCGCGCTCGAGCGTGGGGGGCGAGTCCGGGCCCCTGCGGCGAGGGTGGGCTGATGGGCCGCTCCCCCGCCGCCCCCCCACCGCCCCCCCGCCGCTCCCCCCCGCCGCCCCCCCCCCCCCCCCCCCCCCCCNNNCCCCGGGGGGGGGGGGGCGGGGGGGGGGGGGGGGGGGGGGCCCCGCGCGCGGGGGGGGGGGGGGGGGGGGAGGGCACGGCGCTGTGGGGGGCGCAAGCCGGCAGTGTGCTGCACATGGGGAAGATAAAGTCAGGGAGATCACTGCCGCAAGCATGCGGCTGTGCCGCAAGCGTGCGGCTGTGTGGTGGGGCAGGCAGGAGCAGGGTGCCTCCCTCGCCCCGCAGCAGCAGTGGCTGAAAACCCTGCCCCTGTTCGAGCGCGCCTGGCCTGCCACCGACCTAACCTCGTGCCCGAGCCCCCGCCCGCCCCCGCCCGCCCCGCCCCCGCCCCCCGGCCCGCCGCAGACATCCCCACCGACCACCCCTCGTGCAGCAAGCAGCACGCGGTCATCCAGTACAGGTGCGCAGCTGGCTGAGGTCCTCCGCTAACACCAATTGTGTTGATCAACAAAACAAACAGAAACAAGAGCACCGCTTTTACTTTTATTTGGTGTTGAGGCTGAGTGTTGAATCCACGCCTCGCGTCCCATCGCTGCACCGCGGGCCGTGGTCGGGGGCGAGGCGCGCGCGCCGTGTCCCTGTCGCGCTGCCACCGCGCTCCCTGCCGCACCCCGCGTCGCACGCGCCGCCGTGCGTCGCCCCTTCCCCTCCCCTCCGACTGCACGCTGTGCGTCGCCCCTTCAACCGCCACCGTGCGCCACCCCTGCGACTGCACACCCTGCATCACGTCACCCTTCCACCGCGTGCCGCCCCTGCCCAGGCTCGTTGAGGTGGAGGGGGCCGACGGCATGCTCAAGCAGGTGGTCCGGCCGTACGTCATCGACCTGGGTGGGTGCGGGTGTGTGGGTGGTGTGGGGTGTGTGTGGGTGGTGGTGTGGTGGTGGTGTGTGGGGGGGGGGGGTGGGGGGGGGGGGTGGGGGGGGGGGGNCTGCCTGCCGGGGCCGAGGGCCGCCGCCGCGCGCCCGCGCGGCTCGTGCGCGCGCCGCGGCGCAGCGCCCTCCGCGCGTCCCGACCCAGCGCTGCGCCTCCTCCCCCTGGCCCAGGCTCCACAAACGGCACCTTCATCAACGGGGATCGCGTCGATCCTCAGCGCTTCTACGAGCTCCGGCCGCAGGCAAGCCGCAGCGCCAAGCCGCAGCGCCACGCCGCAGCGCCAAGCCCCGGCCAGCCGCAGCGCCAAGCCCCGGCCAGCTCGGCCTCCTGTGCTCCTCCCCCCTCTCGCTGCTGCCGCGCGGCGCCGGGGCGGGCGCGGCCCGCTGCTGGCGCGAGAGGCGCGGAGGGCGCCCGCAGAAGCGAGGAGCGCGCTCTTGGGCCATGCCTCTGCGTGCTGCGTTCTCCCGCCACCCCCACCCTCCCGCCCGCCCACTCCCACGCTGCCCCCACTCTTCGCCCCTGCTGCGCAGGACTTGCTCAAGTTTGGCAACAGCAGCCGCGAGTATGTGCTGATGATGGAGAAGTGAGGGAATAGTGGAGAGGCGTGAGGAAGGAGTCCCATGCAGCTGGGGAAAGGGGTCCCTTGCAGCTGTGGAAGGAGGACGGGGCTGGCGGCCGCCCCGCCTCCGCGGACCCGCAAGCGCCCGGCGGCGCGTGCTCCGAGCGGCCAGTTGCCCTCCCGTGCCCGCGCCTGCATCCTCCCGTGCCTGCGCCTGCCTGCTTTCTGGCACACTCACGATCTGTCTGTGCCTCGGTTTGCACACAGTCGCTGCCTAATCACAGACGCGCATGGGTTGCAGCTGAGCTTGGTGCTGCACCGCCACGGCATGCCGGCCGTGCGGCGCCGCACGTCGGCCCCCGAGTCGCGTATGTGTTGCTGCTGGGCTCTACATGCTGACGCTGCTGCGCAGATCGATGCTGCACAGATTGATTACCACGCCGCTCATCAAGCCCGGCTGCCAGGGGCAACACTGTCACGCCACGCTGCCTCCCCTACGTATTTTGCGCAGCACGCGCACCCCCGGTGACGCCCCTCTGCGAGCCGCTGCTGGTCACTTTTGCGCGGCGGCCGCCTGCCGCGCCAGCTCCTCTTTCAGCCGCTGCGAGAAGTCGTCGGCGGCATTGTCGTCGTCCCAGTCGGCCTCCCACAGCTCCTGGTTTGCTGGATCCTCGGCGCGCTGGTCCCAGTCTGGAGCGAGGCGGGGCGCGCGCGAGGAGGTGCGGGCGGGCGTCGTGCGCGGCGAACAGCCTTCAGAAGAGCCCGCTCAGCGGCAAGCGCCCATCTCGCCGGCAGAGCCAGCATCCATCTCGCGGGCACAGCCATTCATGCATGGCCAAACGCCCACCGTCGATGGCAAACTCCTCAAACTCGTCCTCCTGGTCGATCGTCGCCTCCTGCTGCTTCTGCTTGCTGGGTTCAGGCTGTGCCATCGCGCTGCAGCTGCAGCGCGGTCAGGGGACAGCAGGGGAGGGGGGTGTCGGCCCTTGGTGGGGCGGCAAGTGGATGTGTGTGCCACCCCCGCCCCCCGTCCGTGCGTGCACGCCTTCCCCATCACATCAGCTGCGCCAGCCCCGCGCAGCCAGCTCTTCGCGACGCCGGGCATCCACGCGGGATGGGCTGAGAGCCTCAGGCGCAGGCTTCGATCATGCTGGTTTGGCGCCCTGCGTGGCGCTCGCTGCCTGGTCGCCACGCTTGCAGCTCACCTGTTCTGTGGCGACTCCCGGGAGGCGTTCAAATGATCAACACGTGGCGTTTGGCGATGGCTCGGTGCTGTGCTCACAGGATGAGCAGATGGCTGTGAATGCGAGATGTCGGCGATGTGGGAATGGCGTGCCCAGAAGGAAGGAGGTGTACACGCCTCCCGCGGCGCCTCCCCCCCTGGCCGCCTGAGCCCGCTCCAGCTCTCCAGCAGGGAGGTGAAACTCGCCTTGGTGCTCCCATTGAGCAGGCCTCCAGCATCGCATGAAGTGTAGGCAGGTGAAGCACCTCCGCCAGTCATGAGCAAGGGCAAGCAAAGCCAGGCAGCATCGGCTGAACCTTCGGGGGGAGCTGCCGAGCTGCCCCCTGTACGCCCTGCACACCCTGCCTCAGCGTGGCCGGCAGCTGGCGCAGCCTAGCGCACTGCAGAGCGCGATCCACGCCCTGCAGAGAGGTGCTCCTGCTGGCGCGGCGTGGCCAGCCGGCAGCGCCCGTGATGGCCATGTGCTGCTGCAGCCCCCCCCGCCTCCCCACACCGCAACCTGGCCGACTTGGCAGCTCTGTCGATACAGTATCCTCCTAGCCCACTATTGCCTGCCCGACTCTGGCGTGCCGCTTGCCCCCACGCGTGCCCCGCCCCGCCCTGTATTGCCGCCGCCGCTGCCGGTGGCCAAGGGCTCCACCGCGGGCTTGGTCCGCGCCCCTGCGTCCCAGCCCCTCCCTTTGTTGCACGCGGCCATGTGGCAGCCGCTGCCTGAGAGGCAGGTCAACCAGCTCTGCTCCATGGCGCAAGCCCATGGCCGCGCGCTGCTAGATGTGGGCGGCGCGGCAGGCAGAGCGGTGCGGCCGAGCGCCTGTGGTAGCCTCCATTGCGAACTTCTCCGCTTCGATCGCCACGCCTGCTGCAACTGCTGCCACTGTGGCGACCTCCTGCCCGCTGGGAGCCGAACAACGAAGCGGCGAGGACGGGGAACCGATCTGCAGCCCTGTGGTTCCCTGATTGCATTGGGCATTGTACATTGGGCGGAGGGAGATGATTGGCGCACAGGAGAGCTGGCGCCGGGGCGCGAGAATCTGTGAGACAACAGCCGAAAACTCCCAGGAAGGGATGAACGGTGCTTGCGCTCCCTCCCATCCTCCCTGCTCATTCACAGCACCCCGCACTGTTCAAGCAGCCTCCGACAGCGCCCGCCCGGCTGCGACAGCGTTACTCCTCCCAGCCGCGCCCCCGCTGCTCCTATGGGAGCGGCGGGCTGAATCGTGCAAGCTGGCATGGACGCTCTCAGGAAGCTGAGCGTCAGGAAGAGCAGCGAAGAGCCTCACCGCGGCGCCGAGGCGTCCGACAGCAAGCGCAGCAAGTCAGGTGAGTTGGAAGGGGCCGAGGGAGGGCGCACGCGCTCGTTCGAACGCTGACCTGCTCCAACGCTTGCCTGTCGCCGCAGGCGGAGCGGAGGCACCGCAGGTGGGGAGTTGGTGGCGCCCTGCGATCGGCGGGAGGGGCGCAAGGCCGCGGTGTGGACGGGCGGGTGCGAGACCGGGTCGACTTGGGCCGAGCGCGCCTCTGCTGCTGCTGCGCAGGGGCAGGGCACTAGCCAGCAGGGAGCGTCGACATCGCGGGCAGTCCTGGAGACCGCAGGGCAGCTCAAAGAGCTCAGGCTGAGCCAGGAGCAGCGAGAGGGCAAGGAGCCGGTGCGTGCTCGGCGCGGCCTGCGGCGGTTGGACGGTGAATACGGGCAGAGGCAAGGACTCTGCAGCTGCCAACCAAGCTCCTCCTCCTGCCGTGCGATGCGTGCTTGCGGCGCAGGTGTTTGAGGGCCGCGTGACAGAGGGGGACCCCAACTCTGTCGGCCACATCATCACCACGGCCGGCGGCCACGGCGCCGCCAGGCAGACCATCCGCTATGTGACGGAGCGGGTGGTGGGCAACGGCTCCTTTGGGGTGGTCTTCCAGGCGCGCTGCCTGGAGACCGGCGAGACGGTGCGCGGCCGGCCGCGAGGCGGCGCTCGCGCCCCAGCGCCCGCGCCTGCTGCCATTGCACTGCACCCCTGGCTCGCTCTCGCTGGCCCCTAACACTGGGCCTGCGCTGCTGCCCTAGCCTCCCCCGCTCCTTGCCGTGGATGCCGCATCCGAGCTCTGCCGTGCCCGCCTGCCTGCCTTGCTGCCGCCGCGCGCGTGGATGCCGCGTCCGAGCGCTGCCGCGCGCGGCTGCCTGCCGCCGCTGTACGGTACCGACGCAGGTGGCCATCAAGAAGGTGCTGCAGGACAAGCGGTTCAAGAACCGCGAGCTGCAGATCATCCGCATGATGGGCCACCCCAACATAGTGCAGCTCAAGCACTGCTTCTACACCACCAACGAGAAGGACGAGGTGCGCGGCGCTGCTACGCGCCTGCCGCAGCGGCTGCGGGCCCCCACGCTTTGCGCCGGCGCGGGCGAGGTGCAGTTTGCGTCGCTGGGGCCGGCGGCGGCGCCGCGGCGGCCTGGCTGCGCCGCGCCCTGCCGATGCTGCTGTGGCTGCTGCTGCTTCTGCTGCTGATCACTGCTGGCCACTGCCCCGTCCGCAGGTCTACCTCAACCTGGTGCTAGAGTACGTGCCCGACACAGGTGAGCGCGGGGCGAGCGGGGTGCAAGGCTGGCACCTGGACAGCTGGGCGGCACGCGTCAACGTGTTGCACGCGCGCACTCGCGAGCCCTGCTTGCTCCCCTCACCCCCCGCCGCTGCTCGCCCTCCTCGCCCTCGTTTCCACCTCCCCCCCCCCCCCCCCCCCCCCCCCCCCCCCCCCACCCCCACCACCCCCACACACACNNCCTCCCCCCCCCCCCTCCCCCCCCCCCCCCCCCCCCCCCCCCTAGTCTACCGGATCAACAAGCACTACACCAAGAACGAGCAGCGCATGCCGCTCATCCTGGTCAAGCTGTACGTCTACCAGATGCTGCGCGCGCTGGCGCACATCCACACGATGGGCGTGTGCCACAGGCGCGCGGGGCGCGGGGCAGGGGTGGTGCGCGCGGGAAGAGGGCAAGGACGGGGGCAGCGGCTCCACGCTTCGGGCAGGGGCCCAGCAGCTGCAGGGGGAGGGGCCGCATCTAGCACTCTGGCACGTGCGATTAGCGGGGCTGCTGGCCGTGCGGGTGGGGTCGGGACTCGCGCGCCGGCGGCGCAGGAGGCAGCACCCGCTCCGCAGAGCCCCTGCTCGTCGATCGCTCAGGGCCTCGCGCGTGCGCTATCTGAGCCCGCGCCGCCCCGCTGCCCCGCTGCGAGCGCCGTCGCGCAGGGACATCAAGCCGCAGAACCTGCTGGTGAACATCAACAGCCACGCGCTCAAGCTGTGCGACTTTGGGTCGGCCAAGGCGCTGGTGCGCGGCGAGCCCAACATCAGCTACATCTGCAGGTGGGGCGGGGCGAGGCATGGAGGGAGGGAGGGAGGGAGAGAAGGAGTGTTGGAGCGATGGAGGGAGGTCGAGCGCGCCAAGGCCTGGAGCGCAGCACCTGCGAGGAGGAGAGGGCATCGCGGGGCGTGCGGGGCGGCGCGTTGTGCGGCGTGCGCCGCTGGCCACGCCCCTGCCGACCGGCGCGCCCCGCCCTGCGTCCCGACCAGCGCGCATTGCGTCCTGCGCCGCCTCGCAGCCGCTACTACCGCGCTCCGGAGCTGATCTTCGGCGCGACCGACTACACGTGCGCGATCGACGTCTGGAGCGTGGGCTGCGTCATGGCGGAGCTGCTGCTGGGCAGCCCGCTCTTCCCGGGGGAGAGCGGGGTGGACCAGCTGGTGGAGATCATCAAGGTGGGTGCGGGGGGGTGTTGTGTGGTGGGGACGTGTGCTGTGTGGCGTGCTGCGGCGGCGGCTGGGGGTCCATGGGAGAGTCCGTGGGGTGGCCAAGGGGGCAGGCAGGCGGGGGGTGGGGTGCGGCGGGGGCAAGGGTGGGCGGGCTGCAGAGGGCGTGGGGCGTGCCTTCCTCCCCGCCGGCCCTTGAGACCAGGCTCCTCGCCAGCGGGGCCGCTGCTCCACCGCGCCGGCAGGTCGGTCACTGGGGCCCCGCGCGCCACCGCCCGCACAGGTGCTGGGCACGCCCTCCCGCGAGGAGATCCACGCCATGAACCCCAACTACACCGAGTTCAAGTTCCCGCAGGTAGAAAGCGCTGGGGGGAATGGCAGACGGCAGGCGGTGTGCACGAGGCGCGCAGTCTCTCCGGGAACCTGACCGCCAGCCCTCCCCCACCTGCTCCCCGCCCCACCTGACTCTCCTCCCCCCTCCCAGATCAAGGCGCACCCCTGGGCCAAGGTCTTCAGCAAGCGCATGCCGGCCGAGGCGGTGGACCTCATCGCGCGGCTGCTCGTCTACTCGCCAGCGCGGCGCGTGAGCGCGGCCGAGGGCATGGCCCACCCCTTCTTCGACGAGCTGCGCGACCCAGGCTGCAAGCTGCCCAACGGTGGGCGTGAGGGGGGGGGGGGGGGGCGCAGGGGCCCCTCGCCGCTGGCGAGGGGCCGAGGGGCTTCGGCTGGCACAGAGCAGGCCGGCGGCAGAGGGCGCGGCGATGGACGGACGCGCCGCCAAGAGGGAGGCGCTAGGCAGCGCGTTGCGTGGAGTGCCGCTACGCAGCTCACTCGCCCGACGTCCCGCGCCTGCGCCCCCGCCCCGCGCAGGCCGGCCGCTGCCGCCGCTGTTCAACTGGGCGGCCGGCGAGCTTGACCGCTTCCCCGCCGAGGTGCGGCGGGTGCTGGCGGCCAGTGGCACCGCGGCGTACGCGGGCAAGGCGGCCGTGGCGCGCGCCTGACCGCGCTCGGCGGCTGGATGGCGGCGGTGCGCGCCGTGCAGTGCCGTGCAGCGCGCGTGGCGTGCTGCTGGCGGCTGCTCCTGTGCGCAGCGGCGTATCTCCTCGGTGCCAGCGGGCGGGGCCATTGCGGCCGCGCTCGAGGATGCGCGGCGGTGCAGCTGAGTGCGCCTGCCGGCACGGGTGGACCATAGAGCTCTCTGGGCGCCGCTGGCCCGGAGGCCTGCTGGGGCGGGTCCTGCGCTTGCGCTTGAGCACGGCGCTGGCAGGGCCGTGGCGTCTCACTGCGGCAGCAGGACGCCGAGTGGCCCGCGACGGCCCGCCGCGCCGCCGGCGGCGCCTGGGAGCCTGGCGGCATGCCCCCCAGCATAGACCCCTCCCCTCCCCCCGCTCCCCCCTCCCTGTATTCCTCTCTGCGATTTCCGTCGTCTTCCTCCTGTATCTCTCTCTGACGGTGTGTGTCCCTGACTTTGCTTCCCTCCAAACGCTCGCCTCCCCCCGTTCCCCGCTGCCCGCGCCGCCGCCTTTTGCTGCGCAGGAGGGCCGCCCTCGCTCCCCCGCCCCGCACGTAGTCCTCCGGCCGCCTCGCGCGCGCAAGCGGTGGTGCAACAGCGCAACGGTCAGCCGCAGAGCAGGGGCGTGGCGTTGCTGAGCAGAGTGACTGGGAGGTTGGAAGGGAATTGGGGCCTGAGTGGCGAAGAAAGGGCGACGCCGAGTTCTGAGCCAAACTGCGGCGCCCTGAGGCAGCTGCTGGTGCGGTGGCTGCTGCTGCGTCGCAGCGGGGGCAGCGGGGATGCCTGGGCCACAGGGGAGCTCAGGGGCAGCAGGCTCGCCTTTCCAACATGCATCCACCCGCCGCGCCCGCGTGCCTCGGGTGCGCAGTGCGCGGCAGCTCCAGCTTCCTAGCCTCACTAGCTGGCCTTGGGCGTTACACACTTGCTCTGCTTATTACTCTCGCACTCTTGTCCAAGCGACTTGCCGCAGTCTACGCGTCTCGCTCCTCCCCCCGCCGCTCGCCGCCAGCGCTGCGCGCCGGCGCCGGCGCCGGCCGCCTCCCCCGCAGCGTCGCGTGCAGCTGCTCGCGAAACCGCGGCGACGCGAGCGCGAACAGCGGCCAGGCCGCCAGCAGTAGCGGGCGGCTGCGCTCGCGGAAGGGGGAGGCTTCGTAGTTGCGAGCCAGCGCGCGAGTGACGAAGGCCCAGAAACCAGCAAGGGCCGCCGCAGCCAGCAGCCCCAGCGCGGGCAGCGCGGGCAGCGTGGCCGGTGCTGCGTGGGTGCCGCCGCTGCCGGCAGCCTGCGGGCCCCACACTGTGACTGACTCGGAGTAGAGCTGCCGCTGGCCGGGGCGCTCCAGCCGCTGCTCCCGCCGCCACGAGCGCCAGCCGGCGCCCGCCTCCTCGCGCCAGCCAGCGCCGTCGGCGCCCGTGGCCGCGCGCTCTGCGCGGGCGTCCAGCTGCCGCGACAGGGTCTCCATCTCGTGCTGCGCCTGCTGCATGCTGCGGAGGTGGGCAGCAAACAGGTCGTCCGCCCGCGACGAGGAGAAAAAGTCTTCAATTGGCATGCTGTCAAAGCACGACGGTCCAGGGATGTCGCCGCCAGCCGCACGGCAGCGCACGGTGCCACGGCGCTGCGGTGATGTCAACAGAGGGTGGGGGAACGTTAAGTCGGGTCGGGGCGGAGTGGGGCGGGGCCGGGAGGGGCCGCCTCCAGCTGCATCCGATATCATCGCAATGCTGTGCCCACAAGCCACACACCTGCTTGACCAGCAGCAGGCGGGGGTGCTGAGCGAGCGCTGACCCGCTTGCGATGCGGCTGGTGAGCTTGGGGGTTGGCATCCTCATGACGAAACGCCCGAGGGGAGGCAGGCTGCAATCGAGGAGAGCAACAGGCTTCTAGAGACCAGCGGCGCAGAGTGCTGTACACGATCTCACATCAACCCGAAACCCAAGCAGAAGCACAGAGCAGCTGATCGATATATAATGCAATATGAAGAGGGCCCGCCGGGCGGCAGGTGGTGGGGCGGCGGCAGGCGGTGGGGCGGCATCACGGCCCCTCTGCTGTGACCCCTCTGCTGCGACGACGACGGATTGCCATGAATTCACACTTGTGTCGCACAAATATGTGCAACAAGGGCACGCCTCAATCGTTCGCACGTGTAAGGGCCTAGAACCAGAAAAGGAGAGCGGCAAGCAACAACAGCACAAACAGAACAGAGAGAGTCCAAACGCCAGCTAAACCACGCGCACGCACGCACACCGCCGTCTGGCGCGAGCCCAAGGCGCTAGGCAAGGCGAAACTTGTTGGGCAGCCGGGGGCCGCGACTGCCGGCGAATGCTAGCGAGCTGCACTACAGAGCCTGCTTGGCAGGCTCGGCAGGCGCCGCCTCCCCCTTGCCTTGCTCCTCCTTGGCGGCAGGCGCCGGCGCCGGCGCCGCGGAGCCGCCGCCCTCGCCGCCCTCCTTCTTTGCGCCTGCGGCGGGCACCGCCGCCGCCTCCCCGGCCGCGGCGCCGGCCGCTCGCTGCTGCTGCTGCTGCTGCGCGGCCGCCGCAGCTGCGGCACCCGGCCGCGCGTGCTGCGCGGCGGCGGCCACCGCCGCCGCCAGATGCTGCTGCAGGGCGGCCATGTGCACCGCGCCGGGGTTTGGCATCGGCACGTTGCCCGGCAGCAGCATGCGCGCGGCCATGGCCATGGCCGGCGAGAGCGTGCCGTTGGCGGCGCTCGCCGCGAGAGCCGCCACCAGCTGCTGCTGCTGCTGCAGCGCCACCGGGTTGGCAGCCTGCGGGCGCATGTGCCCCGCCAGCCCGCGCATGTCGGGGACAAAGGACACCATGCCCGGCATCGCCGGTACCGGCGCGCCCCCGGGCGCGGGCGCCGCGGCGGGCGCGGCGCCGGCGCCGCCGCCGCCGCCCGCCGGCCCGGCGCTGACAACGTGGCTCAGCTGCGGCGACCCCCGCAGCGCCTGCAGGAAGGTGGGCAGCTGCTCCGCGCGCGCGCAGCTGAGCATCAGCTGCTGCGGGAGCGCCGAGGTGAGCAGCCTGCGTGGGGCGGGGGCACAGGGGCGGGAGCAGGGGGGGTGAGAGGGCGAGCGCGCGGCCGCAGCCAGCCCTCCCTCCCCCGGGCGCGCGGCAGGGGCCTGCGCAGCTGCGCAGGGGCGGGGCAATCGAAAGCGCGGAGCGGGCGGCAAGCGCGGAGCGGGTGGAAAGCGCGGAGCGGGTAGAAAGCGCACTCACGCTTCGAGGGGGTAGTTGAGCGAGTCGACAAAGGGGGGCCGCTGGATCTGGCCGCCCTTTCGCAGCTGGTGCCAGATCAGCGCGAGGTCGCGCGCCGCGCCCGCCTCCTCCTGCAGGGCAGGGCACGGGGATAGTTGAGTGCGTGGGCGGGGGCGCGGCGCGCCCGCGGCCGCCCGCACCGAGGCGCCCCGCGCGCGCCCGCGCCCGCGCCGCCACCCACCTGCGATGTGAAGGGCCCGATGCTCGCGCCGCCGATGTCGGCCGGCAGCTCCGCCATCCAGCCCTGCATGGGCACAAAGCGCGCACCCGCAAAGCGGGGCGCCGGCGCGGCCCGCGCGGCGGCGCCGCCGCCACCGCCGCCGCGCGCAGCGCCGCCGCCGCTGTCGCCGGGGCGGCGCACGCGCTTGCGCGGGCCCTTGCTCGCTGCCAGCGCCGCCGCGACCGCCGCCTCGTTGGGGATGAGCTGCTGCCCCAGCGGCACTGCCCGCAGCGCGCCCGTGTCCCTGCAGAGCAGGCGGTCGGGACGCGCGGTGCAGGTGGGCGCGGGCAGGCGGGCGCGCATCCACGTCGGCTTGCGCGCCCGCCGCGCCGCCCGCGAGCGCTTCTGCCCTGCGGCGCCTGCACCCGGCGCGCCACGCCCACCCGCCCCCTCACGACCCACCACCCACTCCCCACCCACCGCAGGTGCGCCAGCAACGCGCGCAGCTGCTCCAGCATCGTGATCTTCTGGAGCAGCTGCTGCAGCTCGGGGTGCTGGTAGCTGCGCGGGGGCAGGGGCAGGAGGGCGAGGGGCACGTGAGGCGAGGGGCGGGGGCGCAGAGGGCGGGCGCGGCCGCGCGGCGACGGGGCGCGACCCGCGGTCGGCCTCTGTGCCGCGCGCGCAGCGCGGCGCGGTGCGCGTCGCTGCCGGCGTGTTGGCCAGCGTTGAAGAGCTTGTGGTTGTATTGAACAGATCAGTTTCAACGCACCGCTCCGCGGGGTAGTTGTGCACATCGTTCTTGCGGGGGCGGCCGCCGTGGATGCGGCGCCACTCGAAGCCGACGTCCCGCGCCACGCCCGCGTCGTCCTGCGCGCGGCGCGAGGTGCGTGCGTGCGTGTGTGGGCAGGTGCATGGGCATGTGTGTGTAGGGGGTGAGTGGGAGGGGGCAGGGGGGCGGCGGCGGTGCGCGGGCCTGCTGCCGCTGCCACTCGCCCTGGGGCAGCCCCCTTCCCTCTCTCCCCCCCGCCCCCTCCTCCCTGCCCTCCCTCCCTCCCATGAGAAGGAGCGAGCGCCCACCTCCTCCTCGAAGCGTTGGCCCCGACCCCCTTCGCCTGGCTCCCTCAGTGCCCCCCCCCTTTGCCCTCCCTCCCCCCTCCCTCCCTTTGCCCTCCCTCCCTCAGTCCCCACCTCCTCCTTGAAGTGCTGGATGTACTTCTTGCGCGCCTCGGAGCCCTTCATCCCCGGGACGGTGCGCATGCTGCAGGGCGGAGGGAGAGGCCGCGACGCGCGCTTGCCGGAGCAGGCCGCGCCGCCGCGCGCGGCGCTCGCCGCCGCTCCCTGCGCCCCTCGCACCGCGCCGCGTGCCCGCCCGCGTACCACCCACGCGCCCCCCGCGCCCGCCCATCCATCCATCCGAGGATGTGCGGGCTCTCTCGAGGGCCTGTAGACCCCTACCTGAGGCTGACAATCCATTTCTGGTCGGTGGAGCCAAAGAAGACGTTTGCGTGCTTGGAGGTGCGGCCGTCGCCGTTGGCGCGCGCGCCGCCGCGGCGCGCGCGGCCGCCGCGCGCGCCGCCGACGCTGCCCTCGGCTTCGTCGCCGGCGCCGGCGGCGGACGCCGCGGCGCCGGCGCCGCGCGCGCGCTTGCGCCCGCCACCGCCCTCGGCGCCCTCCTCCTCCTCCTCCTCCTCGTCCTCGTCCAGCTCCTCCAGATCCGAGTCAGAGGCGTCGGAGAACGCAGAGGCGCCGGCCGAGCCGTCGGGCTCGGCGCTCGAGGCGGCGCCGGGCGCGGCGCCGCCGCCGTTTTGCGCGCCGCCTCCCAGCACGGCCGCGGCCTCGGAGATCACGCCCGCGGCGGCGGCCGCCGCGCTGCGCATCGGCCGCCCCTGCGCGTTGCGCGGCGGCTCGGGCGGCGGCGCGGGGCTGGGCCCCGGCGAGCCGGCGCCGCCGCCGCCCGCGCCCGGCGACTCGCTCAGCTCGGGCGCGAGCGAGGACGGCCGCGACGGCAGCGGCGACGGCGCGCCGCCGTCCGCGGGCAGCGGCAGCGCCAGGTCCGCCATGCCCGGCGGCACCGGCTCGTCCTCGTCGTCATCCTCCACCGGCGACGCCGGCGCGTCGCCGCCGCCGCCGCCGGGGCCAAACGGCGCGGACGCGGCGCTGGGCCCCTGCCCGCGCGCCACCGGGCTCTTCACCTCCTCCTCCTCCCCCTCCTCCTGCTGGGCAAACTCCGCTAGGCGGATGAGCCAGCCGCCGTCGCGCAGCTGGCGCAGGTAGGCCTTGAGCTGCGTGTCGTCGTACAGGCGGCGCAGGCGCGGCACCAGCCGCGCGACGCGCATGTACCTGCGCGGCGCGTGGGCGTGGGTGGGGGCGCGGGCGGGTGGGGGTGGGCGAATGATAGGGAGCGAGTGGGGCGGTGGGAGGGCGGGGGTGGTGGGCAGGGCGTGTGGCGTCGGCGCCGCCGCCCCGCGCCCCGCGCGCGCTCCCTCTTGCCGGCCCCACGCTCCGCCCCCACGCCGCCCCCCTCCCTCTTCCCCTCCCCCTCCCTTACGACGCCCCCCTCCCCCGCCCCCTCCCCCTCCCTCCCCCTCACCATCTCCAAAACCCACCAAACACGGCCCACCCCCCTCCCACCCCCACCTCGCGAAGCCATAGTTGTACTGCTGGCCGTCGCCGGCGCCGCCGCCCGCGCGCAGCGCCGACCACAGCCGCGCCATGTCGTGCGCGCACGCCGCCTCGGCCTCCGAGCCGCAGAGTATCATGTTGCCCCGCAGCTGGCCAAAGCCGCGAGCCACCCACTTGCGCACGTTGGCCTGCCAGAAGACGCCGGTGTAGCGCGAGCCGCCCGCGGCGGCGCTCCCCGCCGCGCCGCCCGCGCTGGCCGGCCGGCTCGCCGGCCGCAGCGGCGGCGGCGGCTTGCGCGGCGCCGGCGGCGGCGGCATCTGCGCGCGCGGCGAGGGCGGCGGCGCGCGGTCAGCAGCCCAACCCAATCGGAGCGCCGGCCTAGCCCTTCCCTCCCCCATGTGTTCCTCCACCTTCCCCCACCCACCCACCTGCACCAGCAGCGCCAGCGCCTGCTCGTCCGACAGCGGGCGGTGCGCCGCGCCCGCCGCCAGCTCGGCCGCGGTCGGCGCGGCGGTCAGCATGCGCAGCGCGCCGATGTTGCGGATGTGGCGCAGGTAGGCGCGCATCTCCTCCACGCCCTGTGGGGGAGACGCAGGGAACACGCGTCACGCGTGAGAGCACAGGGGCGCGCGGAGCGCTTTGAGAGCGGGAGGGGGAGCGCCTCGGCGACGAGATGGGTGCCGCGCGTGCACTTGTGGGTGCTTGCCGTGGTGCAGGGCGTTCACGCGGCGCCAGGCAGGGGCGCGGCACGGCCCGCCCACCTGGAGGGCCGCCAGGTGGTTATGCAGCTGCTCTTCGCAGTACCTGTCGGCGGCGGGGGCGCGGGCGGCGCGCGCGCGCGAGTGAGGCGGCCTCCAGGGCCGGCGCTGCACAATGCTGGCCGGCCATGGGCCCATGACGCGCGCAAGGAGCCGCCCAGGCGGCGCAGAGTCCGGGCATGGTGGGCATGGCATCGAGTACTGCGATCAACCAAGCCGCCCGCTCACCAGTCATGGTCGAACGCGTAGTCGTGGCGCTGCCAGCCGTCGCCAACGCGCCCCAGGCGGACGTCGCGCCAGATGGACGTGATGTCGGCCGCCAGCGCCGCCTCCTGCGGGGGGCGGGCGCGGAAGGGGCCGGGGGCGGGAGGCGGGAGGCAGCGCGTCCGTCAGGGGGAGGCTGTGCGGGGCCGGCGAGGGCGGCGCCGTCCCCTGCGGGCGCGGGTACGCTGCGCAGTTCGCACAACATACTCTGCTGCCACCCTTTCCCCACCTTCTCCGAGCCGAACGAACCCATATTGTTCCTGCAGGGTTGCGGCAGGCAGCCAGCGTCAGGCACACCGCGCAGCGGCGCCAGCACGCTGCGACGGGGCACGGCTCAGCCCCTGCTCGCTGCGCAGCGCTGCCCCCGCCTGCTTGGCCGGCCACCAGGTGCCAGCGTGGGCGCCAGCGAAGCGCAGCTGGGCGGGACCGGCCTGCACGCCCGGCCGCAGGCACTCACTTGGGCAGGTGCGTCTGCACCGCGCCCGCCAGCTCCACCACGGCCATCCACTTGCGCTGCTGCGACGAAAAGTAGACGCCTCTACATTCACAGGAGGGGAGAAAGCACGGGGGCGTGAAGAAAGCGCGGCAGAAGGGGCCACCCCGCCAGCGCGGCAGCGCCAGCGCGGCATGTCGGCAGACAGCCGCGGCGGCGCCGGTGTGTCCAGGGAGCGCGCGCGCGCGGCGCCAAGGAACCGCCGCGCGCCACGCACCCCCCTCCTCCGCCCCGCGGGCCTCGCGCCCTCACCGGTAGCGCGACTGCGGCAGCGCGCCGCGCCGCGTGCGCGAGGGCAGCGGCGGCGCGGCGGCGCCGGTGGGGTAGCCGGGCAGCTTGGGCAGCTTGGGCGGCTTGCCCGAGGGCCCCTCCTCGTCCTCCTCGTCATCCTCATCGTCCCGCGCCTGGCTCCAAAAGTCCTGGGAAGGCTCAATGACCATGGTCGGCGGCGCGTCGTCTGCGCCACGCAAGGGCGCGGCCTGCTTGCGCCGCCGCTTGCGCGCGCCGCCGGCCGCCGCCGGCGCCGCGGGGCTCGCGCGCGGCGCGGGGCCCAGCACGTTGCCGGACGGCCCCGCCACCTCGGCCATGCCGGCCAGCGCGGCAATGGCGTCGGGCGCCTCCGAGGGGTCGGCAGTCGGTGCCTCGGACACCGACGGCGCCGACGATGGCAGCGGCGGGGCTGCCGCCGCCGCCGCCGGCTGCTGCTGCTTCTGCTGCTGCGGTGCCGTGGGCGGCGGCGCATGCGCCGCCGGCTCCACTGCGGGCGCCGTTGCCGGCGCCGGGGCGGGCGACACGGCCGGCGGCGACGCGACCGCCGCGGTGGCACTGCCGCCCGCCGGCATGCCCTCGGGCGGGGGCGAGCCCGACGCGCCGCCGCCAGCACCGGCGCTGGCGCCCGAGACCTCGGCCGCAACGCCAGCCAGCGACACGGTCGTCGCCGCCGGCAGCACGGCGGTGCCCGCGGCGGCGGCCGCGCCCTCGCCCGGCGCGGGCCAGGCGAGCGCATCGGTCGCGCCGGCCTGGTAGGCGGCCGCCAGGCGGACGAGGGAGGTGGAGTCGCGCAGCTGGCGACTGTACTCCTGCAGCTCGGGCATGCTGGGCAGCTGCCACAGGCGCTGGAGCAGCGACGCGTCCTGGGAGTAGCGCCCCACAGGAAAGTTGAAGAACTCGGGGCCCGCGCCCAGCGGCTGCTGCAGCCAGGCCTGCGGGGGGCAGGAAAGGCACGAGGCGGGCGGGGGGGCGGGTGGGAGGCGAAGGGGCGGCGCCGGCGGGCGGGCCGCCGGCAGCCGGCCGGGCCAGACACGCGGCCCAGTTCAGAGGCCCGGTCCGGGCGCACCCTGCGCATGTTTGACCGCAAATAACAAGAGAGAACGGACGAAAGAACGACATCTTGCCTGGCGGTGTACGAGCGCGACGTCCCGCAGCAGCGCAGCCTCGCCGGGCGTAGTGCAGGGCGCCATGCTGTGCACGCTGGGCTCCGCGCCCGCCGCTGGCCGCTGCGCCGCGTCCACGCCCACATTGGCCTGCGAAGGGGAGGTGGCGAGGCGGAAGGGCTTGACGGCAGCGATTGTGGAAGGGCACGTCGGCAGCAACTATCCAGTGGCGTGAAGGAGGGCGCGAGGACGCAGGGGGCAGGGTCGCGCGCCCTGGCGGACCCCTCGGATGCGGCGGCCGCACCCCCGGCCTGCGCCGCGCCAGCGCAGGGGCAGTGCCGGCGCAGGGGCCGCGCTACCCGCGCCGCACCTGGGGCAGCCAGAGGCGGCTCAGGGGGTCGTAGGCGATGCCAAGGAAGGCGGTGGTGGGCGACGATGATGAGTGGGGGGTGCCGCCTGCGGCGAGGGTGGCAGACAGGCGCGCAACCGAGCATGCTCACAACCCAGCGCGCTGTGGGCTCGCGTGGGCAGCGTGGAAAGCCTGGGGGCTGGCAAGCGGGCAGGCGGGCGAGGCGCGCGGCGGGCCGCAGGGCGCAGGCGCGGCGCTCACCATCCTCTGGGCTCCGGCCCCTGCGCTTGGGCGCGCGCGGGCGCGGCATGCGCGCCACGCCGCCCGTAGCGGCGGTCACGCTGCAGCATCGAGGGGAGGGGCGGTTGAGGAGGCGGGCCCCTGTGAGCGCCGGCCGGCGGCGGGCCTCGGGCCAGCTGCCCCCACCACAGCGGCGCAGCCCGCACCCTGCACCCTGGCCTCATGCGCCCTGCTTGCGCTCCTGCCTGCCACCATCCCTGTCCACACCCCTGCCTGGGCCCCTCCCCCGCGTGGCCCCAGCCTGCCCCGCCAAACCCCAAACGCCGCCCCTCCAGAGCGCGCGCCTGCGCGGCAGCGTGTTGGCCAGGTGGTGCAACTGGTGCGCGTCGCGCAGCAGCTTGACAAAGTCCTGCAGCCCCCCCAGCGAGTCCAGCTGGAGCAGCCGGTCGAACAGCGCGGCCTGCTGGCGGTAGCTGCAAAGTACGGGGGCGGCGGTGGGAGTGGCCCGAGGGATGGGGCGGTGTGATCAGGCGCTCGCGCGGCGCCCAGCGCGGGAGGCCACGCCTACGCCCGCAGGGTCCCCGCCTTGCCTTCCCCGCTTTGCCTCTCTGCCACTCCCCTGCCAATTCGCCTCACCCCCGCGCTCTCCCTTCCCCCGCCTCAAAACCGCGCGCGTTCCTCCCACCCCCACCTCCCCTCCCCCCCTCCGACCCACCCACAACCCAGCACCCACCCAGCACCAGCCCACCCCACCCCATCCGCCCCGACGCTCACCCCTCCAGGCTGAAATTCAGCTTTTGCGCCTCCAGGGGCCCATAGTCCTCGGCGTGGTGCAGCGAGCGCCAGATGACGGCGACGTCGTGCGCCGCCGCGCCCTCCTCAGCGGTCTTGCACCCCGCCAGCGCGCGCGTGGGGTTGCCGTTCTTGCGCTCCTCCCCCTGCCCCCGCAGGCGCAGCATGAGCAGCGGGCGCCAGGTGCGCGCGCGCGAGTCGTGCGACACGCCAATGTACCGCTGCTCCGGCTCGGCAGGCGAGTAGGGGACCGAGGAGTAGGGCACCGCGGCCGCGGCGGCCGCCAGGTCTGCCGCCAGCGCGGTACCGGGCGAGTCGGCGGGCGGCGCGCCGGGGCGCTCGGGCGGCGGGGCGCCGGGCGGCGGGGCGCCGCCCTCGCCCGCGCTCGCCTCCTCCAGCGTGTGCTGCTGCAGCACCTCCACCAGCTCATCCATCGTCTTGCTCCGCAGCTCCTCCATGGTCCCCGGGTCGCTGTAGTTCTGCGGGCGCACGGCGCAGGGTCAGGGAAAGGTTGGGGTGGGAGCCGCGGCTCTGCACGTGGGGCGGGCGCGCATGTCGCGATGGCAGCGCCGTCATGTGGCCCCACACCGCGCCCACGCGAAAACGGCGGATCGCACCTCCAGCGGCATTTGCAGGGGAACCGAGGCCAGCGGAGCGCCTCGCAACAGGGCGGCCTTGAGGGTGAGCAGGTCCAGGGCCTCCTGGGCGTCCGTCAGGTGCTGAAAGCATCCTATCGAGAACTCGAACGATCCACGTAGCGGGAAGAGGACCAAGTGGCCGTTTTCCACTTCCACGAGCGAACCCCGCCCCTCTTGCGGGAGCCCGTCCATGACCTCCGGCTGCCGCGACGTCAGTGGCTCATGCCCGAGGCGCCACGCCTCCCAGTTTCTCCGTATAATGCGGGAGAGGGATGAGTTGTATGTATTCAGCGGCGCAGCAACGCGCCAACCCGGGTGGCTCGGCAAACGCCGGGGAAGGCAGTCTATAAACTTCTTGGTTAGTGGGGCGAGAGCCGAGCGAACCTGCTTTTTTCCGGGGTCCCTGACACCAACCCCCCTGTCAAGCCAATCCTGCCAGATGTGGAGCTGGCGAACAGGTGCGGACTGCCCGGTAGCGCCTGAGTGACGCCTCGGTGATATGTGCCATGCAAGCTTGCCAATGCAAGCTCACCCGAATGCAAGCATTGCTGCATCACAGGGCGAGGCAGGGTGTGGTGGGAGATCGGATGTGCGCTGGCTAGGCTTGCTGGCGCGGGAGGCAACCGGGCGGTCGGCGCCCCCGCCTCCGCATCTTTGCCTCCGCCGCCTGCACTGTGCCTCCCGCCATGGGCCGGCCGATGGCAGGTGGCATGGCAGACACTGCCTCTCGCTTCTGCTGTGGGTTCGCTATGGCGCGACAGTGGCACAGCAGGTTGCCAGCTAATCGGCGGATGCGTGGTCGCATTTTGGCAGCGCCGCCAGCGTGCAGCGGCTGGCGGCCGCTGCACGCACATGCGCACGCAGCTCAGGCAAGCGTCAGGCATTCCGCCGGTCCACCTCCGTCGCTGGGTCGTGCTGAGAGTGGCAGGCCCATAGCACTCGATAGCGGTAGCGGGATCGCTGGCGGGGCGCCCGCCCGGGCGACGGGCGCAGGCCCTTGTATGCATCCCACTCCATTCACCCCCTCAGCCATGTCCTGTCATAACGTTTGTTCAATTGCCGTTCGGCGGTCTTAAAACAGTGAGCTCTTTGCGAACTCTATTGCCTTGCGATCAGCCATTGCAGCTCTTCAGCGACTCACTCACATCACCGCAACCCTGGCGGGCGCAGTCTGCAGTCAGCGGGCGCCTGCGCCCAAGCCCGGCATGGCCAGGCGGATCACCAGGACGGGGCGCAACCTGGAGGACTCCTTCTTCAAGGAGGCAAAGGCATGCCCGCATGCATGTCATGTGCATTGTGCGCCACCCGCCCGCCGCCTCTGCCCGCCCGCCGCCCGCCGTTGCCTCTCTTTGAGCACTGCCTGCCCACCTGCAGCGCGCCGGCTATGTCAGCCGTGCCGCCTTCAAGCTGCTATCCATCCAAGAGAAGCACAGAGTGATTACGCCGGGCAGCAATGTGCTGGACCTTGGTGAGCGCTCAAGTGGATGTGCTGGCCTGGTGTGGATGGCATGGTGGCCGCGTGCAGCAGCTGAGGCCTTGGCCGAGCGCTGGTTGGGCTGTGTCAAGCGCTGGTGGCCCACGCGCACGCTGGCGGCCGAGGCAGTGAGGCTGGGCCGTCGGCTGCCCACGCGCTGCCGCTCCTTTCGCTGCGGCCCCCGCAGGCTGCCACCCTGGCGCATGGCTGCAGGTGGCCTGCCAGGCGCTGGGGCCGCGCGCCAAGGGGGGCCACGTGCTGGGAGTCGATCTGCAGGCCACCCAGCTGCCGCCGCGGTTTTGCGACGACAGGTGCGCGCGCCAGCGGGCCTCTGGGGGCAGACGGGGCCCCTGTGGACGTCCCACTGCGCCTTGCGCCTTTGCTCCTTTGCCCCTGCCCTCGTGCCTGTTCTCCTGTGCTCCCCCTATGCCGTCGCGCCCGCTGATACCCCACCCCACCGCTCCCCCTTTCCCCCCGCCACCGCTCCTCCCGCGCAGAGTGCAGATTGTGCAGGCCGACGCCCGCAGCGCCGCGTTCCAGGCGCTGCTGCGCCAGCTGTTCCCTGATGGCTTCTCCACCGTGCTCTCTGACATGTGCCACTTCACGCACGGCAACACCGTGGTCGACGCCTACCGGTGGGTGGGCGAGCTGAACTGCGTGCAGGCCCGACTGACCAAGGGGCTTTGCTGAGCCTGTCCGCCTACTTCCCTTCCCAATCATCGCGAGTTGGTGGCAGCCCTGGCGCCGTCAGGCTGCGAGCACCCACTGCGTGGTCCCGCCTGTCCCACCGCCAGGTCACTAGAACTGGCGCGCACGGCCTGGCACATTGCCACCGGCGGCGGCGCCGCACCCGAGCTGGCCGAGGCAGCTTCCGCGGCGACGGCGGCGGCGGCAGAGGATGTGGCAGCGCCGGATTGGGGCCGTGGAGTGCTGCGGCCGGGCGGCAGCCTAGTCATGAAGCTGCTGCAGGCAAGAGAGAAAGAAAGACAGCAGTGCGTACTAGGCCGTTGCATGTCCCCGTCTTGGCGGCGCCCATGCATCGCCGGTGCGCGAGCGGCGGGCACGCAGCGCAGTCGCCGCCGAGCGTGCACTCCCGTTATGCTGCTGGCTGGCCATGCCTCCAAGCACCCCTGCTCCATGTGCTGTCCCTGCCGCCGCAGGGGCCGGGGACGCAGGAGTTTGCGGCCGACCTGCGGCAGGACTTTGCCAAGGTGGCCTGGCACCGGCCGCCCGCCACACGCAGCGAGAGCAAGGAGGTCTTCTTGCTGGGCCTGAAACGCAAGTGACCTTCGAGGCTTGCTGCAAATGTGTAACCCTTGGCGGCAGTGCGGCAGTGACGCGGTGCTGTGGTGGCTGGCCAGCGTGCGGCAGGCGGCGCCCCCAGCGGCCGCCGCCTGCTTCCGCCTGGCAACGCTTGGCGAAGTGCAGGTATCACCTGTGTTTGGGCAAGCATATGCATCGAGGTGACGATAAATTGGACGAATGAAGAATGGGCAATGCGGGCGAGGAAGAACAACAACAAACGGCGTATCGATGGGGGGGCGCAGGGCTGTGCATGAGTCATACATATTCGCAGGGATTGGTTTGTGGGTCACGTAGCGTCTCTCAGCTCGCGTCTCTGTGTGTGCATGATTGGTCCGTGTGCGTGGCGGGTCCCAGGGTGGCCGTGGCCAGCAGGCCGCTCGTCTCTCGACGCGTTAGGTGGCCAGGGGCGTGGGGCTCGTGTTGGGGTAGGGCGTGGGCAGGAAGACGGGGCCGCTGCGGTGACGGGTGAGGCAGACATGGTGGGTTTATAGGGTGAGGGCAGGGTGGGCAATAAGCATTCGCGCAGCGCTCTGCTGGCAGTGCGACGCACGCCGCCAGCTTGCGCCGAGCGCTGGCGCTCGAGCGGCGCACCTGACGCTGCCGGCCTTGGGCTCGACCTTCCACCCAGAGGACTTCTGCGCAGAGCAGAGTGCGGAGGGCAGCGCCGCGCGCGTGAGAGGAGAGGGCTCGGCAGAGGCGGCACGTGCGGCAGACGGGCAGCCAGCCCGGCCCCGCTCAAGCCCACCGCCACAGGCAATCTTCTCTTCGCCGCGATCAGGCGGCAGCGTGTGGTGTGCGGCCCGTGCTCCCTCGCCTTGAGGAAGCAGCAGTTGGTGGCGACGCCCTGGACGCCGCTGGCGCGAATGCGACTCGCGCAATTGTAGATGCCATCGGTCATCGTCCACGCGCCGCAGCCGTTGTGGGCAGCGCACTGCGCGACGGGGGTGTGGGGTGGGGTGGGGGTGGGGTGGATGGGGGGGGCGGTGTGTGTGTGGGTGGGGTGGTGTGTGTGTGTGGNGGGGGGTGGGGGGTGGGGGGTGGGGGGACGGTCGCCACCAGCGCCTGCCGCTGGTGGCGCTGGTGGTGCGGCTCCCCTTCCCTCCGGCAGGGCTCACCTGGTAGCAGCAGTCCGAGGCGCTCCCGGCGGCCACCACCGTGTCAAGGTAGGCGGCATCGCTGACGATGTCGCTGCCTGGGGGAGGGGCGCGCACGCTTCAGGCAGCTAGTCGGCCGGGACACGGCGGCAGCTCTCCGGATTGGCCCGTGCCCCGCGAGGTTTCGGCATGGGCTGCGGCGCCAGTGGCCAGGCGCGCGAGCCTCGCCAGCCCGCCTGGCAACACCAGCTGCAGGTCCCCCCCTGCCCCTGCTCCTCCCGCCCCCCCTCCCTCCTGCTCCACCCCTCCCTCCTTCAGGCACCCCTCCCTCCTTCGGGCGCCCCTCCCCCCGCGCTTACCCAAGAGGTCGGTGTTGTTCTGGTAGGACGACTCCACGCAGGGGTTGACCGTGTTGGGCTTAGGGTTGGAGCGGCCTGGCACTGTGGGGATGGGGGATGGGGCGAAAGCGGCGTGGGCAGGCGGGCAGAGTCGGCGGCGATGAGCAGCGCGCAGGCTGGGGAGAGCGCTGGGCCGTGCGGGCGCGGGCGGGGGATGCGCCTCCCCCACATGCAGCACGGCCCCCCGTGCTGGCCCACCTCTGCCAGACGTATAGTTGACCGTGGCACGGACCTCAATCCCATTAGAGTACTGCAAGTACAGCACAAGAGTGAGAGTGTGAAACAGTGCCATCAGCGCCTGCTGCCGCCCCGTTGCACTGCAGCAGCAGCGCCATCCTGCCTGCTGCGCCCGCCCACCACCTACCTTCTTGAAGCAGCAGCCGGGGACGCCCGCGCCGAGGTATGTGCACTGCAGGGGGGGCAGGTGGGGGCAGCGGGCACGTCGGCAACAGTTGAATGGGCATTCCGAGCGAGGTGCAAGCCATGCACTTCGGGTGGGGGCTCACGTGCTCTGCTGGCGTCCAGGTGAAAGCCGCGCACTCAGTGTCCTTGGTGCACGCGTCGCAGCACTCGTTGGGGGTGGCGACCGCCACGACCCTGCGGGCGGGCGGGGGGCGCGGCGCGCAGGCCAGTAGGCGACGCAGCTCGTTGCCAGCAGTCCAGCAGCGGAGCTCTTGCCCACCTGGTGCTGTGCGAGGACCCATCGTTGGGTGGCAGGTCTGCAGGCATGTGGCGGACGGCAGTGCAACAGTCTTCAGCATGCATGAAACACCCGGGGGCTGAGCGACGGCAGGTATCCCACCCTCACCTCCGCCATGGTAGTCAGTGTTTTTCTCCAAGTTGCAGGTGGCGTCGAGGCGGCGGCCGTGCGCGACGGCCATGAGAGCCAGGAGCAGCAGGGCGAGGCGCATGGTGGCGGCGGAACCTGCGACGGGACACGGGCGCCGCCCGGCGGGACGCCGCGTTGGTGTCCCATGCTTCCGCACCCGTTCATTTGTGCAATTATGAAGCTTGCGTACCTGAATGAGAGTGCGGACGAGTGCGCCGCGGTGCCAGCTGCAACAGGGCGCGGCACATGGTTCAGTTGGCAGGCGACCACCTCGGGTATAGGAGACGTTTGTGGCGTGCGATCGGCCGCATGCAGACGCCTATACCCGCAATGGCGCGTGATTCCACAAGCGAATTCCACAAGCGAAGCTCACATGTCGGTGGAGTTTCTGAGTCTCCGTGAGTGCCAAGATGGAAGCACCGACGGACTGCAATCAAACTGGATGGACAGAAGCGGCAAAGATGGCTTTCACTTCCATGCGCCGCCCATGAACCCCACCACCGCCGGCTTTCTCCCAGATGGCAATTCTGCCCCCCTGCCGGAGTGCCACTGCCACCCTGCATGGAAGCACCCCCACGCGACCAGCGATGCTTGGATGGATACCAGAAGTTTACACTGGCTCCGACAGCCTGCCCGCACCATCAACACCGCCACCGCACGCACAACCGCCGCACCATCAACAGATACCATCGTACCAGGCCAGACCTGCGCCCCCGCCCCTCTATGCCCCAGCGCCTGGAGGCAGCGCACCCAGCTCAGCGAGCACGTCCCGCGCGCTAAAGCGCCGCCACGCCTCGTCCTCCTCCTCGGACAGGCTGTCGGCCCGGCCGTGGCGCAGGCGGGGCCCCGCGGCGCGCAGCAGCGCCGCGTCGGTCTCGCTGGCGGCATCGGGGCCCCACTGCGTGTCAAGCAGCCGCAAGTTGGGCAGCGCGGCCAGCAGCTGCGCCAGCGCAGGCGCTGCGGTGGACGCACGCGGAGGAGGGGAGGGTGTGGATTGGCAGGGCTCGGGGGCATGGAACGCGAAACAAGGGCACATGTCGTGAGCAGGGAGCGCAGCCCTCTCTGCACGCGACTGGCATGCATGCGAAGCAGCGGGGGCCAGCGTCGGCGCACCGTTGAGCGAGGGAACAGACAGGTGGCGCAGCTGCTGCAGGCAGCACAGCCGCTTGACCAGCTCGGCCGCGCTCAGCAGGTGGCCGCGCCTGCGGCACACAGGTGGGGGTGATGTCAGCAGCCACGACGGGGCAGTGCGAAACGCCTACGACACACGCGGCCTGGCGTGCAGTCGCGGCTTGGCGTACAGTCAGCTCGCCAGCGTCGCATCACATCCCTCCCCACGCGTGGCCCGCACTTGACCGTCAGCCGCGAGAGTGCGGTCAGGCTGGTGAGGCGGAACAGCGCCCCGTCTTGCTCGATGAACCCAGCCAGCTCGAGCTCCCGCAGGCTGTGCAGCTGTGTGCGGGGGCAGCAGACGCGAAGAGCAGCGCGTGGTCGCGTCAGCGCGCCTGGGGCAGAGGGCGGCCCCACCGGTGAACGCAGGGTGGCCCCGCCGCCGGCGCGCGGCGGCCGCTGCGGAGCAGCAGTCGCAGCCTGGCGGGCCCGTCCCGCCTCGCCTTTTGCGCGATTCGGACGATGGTGACGTCACCGCAGTCTGCCATGGCCAAGAGGCAGAGGGTGGTGAGGCCGGTGAGCTGGCTCACGCGCGCCAGCGCGCCCTCGGACACCATGGCATGCCGGTCCTGCAACGCATGGATCGATATGCAGGATCGGAACACCGCGCCAGGCCCCCAGGTCCCCAGGTGCCTGCACCAAGGCGAGGCAGCCGCGGCTGCAGGCAGGCAGACCCTCTGGCGCGCCCTCGCGGCCACTCCCCTGCGCCCGCCGGCGCCTCCCACGCGCGCACGTGCTGGAGGCGGAGGGCGCGCAGGGCGGCGCAGTGGCGGCAGACGTTGGCGACCAGCGCCTCCAGGCGGTCGCTCGTGTCCATCCCAGCATCGTTGTCAAAGTCTAGCGAGAGCTCTCTGCAGCAGGGCAGAGGGGGAGAGGGAGGTCACTGTCGAGGATTTAGGGCAGGGCGCCAGGCGGACGGGACTCCTTCGCAGCAGGGGGCGGCGCGGGATGGGGCGGCCTTCGCAGCGGGGTGCGCCGCAATGTTGGGAGCGCCCCCGCCGGCTGGAGGGCACCTGAGGTTGCGCAGGGAGCTGAAGCTTGCGGCGTACGCCTCTGAGGGCGGCTCCAGCACCAGCGCACCCGCATAGCAGGACAGGGCCTCTATCCCCGCGCAGGCGGCGAGCGGCAGGCTGGGCGGCTGCCACTGCGCCTGCGCGCCGCCGAGCGCGAGGCGGCGCAGCCGCGGCAGAGCACCGATCACAAAAGGCAGGAGGCTCACAAACTGGGCGTGAATGTCCAGAACCTCTAGGCTCTCCAGGCTGTGGTTGAAAGGAGCGGGACGGACGTGCGCATCAGAGCGCAGGCGCGGTCAGGAGGAGCCGCCGTAGACCTGCAGCGCAAAGGTGCGTGGGGCCACAGCCAGGAGGCGCCTCGTGCCAGCGGGCATAGTGGGTCGCAGATGCCGCGGCCCCAGCTCGCCTGCTCAGCGCGGCGACGTGAGAGAGGAATGTGGCATCATCGAGGCCCGGCCTAGCCATCACGTCCCTCCCCTGGATTGCGAGCGAGCGCAGGCTGCGGAGCCCGGAGACTGCCGCCCATAGCGGCTCCTGCAGCGGGCTGTTGCCGCACAGCGCCAGTGCCGTGAGCTGGGGCATGGCCGCCGCCAGGTCTAGGCCTGGGACAGAGGGCGCGGGGGCTCCCGGGGGGAGGGGCGGGCAGGCGCAGTCAGACTCGTCAGGGCGGCGCAATCGGTGCATGCAGGTGCTCCCCAAAGCCGATGGCAGGGCGGGCGGCTCGGCTCTCTTGCAGCCAGCCAGTCGTGCTGTGCTGACGAGCTGAGGCATGCAGGCATCATGACAGGATCGCTCAAAGCCTGCTGGCAGCATGGCAGCATGGCAGCAGGCAGCATCGCTCAAAGCCAGCTGGGCTCAGCACCTCAACCTGTCGCATAGATGTTGTGGAAGCGCAGGGAGAGCGAGCGCAGCGCGGGGAGGCCGCCCAGGGCGCCGGGGCGCACCAGCGCCCCCAGATCGCAGCCCAGCTGCGGCGCGCAGAGGTCGAGGTGGTGCAGCTGGCGCAGCGCGCCCAGGCGCGCGAGCTGCGGGGCGTCCGCCTGCCCTTGGGCCGACGCGGCCAGCCCCTGCTGCAGGCTGAGCCACTGCACGCCGGTGAGCGCGGCGAGCGCGTCCAGCGCCGAGGCGCCCGGTGCGCGCACCACGTCGGCCGCCGCGCGGCTGGGCTCTGCGGCGCGGGAGGGCGCGGGCGTGGGCGGTTGGCGCGCGTGGGAGGGCGGTGCGTGCAGCAGGCTTGCGAGATGGCACCGACATGCCCAAGTGGAGCGAGCTGGCAAGAGAGCGAGCTGGCAAGAGTGCGTGCAGGAGGCACGCACCCCGCTTGCCTTCACAGCGCAGGCGCAGGAGGCGCAGGCCAGTGAAGCCAGAGAGGCGAGCGCCGGCGCCCTCGCGGCCGGCGCCTCCCGCCGCCCGCGGGGCGAGCGCCGGCAGGCAGGCATCGACCGTGCGACGCCACTCGACGCACACCAGGCGCAACGCTAGCACGTAGGGTGGCCAATTCAGCTCGGTTTGGCAGAGGCGGAGCAACACGGCAGTCAGCATGAACGCAGGGGGGTGCGCCCAGGGGCTGATCGCATCGGCTTGATCGGACATTGCGTGAAAAGGTGAATCTGCGCCGAATGCGGGGTGGCAGGTTAGGGCCGCCTGGTGCTGCTCGCCAGTCCCTCCCAGCGCTCGGATCTGTGTTGGAGCAAGCGTCTGGAGTGGGGTGGGCGGTGGTGGTGGGTGGTGGTGGTGGGGTGGGGCCGGACAGTGGGGGTGGGTGGGCGGGGGCAGGGGGGGGCCGCGGTAGGCCAGGGTGCAATGGATGGCGGCCACCTTGAGTACTCATCGCTATTAGTTATTACAACTTTAGTTTACAGCACTAAAGTTAGCAAAATTCACTAAAGGAGGGGGGGTTCGCTAGCGTTTAGTAACCGCTAATCCCGCCGCCGTCAGCCGCCGCTGCCCCCGCAATGCCGCTGGCTGCCGCTGCCGCCGCTGCCGCCGCCTGTGCACACCAACGAACCACACTGCGTGCTGGCTGCTTGCTACTCATCCTCTACCAGCTCATCATCACCCTGCTGCCGCCGCCGCCGCCGTGCTGCCCATCCGCCGCGCTGTTAGAGCCTTTGTATTCCTGCTTATTGTTATTTCCCTGGCATCGTTATCGGTATTGTTCGTTAATAACTGTTACTTAATGCTAAAGCGTTAATTCATCATGCCATTAGACCCCAAGCCTGGTGTGTGTGTGGGGGGGGGGGTGGGGGGGTGGGGGGGTGGGGGCTGCTTTGCCCTTATAGTCCCAGGAGGAAAGGCCGGCCTTTGAGCCCATGGCGAGCCCCTCTGACCCCGCTGCGCACGCCGGTGGGGCTGCAGACGAGTCTCCACGCGGCGCGGGCCGCGGCGCGGGCCGCGGCGTGCCCTGCAGGGGTCGCCGCTCCTGGCGCCCGCTGCGGCCTGCTGGCGCTGCAGGCCCTGCGCGCGCCCGCGTCGGGCACCACCTGCACGGAGCGCGGTGGCTCTAGCTCAGCAGTCGGGCGCAGCAACATGGGCATCTCACATGCGCAGGGCGGTCAAGTGGCTGGGTTCCCGCCGGCGTGCCCATGCGCTGCACCCACCTTGTGCCACGTGCGCTCGAGCGTCGGCTGCCCCTCAGCCACAGCGCCGTCGGGCGCTTTGCCCCTGCACGTGCCAGTCGCTCTTTCTTTAAGACCCCCCGCCACCGCCGCCTCGGCCGATCGCATTTCCGCGCAGCCTGGAGAAAGGCAGGGGGCCCTGCCCTGCACAGCAGCCTAAACCATTTACCCCCCCCAGCACTGAAAGCCCATGCCATCGCCAGCCCAGGCAGCCCAGCTGTCCTTCCTGCCTCGCCGCTCAGGCGCAGCGTCCACGAGCCCAGGGTCGTCGCTCGCATCCGCTGGGAGGCGACGCACGTCACGCAGCGACCGCCCCACGCACGGTCTGCAAAACGGACGAGCTGTCGCTACACCTGCAGCGCACGGGCGCCGAGGTCCGCGGGCTCCAGGCCGCGCTTCAGGCCCCCGAGCACCAGAGAGGCCATGCCTGTGAGGCGGCGCGCGAGAGAGGGACAGAGTAACGGCGGGCGAGAGGCAAGGTGAGGGAGGACGGCCAGCGAGCGCAGAGCGGAGAGCGCCGCAGGGGCCGGCCGGCGCCGACACCCGTCCGGTCACAGGGACGTGCACGTGCACATCATGCCCCCCTGCCTGCCAGAGCATCCCCGACAGAGGCATAGGTTGGGGCCGTGCCGCGCAGAGCGGTAGTCGAGACACTCACCAGCCTTGCACACTGCAGGGGATCAAAGAGGGGCACCCAGGACAGCGCAGGTTAGCCGTCAACCAGCAGGTTGCGTGAGGGGCTGGGGTGGGGGCGCAGGGGAAGGGCGGCGCGCCGGCGGCTACGGAGGGCCCAACTGGCGGGCACTGCTTCAGGCGGTGGGACGCCCTCTCTCTCTCTCTCCCGATCAACAGTTTAGCGCTCCAGCATATCGTCCACCCATTTGCGAGACGTTGCGGAATGTTTTAAGTCGAGTATGTGAACACCATGCTCGCTGGCTGCGGCCATTCCGTACATGATTCACAGAGGAACGCAGTGCAGGAAATGAGTGAGGAAGCCAAATGGAGCCTGAACTCTCTTCCTGTGACCCCTGTCACGTTGGTGGCGCACGAGGCCCTCCCTCCCCCCTTGCTCCCTCCCACTCTGTCCGTGCCTGGTTGCTGATCGTCTCGAGGGACCCACACCTGTCGTCATGGCTTCTTGCATTGCTGCCACCGCCACGCCCTTCGTGGCCGGCTCCCGCCCTGTGGGCCGTCGGATCCCCCGGGGGGCTGTGTTCGCCACCAACGCCACCATCAAGAAGACCACCGCCTTCAAGGGTGAGCGGGCGAGGATGGCATGATGATAAGCCGCCTTGGCCGCTTCCTGCGACGTTCATTCCCCCCTCCCTGGCCTCCCTGACCTGCAGTGTGGAGCCCCATCAACAACAAGTGAGTTGGCGTGGTAGTATGTGGGGGCGCTCGCCATGACTGGCTCCCGTAGGCCGCCCTGTTGCGGCTTCGGACCCTCGGCCGGGGCTCCGCTGCCGATCGTGCGCGGGAACCGGCGCATTGAGGGGAGGGCCGGCGCGCGCCCGCGCTACCGCTTTGCTGACTCTGCTTGTTGCTGACCTGCCCCCTGCGCTCCCTGCCGCGCCAACCCCTTCTCCACGTCGCCCCAGGTTCTTCGAGACCTTCAGGTGCGCGCCGCGCTGCACCGGCCTCCTGGCGCGCGCCGCGAGCGCGTGATGGCAGCGCGCGATCATCGTGCGCGCCCAAACCGCCCCTAACCACCCACACCGCCCTCCCCCCCCCCCCTCCGCGCGCAGCTACCTGCCCGCTCTGTCCGATGAGGCCATCTCCAAGCAGGTGGACTACATCGTGCAGAACGGCTGGACCCCCTGCCTGGAGTTCGCCGACGCTGACGTGGCTTACACTTCCAACGACAGCTGCACCCGCATCAAGGGCACCACCGCCCTGTACTACGACAACCGGTGAGCGAGGGGTGGAGGAGAGCGTTCAGACGGACCCGTGGCGCACGTTTTAGATGGGCGGCATGAGCAGCATGAGGGCCCCTCCTAGGGTTTGGGGTTTGTGCCGGCACCCCGCGCGCCCAAGCCCTGGCACTACGCGCCCCCCAGCGTCGACCGCCTGCTCACTGCTTTGCGGTCCTAATGCCCTCCCCCCCACCGCGCAGCTACTGGACTCTGTGGAAGCTGCCCATGTTCGGCTGCACCGACGGCTCCCAGGTGCTGAAGGAGATTGCGGCCTGCCGCAAGGCCTTCCCGGTGAGAAGAGGTCGAGAGGAACGCAGCCGCCCGTGGGGGCGCCCAGGGGAGCCTGGCCTGCCTGGCCGCGCTCCGCGCCTACCTGGCTGCCGCCCCGGGCCCACCTCCCGCCCCCGCCCGAGCCTCTTCTCGTCCCCCTCCTCACCGCCCGTGTCATTCCCTCCCCGTGCAGGATGCCTACTCCCGCCTGGTGGCGTTCGACCCCACCAAGCAGGTGCAGGTCACCGGTGAGGCGATAGCGCTTCGCGGCCCCCGAGCCCCCGCGCCCCTCCCTGCGCGCGCCGCATTGCGCGCGTGCAACGCCGTCTGCCCCCTCCGCTCCCTGCGCGCCGGCCGACCCCTCCTCTCTCTGCCCCTCCCCTGCCCCTCCCCGCAACCAACAGGCTTCCTGGTCAACCGCCCTGCCGCCGTCAAGGACTACCAGCTCGTGGAGAAGCGCTCCGTGGCCTGAATGCGCCCCTGATGGACTTACCCCCCCTCAGGCGCCCTCTGGCCGCACCTGTGGCCTGCCCCTCTCCTTGGGGGCGGGCCACAGCCCGACTCTCCCTCCCTCGTGAGGGAGAAGACTGCTGCTTTTCAGCTCCCCCCCCCTCTGCGCTTCCCCCTTGCTTCGGTATTCCTTTGATTCGCCAGCACGACAGTTAACCCGGGCCACCTAAAAGGAAGCAGGACAGTTTGAGAGCATGGACAAGGGCGGTCACGCTGGGCGGCAAGGGTGCTGGCCTCGGTCGGTCGGGGGCTCGCCACTGGCTCCTGGTTCACACATCCGGGACACCAGCACGGAAATTCCAGACACTCCGGCGCTTGAGCCACACATGTGCCTACCCCTCGGGCCGCACGTCTGCGACAGCCGGAGACGGAGGTACTGCGAGCACCTTGTCCACCACCACCCACCATCAACACAGGTAGCTGCTTACCCCCAGCTCCTGGTGCCGTACCTCGCCGTGGTGGACGCCGACGGTGCCACCCTCCTCGTCCGCGACAAACTGTGCAACTGTGGTCTATTCATTTGCGCTCGAAGGCCGGCGGTGCGGGCGGGGGTGCCCTGCGACAGCGACCACGACACGGGGCTCGGCTGCGCGGCGGCCGGCGACGGCGGCCCCGCAGCCGCCGCCTGCATGTGTGAGCCGCAGGGTGAGTGGAAATTGGCTTCCGGGGGAGGCCCAGCAGCTGCCAGACCGGCTGGACGAGGAGCGCAGGAGGCAGCTCGGCAGAGAGGGAGGCGGGGCGCGGCAGCGGGGCAGCGCAGCAGCGTGCGTGCCAGCATGCTGGGCTTCGGCGGCAGCCTTGGAGGCAGCCGCTGACGCCGGGCTGCCTCGGCGCTGTGCTCTGCTGCGCTGCTCGCTTGCTGCCGACTCCAAGCTTGCTCCTGATGCCACGCGCCTGACCACGTGGCCTGGCCCGCCGCCCTGCCACAGGGGCCTGCTGGGGCGCACTGCCTTGCCCGCCCGCGCCGCGGTGGGGGTAGGTAGGCGCAGGGAGGAATCAGAGCCGCCGAGCCACTGCTCTCGCCGCTGGCCGCCCGTGGACTGCCTCGGTGGAGCTGTGAGTGTGAGCCTTGCCACGTTGACCCATGTGGGCCCCCGTCACTTCTCCTCTGGCTCTTTCCCTCTCAGATTGGACCAATTGCCCTGCTGGCTGCAGAGCATGCCACAGCCTCACAATCTGCTCTTGCTTGCTCTCTCTCACAGACGGTGCCCGCGCCTGTACCTCCCTGCCCGCCGACCTTGTTGTATTTGAGATTCTCCATCATCCCCGCCTGCCCCCACCCCCCCCCACCCCTCCCTCTCTTGCGCCCCTCTGCCCACCCGTCACCCTCCGCGCTCGATGGCACCCTTCTCCCCTCCCGCGTCTTTCATCTGCCATGCCCCCAAGGCTTCCAACACACAGCACCTGGCAGCAGTTCAAGAGCAGCGCAGAGCTGTGGCGTGGGTTGGGAGAGCGTCGCGTGCAGGCAGCTCCAGGCGCCGCCTCTGGCGCCGACGCCGGAGCCGCGCAGTGCTGCCCGTCGGTCGAGCGCCCGTCAGTCGAGCGACAGCGCCTTGCGCGCCATGGCCGCCGCGCCCTCCTCGGTCGCATGGCCGCCGATGAAGCCGCCGGCGTGGACAAACACGCAGCCGGGGATGCCTGCGAGCTCAGACAGCTCGGAGTCGCGGAAGCCGCGCCAGGCCTGCGAGAATGGCGGGGGTGGCGAAGAAAGCGGGACGTGGGACGGGGATGTGGGAGCGGCGGGCCGCGGCAGATTGCCGGTGGCGGGGTGTGTCGAGCGCGGCAAGGCGCAGCTCCGACTCTGTGGCGCGGCCCTCCGCCGCGCCACCCGCGCGCAGGCCCCACCTGCGGCAGCGGCCGCCGCGACTCGAAGCTGCCCGGGGCGACACCCACCGCCTGCACGCGCCACTTCTTCTCGCGCTCGTCCTGTTGAAGATTGGGATTAGGAGGCAAGCGCGGCGGCGCAAATTGAGGGTGGCGGGCAAACGGGGGAGTGGGGCAGGGGTCTGGTGCGGCCGGCAGCGCAGGCGCTGAGCAGGGGCGCGGACGCCGGCGCGCTCACCCCCGGTGGACGCACAGACGAAGCTATCAAACAGATGTAAGCCGACCCAGCCTTCCCTTCCCTCACTCGCCTCATACAGCACATACTTGATGCTCCCAGCAATGCCCATCTCCTCCTCTAGGCTGCATCAGGGCGATGCAGCGCCCAAGCGGGCAGGGGAGACGTCAATCATCCAGGTGCCAGCAGAGCAAAGGGCGGCCCTAGGCCAGCGCTGTCCAATCCTGCGTCGAGCCGGCGACGGCCGCACGGGCGTGCCCTCGCCCGCGCTCTGGCTGCGCTGCGCGCTGCGCCCGCCCATCTCGTGTAGCAGGCGCTCCTGCCACTCGCCTGTGCAGGTGCTCCTTCCAGGGCACAAACGTCGTCATCTTGACGATCTCCCCGCTGGGGTCGACCTGCGCAGCAGAAGGGCACGCCGGGAGGAAACGAGGTGGTTGCTTCTGGTTGTGGAGCGTGGCAGGAGGAAAGCACGGCGCTCAGAGTGCTCTTCTTCGAGGCTGACCGCGTGTGCGAGGGGCCGGCCGCAGCGGCAGCGCAAATGCGGTGCGAATGGGTGGCAGGGCAGGCGGAGGTGGCTGCCACCAGACTGGCGGGGCTGTTCCCTTCCCCGGCTTCGCATCAACCGAGCGAAAGATCTTGTCCCATTGGCGCCTGGCCCAGGCCCCACCTCTAACCGCTGCTCCAGCGCCGCTTTGACGTGGCTGCGGGCCGGCAGCCAGCTCTGCACGTGGCGGCGAGCGGCGCGCACAAAAGCGCCAAAGTACTGTCAGGAGGAGGCCAGTGATCTGGCTTCCTGCCCAATGCAGAGCAAGCCCCCACGCTGCCCCTCTCCCCGCCCAGCCCCTTCTGGTAGGAGGGTCCCATGCCGCAAGGGCGGGGTCCCACGCCGCCCCTTCTTCCTCCGCCAGGCGCCGTTGACCCGGCATTCTTTCTCCTCTTCTTCAAAGACACCCAACTCGCCTTTGCATAATAGCCCACCGCCTCTGTAAACTCCTCCCCCGTCAGCGCCATCGCCCTCCGGAAGCGCTCGTTCAGCACCTCCTCTGCTGTGTGTGTGGGGTGGGGTGGGGTGGGGTGGGGGTGGGGTGGGGGGGGGTGGGGGGGGCCGCCCGCCCACCGCCTGCCCATCAGCTCTGCAGAACAGAAGACCAAAACGTCGACCTAGCGCTGCCAAATGAACTTGATTCCACACCCGACTGCTCCTCGTTCCAGTCGGGGTTGAGACGGCCGACGCGCGCAGAGAGGTGCGTGTTGTTCACGTATTTGGGCGGCCCCTCGGCGTCCCACTGGTTGATGCCTGTGGTGGGGGAGGCGCACCACAGTGTGACGTGAGCAATGGCGCGTGGGTGGGCCGCCGCAGGGGGTCTCCCTCTCCCCGCAACAGCGGGGAGAGGGAGACCGTGTGGGGCCGGGCCGGCGTCGCCAGGTGGCGCCGGGCCACACCCACTGCTGACCCTGCACAGCCAGCCTCCGCCCTCCGCCCTCTCGCGCCTTCCCCAGCTCTCTGCCCTGCCCTCGGCATCCACCCAGCCCACAGTTGTCGATCGGCCCCTCCCCGCCACCGTCCCCGGCAGCACCCTCCATCAGCAGCCCTCCCAATGCCCACCGTTGTCAATTGCATCAATCGCCTCCATGAAGTTCTTGTAGACCGCGAGGTAGACGGCGCCAACGTCGGCATGGTTGGCCGGCAGGCCCATAGCGCGCCCCACGATCTCGCGCCCATAGTGCTTGTACACCAGGCCTGCGGGGGTGGGGAAGGGTGGTGACGCCCAGCAGCGCGGGGGAAGTGTCGTCAGTGCCGCAGGCCAGCCGCCTCCCCGCCCTCGCGCGCCCTGGCCCAGCCCCTTCCATGTCCCCTGGCGCGTGAGCCTGTAGCCCGGTTGACGCCCGCCTTTTGCGCGCCCTCGCGCCGCCTAGACTCACCCGCCGAGGACAGCTTGGTGTTGAAGCCGTGGCCAAAGACCTCTGTGAAGCCGCGCTGGTGGTGGTCAAAGCGCTCGCGCTCTGAATGATCATCAGACGGGGGAGGGAGGCCACGAGGGGCGTGTGTTGCAGAGGGGCGGTGCAGCGCTGAGCCTGGGCCGAGGCATGCGCGTGCTGTGCAGTCTGGACAGGCAGCCGGGCAGCGGCAGGCTCCCGACAGTGGCACAGCCAGCGGCGCAGAGAGGGCCGGGGGCCACAACCTCCACAGCCACCACAGTCCACGCGGCACCGCCTCCCGCAACCCGCCACCCCCCGCTGCCCCTTGGCGGCCCCGTCCCCAGATCGCCTCTGCGCCTCCCACCTGGCTCGTACACCGCTCCCACGTCGATAACGACGTCTAAATCCTCGAGCACTAGTGGATCCCGCGTCCGCACGACGTCGGCGCCCTCAAACTTGGCCGTCTGCTTGAGCAGGAAGCAGCCCAGCGCCTCGTCGGCGTGGAAGGAGCCGGAATGCGTTCCGATCCGCACCATCTTTCGCTTGGCCTCTGCCATGGACTGCGTGGCGAGCGGGCGACCAATTGCACGCAGAAGCATCGACAGAGAGCGGACATGCGATCAGCAGGCGATGGGAAGAGCTCCACGCAGCGAGGGACCCCGCACGACGCGGCTTTCCCCCACACACGCATGCGTAGGCCGTCTGGCACCTCTTTCGCCTCTTATTGACTCTTGCAAGACTGGTGGAGGCCCACTGGCACGTCGGCACGCGCTTCCTGCAGCTGCTGGGCCTGCCACAACCACCGCCGCCAGAGAAGCTGCGCGGCCTGGGCGCCTCTCGCGCCCCTCCTGACGCTCCATCGCCGCCTCCCGGCAGGTGCGCTCTCGCAGCTGCGCCGCTAGGCATCGATGGAGGGCGCCATCCTGCCGCGGCCTTGGGGCCGGGAGAGCGCGTCCCACTGAGGCGTTCTCTCCCTCCACCTCACGCCCCTCCTCCCTCCATCCCTCAGTTTACCTAGAGGCAGATGTCTGTGGCGCTGTCAGGCCAAGGCTGGGCGCCGGCAGGCAAGGCGCCGCTCTCCGCCCTGCCGGCCCGCACTGCGCTGTCCCTACCATCTGTGGGTAGAGTGCGAGTGCGCGGAGCAGCCCTGCTGTCAGGCGGCGACGCAGCTCGGCGCGCGGTGCTGTGCCGGGCAGACCCTAGGCACGGCGCGCGGGGCGCAGAGGGCTGGTAGCTGGCGTACGTACTAACTAAACAGCCAGCGAGAGCGAGTGAGAGCAGTGCTACCCGGACTGGGCCGGAGCGAGAGAGGCGAGCGATATGGTGCCTGCGAGCCAGCCGCTGAGTGGCGACGCCTCTGGTGCACTGGCTGCACGCCCCAGTTGCTGGCGAGCTCGTAGGGGCCCCATTGGCTCTTCAGGAGATCAGGTCAAGAACCCCTCTTGGCCGGACGGACCCGGACCCCCTTCTTCGACTCTCGAGCCTTGTGGGCGAAGCGCGAAGAAAGTTGCCATCAATCAGTCACCTGTGTCGCCCGGGCCCGCGGCCTTCCCAGCGCGGCTTCCCAGCGCCCCCGCGAGTTGCATTTTTGTCTCCACCTGCCTCCGGAGGTTCCCTTGGTTCAACACTCGTGCTGTGCGCGCACGACCGGACCCAACGACGAACCATGTTCGGCCAAGCCTCCCGCCTGTGCGCTGTAGTCTTGCTCGCCATGTTCAACCTGTGTGCTGCCAGACGGCTCACCCAGGGAACTCCGAGCATCGCCAATCAGGCAGCTGTTAGGTACTCCCCCCTACCGACAATCTCTGCATGGGCTGGTCTGTGTGTTGCTTGCCCAGTGGCACTGTGTGTTGCTTGTCGGGGCGTGGTCCAGTGCACTTGCGCTTGCGTGACCGTGCTGGCTCACTCTCTGTGGTCCTGCGCTGGGCGCTCTGGAACACTGCAGCGCGTGAGTGCTCCCGACAGAACAACAATCTCTGCATGCCACGGTGGCTGCTCAGCGTGGCACTGTGTGTTGCTCGTCGGGCCAGGCTCCTGTGCACTTGTGCTTGCATGACCGTGGCTGACTCGCTCTCCCTGCTGGACGCCCTGACACCGTGGAACGCTTGCAGCCAGTGAGTGCTCTGATAGATTGGGAATCTCCTGTGGCCTGGTCTGTCCAGCGTGCCTCTGTGTGTTGCTTGTTGAGCCATGCCCCCGTGCACTTGTGCTTGCGTCACCGTGGCTAACTCGCTCTGTCTGGCCCTGCGGGGTGCCCTGGCGCCATGGAACGCTTGCAGATGGTGAGTGCTCCTGGTTAATTTGGAATCTCTGCGTGGACTGGTCTGCCCAGCAGGGCACTGTGTGGTGCTTGTCGGTGCATGCCCTGGCGCACTTGTGCTTGCGTGACCATGTCTGACTGGCTCTGTCTGGCCCTGCGGGGCGTCCCGGCGCCGTGGAATGCTTGCAGGTTGTGAGTCCTCGCGACAGAATGGGAACCTCTGCGTGGCCTGGTCTGCCCAGCATGGGCCGTGTTGCTTATCTGGGCATGACTCCATGCACTTGTGCTTGCGTGACTGTGGCTAACTCGCTCTCACTGACCCTGGTGGGTGCCCTGGCGCTTTGGAATGCTTGCAGCAAGTAAGTACTCCTGACGGATTGGGAGTCTGTGCCTGGCCTGGTTATGCCTGGTCTGCCCAGCGTGGGTCGTGTGTTGCTCATCAGGGATGTCCCTGTGCACTTATGCTTGCGTGACCATGGATAGTCCACTTTCCCTGCCCCTGCTGGGTGCCCTTGGCGTTGTGGAATGCTTGCAGGGAGTGAGTGCTCCCGACAGAACGACAATCTCTGCGTGGACTTGTCTGCCCTTCGTGGCCTGTGTGTTGTTTGTCGGTGCAAGCCCTGCTGCGCTTTTGCTTGCGTGACCGTGGATGACTCTCCCTTCCCCTGCTGGACGCCCTGATGCCGTGGATCGTTTGTAGCTAGTGAGTGCTCTCGACAGAATGGCAATCTCTGCGCAGCCTGGTTGAGCATGCTCTGACGAGCTGACTGAGGGGTTTACATGCAGAGCCACAAGCACGCTCTGACGAGCTGACTGACTGACTGAGGGGTTTACATGCAGAGCCACAAGCACATCTATCGCCCGCGCCGGGGGGCCTACGACGCTGAGAGAAATAGTGCTCCGCGCGGGGCGGATCTGGAGACCAGACGGCGGGGCAGGGGCGGGCGGAACCACCGACACCGTCCCAAATGGCGGGGGAGCAGGGAGATTGAGCAGGGGATTCACGAACGCAGGGCGGCGGGCCATGCGGGCGCCGCGCCGAAGCGGCAGTCGTCGGCGTAAAAGGTCTGCAGAGGGACCAGGCCACAAGGGGGCATGACCAAACGGCTGTCCGGCGGGGGGCCCACTCGCGCAGGTTCGGCGAGCCAGGAGCTGCGCCGGAGGGTGTGCGTGCGGGGCACGACGCGGACGGTGTGTCCGGTCGCGGCCCCCGACCCCGCAAGCAGCACCCCCGGCGCTGCGCCGGCTGCTTCCCCGTTGCTGGCTAGCCACCGCGCTGGCGAGCGTGTCGAGCGAAGAAGGGGAGAGGGAGCAGGTCAAGGAGGAGCAGAAGGGAGGAAGAGCACGCTGCTGAGCACAGAGAGGCAGCCGGGCTGCCGAGCAAAACGCATGGGTGGGGATGAGGAGGGAGCAGGAAGGGCAGACCAGAGGAGGAGGGTGGGAATGGACATGGAATCAAGCACTGTCGGGATCGGGTGTGGGGCACGAGGGCAGGGCAGGGGAATGGGGATGGGTGGGGTACGAAGGATGAGAGGAGGTGAGGAAGGCATGAGGCAGAGCACAGTGCGTGGGGGGGCGTGGGTCGCCGATACTGCCACGCTGGCGCGCCGCTGCTGCTGTCACAGGATCAATGAGCCAGGCTGCCTGCCCGCTGCACGAGCCCGCCGCCGCCGCGCCGCTGCCATTACAACAGCAGACTGCAACCACCGCCGCCGCTGCCGCCGCACCCCACCCAGCGCAACGACACACGGCCGCCGCCGCCGCGTGCCGCCGCGGCGGCACGCCGCGGCCCTCAGCCTCCAGGGCGCGCAACGCGCCAGCCGGGGCGCGGCGGGAGCTCGGACCAGCGGAGGAAGGGATGCAGAGGGACCTCTGCCACCTCCGACCGCCAGGCCTTGGGGGCCTTGCCGAGGGAGCAGAACTCCTGCAGCAGGCCCCACATGCACTCTACCGCCCGCGCGCCCAGCGCCGCCGCCAGCTCGCGCCCGGGGGGCAGCGGCGGCGGCGCGTCCTCCGCGGCCTGCGTCGCCGGCGGCGCCGGGGGCGCCGCCAGCGCCAGCTGGCCATCCTGCGACGCGCCGAGCACCAGCTGGACGGAGCCCGAGGGCCCCACCGGCTGCGAAGCCTGCGACGCCGCCGCCCGTGCTTGCTCGCGGCGCTCCAGCTCACGCCGCACGTTGAGGCGGCGGCTGCGCTCCAGCGCCTCCACCGCCGCCAGGCACACGATGGCCCAGACGCCGGCGTGCACCCCCGCCGGCGCCTCGCCCAGCAGCAGCGCGCGCCGCCGCAGCGGCCGGCAGGCCAGCGGCAGCTGCGCCTCCAGGCTGGCGACCACCGCGCGCGCCACGGGGCACACCCAGAAGTGGTGGGCGCGGCCCAGCGGCGCGCCCGTCGCCTCGTGCGCCGCGCCACAGGCGCACCGCACGGCGTCCGCGCCCGCCATGCGCGCCGCCACGGGCAGCCCGTTGAGCGCCAGGTGCCACAGCGTCTCCTTGTAGTGGTTGTCCCAGCGCACGCGCCAGGCCTGGCCCAGCAGCCCGAAGAGGGAGGCCAGCCCGGCCTCGACCTTCCCAGGCGGCGGCTCGGCCACCGGCGCCTCCGCCAACGCCAGCGTCACGAGGCTGGTCATCTTGGCGCGCCGCTCCGCCTCCGCCGGCGCAAGCAGCATGGCGGTGCCATGGCGCACGCGGTAGCCGCTGAGGGGGACGGGCTGCCCGCCACGCATCCACCCCAGCCGGCGCGCCAGGAAAGCCTCCACCTCGGCGGCCCCCGGCAGCGCCGCCGGGACCGCGTCCTGAGCTGCGGCCAGGATGTCTGGCGGCAGGTTGACCACCGCCGCGTCCAGCCACGCCAGCGCCTCCCTCCAGGGCTCGCCACTCGCGGCGCCGAAGAAGCCCATGGCCTTGGGGTAGCCCAGCAGCGGCTCGGCCGCCCCGCGCCAGGCGGCCCGCCCGCCCGGCGGCCCGCCGGGCGCGCCCGGCAGCGCGTACACCTGCCTGTAAAAGGCCAGCAAGTCGGCCAGCGTGCGCACGCCATAGTCGCGCAGCTCGCCGTGCGTGGCTGCCAGGTAGGGGTGCCCGTCGGCGCCGGGCACCAGCGGGCTCCACAGGACAGGCAGCGCCGCCTGCCAGCCTGGCGGCGCTACGGCCTCCGCCGCCGCCGCTGCGGCCGCCTCGCCGCCCACGGCCCCCCCCTCGGCCTGCGCCGGCGCCTGGGGCGCCGGCGCCAGTAGCTGCACCGCCGGCAGCGCCCGCGCGCCCTCGCACCAGCGACGCAGGGGTTGAGGCAGGCGGGCCACCACGGCAGGCTCCCGCGCCCAGGCCAGGAGGCCCAGGGGGGTCATGCCCGGCTGCTCCCGCTCCAGCAGCTCCGCCGCCACGGCCTCCCACGGCGCCTCGCCCGCGCCCGCCACCAGCCGGAACAGCCAGCCCGCCCAGCGCGCCTGGCAGTGCTCCACCAGGGGCAGGAGGCCGAAGCCGCCGCCGGCTGGCCGCCCCGGCAGCAGGGCCGGCTTGACGTGGGTGAAGCGCCGGCGGCCGGCGGCGCCGGGGGCCAGGCCCCTGTCGACCAGCCGCGCCGCGTCGCCCGTCAGCTTGGCCACCTCCGCCGGGGGCGGCAGGCCTGCGAACTCCGCCTGAAACAGGAGCTGGCTGAGCGCATAGCCGCCCGCCGCAAAGGCGCGGCCAAACGCCGACAGGCCCAGCCGCGCAACGCGCGAGAAGCATGCCTGCACGCTCAGCACCCGCTGCTCCCAGTCCACCGTCGGGTCGGCCGTGCCGGCGCGCAGCGTCACGCCCAGCACCTTGGCCTCCTGCACCACGCGCACGCCAGCCAGCGCGGCCGGCAGCTCCTGCGGCACATCGCCCAGCGGGAGGCCCACCGTCTTGGGCACGCTGAGCGCCTGGCCGCTGGCGCGCTCAAACACGCCCATGGCGTCGAGGAAGCGCTGCACCTCCGCCTCCAGCTCCTGCACGCTCGGCGCCTCCAGCAGGGCCTCGCAGTCGTCCGCAAACTGCGCCGCCGTCAGCAGTCGGCCCGCCGCGTTGACGCCAAAGCCGCGCGCCTTGAGCAGGCGCAGCAGCGCCTGCGCCACCAGCAGGTAGAGCAGGGGTGCCAGGGGGCAGCCCTGCCGCACGCCCGCCTCAAACGCCTCGGCCGGCGACGTGCAGCCGCCCACGCGCGCCCAGGCGCGCGTGTCCGTCAGGAGCAGGCGCGCCCAGCGCACGAAGCCGGCGCCCAGGCCCAGCCGCTCCGCCGCCGCGAGCAGAAACTCGCGGTCCACCGTGTCGTACGCCTTGGCAAAGTCCACCAGCACCGCCAGCGCCCACCGCCCCTGCTTGGCCAGCAGCTGGGGCAGCAGTTGCAGCAGGTGGATGTTCTCGCCGATGCTGCGGCCGCGCACAAAGCCCGTCTGCTCGGGGTCCACCAGGCGCGGCAGCAGGGGCGCCAGGCGGTTGGCCAGCAGCTTGGCCAGCAGCTTGTAGTCGGTGTTGAGGAGGGTGATGGGGCGGTAGTTGCCGGGGTCGGCGCGGTCCCCCGACTTGAAGAAGCCCACGATCACGCCGTCCAGAAAGCCCCGTGGCACCCGCCCCTCGCTGGCGATGGCCGAGAAGAGCCGCGCCAGCAGGGGGTAGAAGGTGTCGCGGAGCGCCTTGTGCTTGTACAGCGCCAGGGGGATGCCGTCGCTGCCGGGCGCGCGCCCCGGCCGGGAGCGCTTGGCCGCCCGGGCGACCTGGGCCGCCGTCACCGCCTCGGCCCCCAACGCCGCCGCCTCCTCCTCCGACGGCCGCCAGCCCCCGTCCAGCGCTGCCAGCACCTCCGCCTGCGCCGCCGGCTCGGTGGGCCGCCGCGCCGAGATGGCGGCGTTGTGCTTGGCCAGGATGGCAGCGCAGCCGGCTGGCGAGTCCACCAGGGCGCCGTTGGGCGCCCGCAGCGTCAGGGCAGCCTCCGCCGCCCGCGGCTTCGCCAGCTTGGCCGTGATGTCCGGGCACGGCCGCTCCCCGCGGTGGATCCACTCACGCCGCTGCTGCGCCGCACCCTCCGCCTGCGCGGCGGCCACCGCCTCCGACAGCTCCTGCCGCCGCTGCTGCACCCCAGCCAGCGCCGCCTCGGCCGCCGCCTCGTCCCCCGCGGCAGCCTCCACCGCCTCGTAGGCTGCCTGCAGCTGCTGCCAGGCCGCGCTCACCGAGGGAGGCAGCGCACTCCTGGCCGCCTTGTCCTGCCGGGCCACCAGCGACGACACGCGCCGCTTGAAGCTCGGCCACCAGGTCAGCAGCTGCCCGGGCGCCTCTGGCGCCTGCGCCGCCAGCGCCGTCAGCTGCCCCTGGAGCGTCGCCACCAGCTCCTCCCGCGCCAGGAAGCGCAGGCGGAGGCGGGGCGGCCCCCGCGGGGGCGCGACGCCGGGGACGCCGGTGCGCGCGGCGAGCGCCAGCGTCACGGGGCGGTGGTCGGACAGGCCGGCCTCCGCCCCACGCTCCTCGCCCACCGCAGCGCTGGCCACCCACTCGGTCAGGCCGCTGCTGACGTAGAAGCGGTCCAGCCGCGCCGCCGAGCTGGGGCCATAGCGCGTGTAGCGCCGGCCTTGCGGGCGACGCCTCCGGAACGCGTCGACCAGGCTGCCCTGCCAGGCCCCCCGCCACGCGGCTGCCACCCGCGCCTCCGCTCGCGCCCTGGCACCGGCGGCGTCCCGCTTGCTGTACCGATCCAGGGCCGGCCGCTCCACAAAGTTGTAGTCACCCGCCCACACGTGCTGCACCTGCACGCTGTCCGCCCCCTGCGCCATCCGCACCGCCTCCTGCAGCGGGCCCGCAATGAACTCCCGCTGCTGCGCCTCCTCGTTGGGGAAGTAGACGTTGACCAGGCGCAGCTGGTGGCCGCCCCAGGCCAGCCGCAGGCTCAAAATGCGGCCCGCAGCGCCAGCGCCGCCGCTCCAGGCCTCGCCGCGCACCTGCAGGCCCTGCTGCAGCGCCCGCTTGCGGACCAGGATGGCCACTCCCGCCGTCGTGCCAGTGCCGGCGGCCGCGGGGCCGTGTGCCCAGTAAACGCGCCAGGCCGCGCTCAGCGCTTGCCCCAGCGCCGCCTCGGTAAACAGCGACGCCTTCACCTCCTGCAGCGCCACCACGTCCCAGCGCAGGCGGCGCCACATGCCCATCAGCCGCGGCAGCTTGTCCGCCGTCAGGTGACGCACGTTGTGGGAACCCAGCCGCAAGCTGGGGGCCCGCTGCCGCTCCCACGGCCGGACCCGCCGGGTGCGGGGCGCCGCGCCCGCGCCACGCACGCCCGCGCGGCGCTGGGCCGGCTGGGGGGGCATCACTGCTGCCGCCCCCCGGCCGCCTCATCGCGGGGGGGCGGGATGGGAGCGAAGGGGCGCTGCGCGCCCTGGCGCCCGCCGCTGACAGCCGGCGGCGAGCCAGGGCGCATGCCCATGGGCCCGGCGGGCAGGCCCGGGGCCGCGGCCGCCGCCGCCGCCAGGCGCGGGCGACGGGGCGGACGGCCCCCCTCCGCCGCCAGGACCCCCTCCATGCCGTCGGGCGCCCGCTCCGGGCGCCCCTTGCGCTTGTGCCCCGTCTGGGCCCCCTGCGGGTGGAAGGGCGAGCGCCTGCCGCCGCACCTCCGGCGGAGGCGCGGAGAGGGCGGGCGCACCGCGGCCGCGTCGGCCGCTACCGCCTTGGCCAGCGCCGCCGCGACCAGCTGCCGCACCAGCGCCGCGCCTTCATCCAGCGCCTCCTCCTCGGTTGCCGCCGCTGCGGCCGCGGGCGGGGTCGGCGCACTCCGCCGCCCAGAGGGTGGCGGGGCAGCCGGCGCCGCCGGCGCAGGCGGCGGCACCTCCATGGCCGCGGGCTCCTCCTCCGGCGGCTCCTCCGCCCGTGCCGCCTCCACCGGCGGTGCTGCCTCCGCCTTGGCCAGCGCCGCCGCGACCAGCTGCCGCACAAGCGCCGCGCCTTCGTCCCGCGCCTCCTCCTCGGTTGCCGCCGCTGCGGCCGCGGGCGGGGCCGGCGCACTCCGCCTCCCAGAGGGCGGCGAGGCAGCCGGCGCCGCCGGCGCAGGCGGCGTCACCTCCATGGCCTCGGGCTCCTCCACCAGCGGCTCCTCCGCCCGTGCCGCCTCCACCGGCGGCGCTGCCACCGGCGGCGCCTCCTCGGCCCGCGCCACCGCCTCCACTTGCGGCGCCTCTGCCCGCGGCGCCACTGCGCCCGACGGCGCCGCGCCGGGCGCCGCGGGGGGCACCTCTGGCGCGGCCGGCGGTGCAGGCTCCACGGGCGTCGCGTGCGGGGCAGCCGGGGCAGGCGCACTGGCCCTGCCGTCAGCCCCCAGGTCCACCAGCGTCGCCGCCGCCGCCGCCGCCTGCGCCCGCTTCCGCCGGTTCCCCCGCTTGCGTCCAGCACGCTTCGGCGCTGCCTGGTCGCCTGGCGCCGCCGCCGGCGTCGGGGCCGCCGCTGGCGCCCGCGCCCGGGCCGCCGGGTCGCGGGGGAGCACCAGCACCGCCGGCGGGGGCCGCGCCCCGCCCCGCGCGCCGCCCTCGCGCTGCTGGCCTTGCTCCTCGTCGCCGCCTGCAGAGCGCTGCCGCCGTCCGGGCGCGCCCGGCACCAGGTCGGCGGGCAGCTCCAGGCAGAGCTCCACTGGCAGCCGCAGGGGCGGCCCGCCCGGCGGCTTGAGCACCAGCACCTTGGGGATGACGGGTCGGGGGCAGCTCACCACCGCCTCCACCTCATGCGCGGACGGGAGGCCGCAGCCGCCCCACGGGGGGCGGACGCAGCGCTCGACGACCATGCCCGCCTCGCCAAGCACCCGCGCCAGCTGCCGCTCGTGCAGGTCGATCGGCACCTCGCAAATGCGCAGCAGGCGCGTGCAGTGGCGCTCGCTCCAATACGCCCAGGCCACGCCGTTGTGCACGCCCGGCACCGCCAGCTGGCTGCGGCGACCGCTGGACCACAGGTGGTTCTTCACCGCACCCACCGCGCCCGGCGACACCAGCAGCTGGGAGTGGACCACGCCGCGCCTCTCCCAGCCGGCTCGCGCGTGCAGGATGCGCGCCCCGGCAGGCATATCACGGATGCCGCCGACGCCCGCCGCCACGGCGGCGGCGGCGCGCTCCACTGAGTTGCCCTCCACATAGACATCCAGCCGGTCCCACTCCACTTGGCCCACTGGCTGCTCCAGCGTGGCGTCCAGCTCGCGGGGGGGGGAGGCATGCCTGCCCCCGCGGCCCCCGCGCGCAGCGGAGCCCACGCTCGGCATCGCACGTCCTAGGCGCCTCAGATCCAAGCGGAGAGGCTCCCAATTGCGCGACCAGTACTCGGCCCAAAGGTCAACCGTCGAAAACGCCGAAAACTGACGGCCACCGAAACTGACTGAAAATCTGACGAGCGTGGACTTGTCCGCCCAGCGGGGCTCTGTGTGTTGCCCCGGTGCACTTATGCTTGCGTGACCACCCCCCGGCCTGGGTACCACGAGCTAATTAGCCTTATAAGGCAAACTGCATTAGCTGCCAGGTCGGGGGTTCGAGCCCCGAAAACTACGGTTTTCGGGGTGAGGGGTAAAAGTGGTACCTGGCTTGCTGAAATGGCACCGACCGTCTCAGCTCGCTGGGGAAGGGAACCCCGTATGGTAGCCTGGAAGCTAAGCCTAGGGTTGCGGCCGCCGGCAGCCCCTCACCCTGAAACAGGCGTGGTATAAACTGCTCAGGGGGGCACCAAATGCAAGCCAGGTTTCCTCAACCCACGCCTATGGGCGTATGCTTTCCCTTTCCCTTTTTGCTTGCGTCACCGAGGCTGACTCTCCTGCCCCTTCCGGATGCCCTGATGCCGTGGAATGCTTGCAGCTGGTGAGTGCTTCTGACAGATTGGGAATTTGTGCGTGGTGTGGTTTGTCCAGCATGCCACTGTGGATTGCTTGTCGGGGCATGCCCCCATGCACTGTTGCTTGCAAGACCGTGCTGACTCGCTCTCCCCTTCCCTGCTGGACGCCTGACACCGTGGAGCGCTTGCAGCCAGTGAGTGCTCTGATAGCTTGGGAATCTCCTGTGGCCTGGTCTGTCCAGTGTGCCTCTGTGTGTTGCTTGTCGGGGCATGCCCCCGTGCTCTTTTGCTTGCATGGCCGTGCTCAATCGCTCTCATTGTGCCTGCCGGACACTCTGGTGTCGTGGAATGCTTGCAGCCCGTGAGTGCTCCGACAGATTGGGAGTCTGTGCGTGGCCTGGTCTGCCCAGCAGGGCACTGTGTGTTGCTTGTCGGGTCAGCCCCCGTGCACTTGTGCTTGCGTGTCTGGCTGACTCGCTATGTCTCTGAGGGGTGCCCTGGCACCATGGAGCGCTTGCAGAGAGTGAGTTCACTTGACTGAACGAGACCCTTTGTTTGGCCTGGTGTGCCCAGCGTGGTCCGTGTGTTGCTTGTCGGGCCTTGCCCCCTGCACTTGTGCTTGTGTGACCGTGGGTGCTCGCTCTCCCTGTCCCTGCTGGATGCCCTGACGCTGCGAAACCCTTGCAGCCGGTGAGTGTTCCGACAGATTGGGAGTCTGTGCGTGGCCTGGCGCCCAGCGTCGTCCGTGTGTTGCTTGTCGGTGCAAACCCCCGTGCACTTGTGCTTGCATGACCGTGGCTGTCCCTTTCCCTGCTCGACGCCCTGACGCCGTGAAACACTTTCAGCGCGTGAGTGGTATTTAAAAAATGGGAGTCTTTGCGTGGACTGGTCTGCCCAGCGTGGCCTGTGTGTTGTAACTTGTTGGTGCATGCCCTGGTGCCCTTTGCTTGAATGCTTGTTGCTGGTTCGATCTTCCTGCGCTTGCTGGATGCGTGGATGCTTTGAAACGCCTGCAGTACGTGAGTGGGATTGAATGCCAGTCTCTGCGTGGCCTGGTCTGTCCAGCGTTGCACTGTGTGTTGCTTGTCGGTGCATGCCCTGGTGCCCTTTTGCTTGCATTATTGTTGCTGGCTCGATCTTCCTCGCTTGCTGGATGCATGGATGCTTTGGCGCGCCTGCAGTGTGTGAGTGGGACTGAATGTTAATCTTTGCGTGGCATGTGGCCTGCTCTGTCCAGCATTGCACTGTGTGTTGCTTGTCGGTGCATGGTCCCTGGCCCTGTGCCCTTTTGCTGCATTATTGTCGCTGATTCGATCGTCCTGCGCTGGCTGGATGCGTGGATGCCGTGGAACGCTTGCAGCAGGTGAGTTCTCTTGACTGAATGAGACACTTTGTTTGGCCTGGTGTGCCCAGCCGCTGGGGCAGCGTGATCTGTGTGTTGCTTGTCGGTGCAATCCCCAGTGCACTTGTGCTTGCGTGGCGTGGCTGACTGGCTCTTCCTTCCCCTGCCGGGCGCCCTGTCGCCATGGAACGCTTGCAGCTTGTGAGTGCTCCAGACAGGTTGGGCATTTGTGCGTGGCCTGGCACCTAGCGTGGCACTGTGCGTTGCTTGTCGGACTATGCCCCTGCGCATTGTGATTGCTTGACCGTGGACGATTCACTTTCCCTGCCCCTGTTGGGTACCCTTTGTGCTGTGCAACGCTTGCAGCACGTGAGTGCTCCCGATAGAACGACAATCTCTGCGTGGACTGGCACCCAGCGTGCCATTGCGCGTTGCTTGCCGGGGCATGCACCCGTGCACTTGTGATTACGTGGCCGGGGATGACTCACTTTCCGTGCCCCTGCTGGTTGCCCTTGGCGCTGTGGAATGCTTTCAGCACGTGAGTGCTCCCGACAGAACGGCAATCTCTGGGTGGCCCATTCTGCTCAGCGTGGCCTGTGTTGCTTGTCGGGGCATGCCCCCGTGCACTTGTGCTTGCGAGACCGTGGCTGACTCGCTCTCCCTGCCCCTGCTGGGTGCCCTGGCACTGTGAAACGCTTGCAGTGGGTGAGTGTTCCCGACAGTGGTCTGGTCTGTCCAGTGGGGCACTGGCAGTTTATGTTGCTTGTCTGGGCATGACCCCGCGCACTTGTGCTTGCGTGACCGTGGCTGACTTGCTTTCCCTGTCCCTGCTGGACGCCTGATGCGTGAAACACTTGCAGCTAGTGAGTGCTCCCAAAAAAATGGGAATCTCGGCGCGGCCTGGTTAAGCCTGGCCTGCCCAGCGTGGACTTGTCTGCTCAGCAGGGCACTGTGTGTTGCTGTTGCTTGCCGGTGCAAGCCCTGGTGCACGTGTGCTTGCATGACCGTGGCTGACTCGCTCTCCCTGTGCCTGCCGGGCACGCTGGCGCCGTGGAATGCTTGCAGCTGGTGAGTGCTCCCGAAAGAATGGAAATCTCTGCGCAGCCTGGTCTGCGCTGCATGGCCCTGGGAGTTGCTTGTCGGGGCATGCACCCATGCACTTGTGCTTGCGTGGCCGTGGATGGTTCACTTTCCCTGCCCCTTCTGGACGCTCTGACTGTGAAATGCTTGCAGCACGTGAGCGCTCCGAACTGGACGAAAATCTCTGCGTGGGCTGGTCTGCCCAGCAGGGCACTGTGTGGTGCTTGTCGGGGCATGACCTTGTGCACTTGTGCTTGCGTTTCCGTGCTGACTCGCTCTCCCTGACCTTTCTTGACGCTCTGGCGCCATGAACACTTACAGCAAGTAAGCGCTCCCAACAGGTTGGAAATCTGTGCGTGGCCTGGTCTGACGAGCATGGACGGTGTGGGTCTTGTCGGTGCAAGCCCCGGTGCGCTTTTGCTTGCGTGGCCGTGACTGACTCGCTCTCCCTTCCCCTGCTGGACGCCCTGATGCCGTGGAACGCTCGCTTGCAGCGAGTGAGTTCTCCCGACTGAATAAGATTCTTTGTTTGGCCTGGTGTGCCTATCGTGGTCCGTGTGTTGCTTGTCGGTGCAATCCCCGGTGCACTTGTGCTTGCATGACCGTGGCTGACTCGCTGTCCCTTTCTCTGCTGGACGCCCTGACACCGTGAAACACTTTCAGCGCGTGAGTGTTATTTACAAAATGGGAGTCTTTGCGTGAACTGGTCTGCCCAGAATGGCCTGTGTGTTGTGACTTGTTGGTGCGTGCCCTGGTGCCACTTTGCTTGAGTGCATGTTGCTGAGTTGATCTTCCTGCGCTTGCTGGATGCGTGGATGCTTTGAAACGCCTGCAGTGTGTGAGTGGGATTGAATGCTAGTCTCTGCGAGGCCTGGTCTGTCCAGCGTTGCACTGTGTGTTGCTTGTCGGTGCATGCCCTGGTGCCCTTTTGCTTGCATTATTGTTGCTGGCTCGATCTTCCTCGCTTGCTGGATGCATGGATGCTTTGGCGCGCCTGCAGTGTGTGAGTGGGACTGAATGTTAATCTTTGCGTGGCATGTGGCCTGCTCTGTCCAGCATTGCACTGTGTGTTGCTTGTCGGTGCATGGTCCCTGGCCCTGTGCCCTTTTGCTGCATTATTGTCGCTGATTCGATCTTCCTGCGCTGGCTGGATGCGTGGATGCCGTGGAACGCTTGCAGCAGGTGAGTTCTCTTGACTGAATGAGACACTTTGTTTGGCCTGGTCTGCCCGGCGTTGTGTTGGGTTTGTGTTGGTGCATGCCCCTGTACACTTGTGCTTGCGTGACTGTGGCTGACTCACTCTCCCTGTCCCTGGTGGGCGCCCTGACACTGTGGGATGCTTGCAGCCGGTAAGTGCTCCGACAGATTGGGAGTCTGTGCATGGCCTGGCACCCAGCGTGACAATGTGTGTTGCTTGTCCAGCCATGCTCCCGGGCACTTGCGTGACATTGCTGGCTCGCTCTTCCTGTCACTGCTGGGCGCCCTGGCGCCATGGAACGCTTGCAGTCCGTGAGTGTCCCCGGCAGAATGGGAATCTCTGCGTGGACTGGTCTGCCCAGCAGGGCACTGTGTGGTGCTTGTCGGTGCATGCCATGGCGCACTTGTGCTTGCGTGACCGTGGCTGACTGGCTCTGTCTGGCCCTGCGGGGCATCCGGGCGCCGTGGAATGCTTGCAGCAAGTAAGTGCTCCCGACGGACGGGGTGTCTTTGCGTGGCCTGGTTATGCCTGGTCTGCCCAGCGTGGGTCGTGTGTTGCTCGTCGGGGATGTCCCCGTGCACTTATGCGCGCGTGATCATGGATAGTGCACTTTCCCTGCCCTTGCTGGGTGCCCTTGGTGCTATGGAACGCTTGCAGTACGTGAGTGCTCCGACAGATTGGGAGTCTGTGCGTGGCCTGGCGCCCACCGTGGTCCGTGTGTTGCTTGTCGGTGCAATCCCCAGTGCACTTGTGCTTGCATGACCGTGGCTGACTCGCTGTCCCTTTCTCTGCTGGACGCCCTGACACCATGAAACACTTTCAGCGCGTGAGTGTTCTTTACAAACTGGGAGTCTTTGCGTGAACTGGTCTGCCCAGCGTGGCATTGGTTGATGCTTGTCAGGGCATGAGCTGGTGCACCTTTGCCTGCGTGGCTGAGGCTGACACTCCCTCCTCTTGCTGGGCACCCTGGCGCTGTGGAATGCTTGCAGCTAGTGAGCACTCCTGGTTAACTGGGAAGTTCTGCGCGGCCTGGTTAGGCATGGCCTGCCGAGCGTGGTGTTGGTTTTGCTTGTTGGCGCATGCCCCCGTGCACCTGTGCTTGCGTGACCGTGGCTGACTCACTCTCCCTGTGCCTGCCGGACACCCTGGCGCTGTGGAACGCTTGCAGCTAGTAAGTGCTCTCGCCAGAATGGGATTCTCTGCGTGGACTGGTCTCTCCAGCTGAGCACTGTGTTGCTTGTCGGACAGGCCCCCACTTGTGCTTGTGTGACCGTGGCTGACTCGCTCTCCTTGCCCTTGCCGGGTGCCCTGGCGCCATGACGCAATGGAACGCTTGCAGCCCGTGAGTGCTTTCGACAGAATGGGAATCACTGCGTGGCCTGGTCTCCCCAGAATAGCACGGTGTTGCTTGTCGAGCCATGCCCCCATGCACTTGTGCTTGCGTGACAGTGCTGACTTGCTTCCCCTGTCCCTGCTGGGTGCCCTGACGCCGTGAATGCTTGCAGCCAGTGAGTGCTCCTGACTGACCGACAATCTCTGCGTGGACTGGTCTGTCCAGCGGGGCACTGTGTTGCTTGTTGGGGCATGCCCCCGTGCATTTGTGCTTGCGTGATCGTGGCTGACTCGCTCCACTTTCCCCTGTGGGCCGTGCTGACACCGTGAGATGCTCGCAGCATGTAAGTGCTCCCCACAGATTGGGAATCTCTGCATGGTCGGGTCTGCCCAGCGTGGTGTTGGGTGTTGCTTGACAGTGCTTGTCCCCTGTGCACTTTTGCCTGTGTGAACGTGGCTGACTCTCCCTTCTCCTGCTGGACACCCTGATGCCGTGGAGCGCTTCCAGGTAGTGAGTACTCCTGGGTAACTGGGAATCTCTGTGCGGCCTGGTTAGGCATTGTCTGCCCAGTGTGGTGTTGGGTGTTGCTTGTCGGGGCATGTCCTCGTGCACTTGTGCTTGCATGTCCATGCTGACTCGTTCTCCCTGTGCCTGCCGGACACCCTGGTGTCGTGGAATGCTTGCAGCTGGCGAGTGATCCTGACAGATTGGGAATCTGTGGGTTATTTGATCCCCAGCGCGGCACTGTGTGTTGCGTGTCGGGCATGCCATCGTGCACTTGAGCTTTGTGTGATCGTGGCTGACTCACTCTCCCTGCCTTTGCTGGGTGCCCTGGCGCCATGGAACGCTTGCAGCGAGTGAGTGCTTCTGACAGAATGGGAATCTCTGCGTGGCCCATTCTGCTCAGCCTGGCCCATGTTGCATGTCGGGGCATGCCCTGGTGCACTTTTGCCTTTGTGACTGTGGCCGTAACTCGCTGTCCTTTCCCTGTTGAACGCGCTGGCGCTGTGGAGCGCTTGCAGCCTGTGAGTGGTCCCGACTGAACGACAATCTCTGTGTGGACTGGCTCGCCCGGTGTGGCCCGTATTGCGTGTCGGTGCAAGCCCCGATGCACGTGTGCTTGCATGACCGTGGCTGACTCGCTCTCCCTTCCACTGCGGGGTGCCCTGGCTCTGTGGAGCGCTTGCAGCACGTGAGCGCTCCGAACTGGACGAAAATCTCTGCGTGGGCTGGTCTGCCCAGCAGGGCACTGTGTGGTGCTTGTCGTGGCATACCCCCGTGCATTCGTGCTTGCGTTACCGTGGCTGACTCGACCTTCTTGCCCTTTCTGGACTCTCTGGCGCCATGGATCACATGCAGCAAGTAAGCTCTCCCGACAGAATAGGAATCTCTGCGTGGCCTGGTCTGTCCAGCGTGGCACAGTGTGTTGCTTGTCGTGGGATTCTGCCGTGCACTTGTGCTTGCGTGGCCGTGGGCGATTCACTTATCCTGCCCCTGCTGCGTGCCCTGGTGCTCTGGAACGTTTGCAGCAAGTGAGTAGTGCTCCTGCCAGAATGGGAATCTCTCCGGTCTGACCAGCGTGTCATTGTGTGTTGCTTGTCGGGCCACGCCCCGGCGCACTTTTGCCTGCGTGACCGTGGCTGACTCGCTTTCCCTTTCCCTGCGTGGTGGCCTGATGCCATGGGACGCTTGCAGCCTGTGAGTGCTCCCGACAAAATGGGAACCTCTGCGTGGTCTGGTCTGCCCAGCGTGTCATTGTGTGTTGCTTGTCGGGGCATGCCCCTGTGCAGTTTTGCCTGTGACCGTGGCTGACTCGACCTTCTGCCCCTTCCTGACTCGCTGTCTCTACCCCGGTGGACGCCCTGACGTCTTGCAGCGCGTGAGTGCTCCCGACAGAATGGGAACTTGTGCGTGGCCTGCCCAGCGGAGAGTGTGTTGCTTGACAGTGCATGGAACGTGCACGTTGCTTGCGTGACCGTGGCTGACTCGCTCTGCCTGTGCCGGCCGAGCACCCTGGCGCGACGGAATCCTTGCAGCTGGTGAGTGCTCCTGACAGATTGGGAATCTGTGCGTGGCCAAGTCTGCCCAGTGCGGCATTGGGTGTTGCTTGTCGGGCCATGCGCCCGTGCACTTGTGCTTGTGTGACCGTGGCTGCCTCGCTCTCCCTGCCCCTGCTGGGTGCCCTTACACCGTGGAACACTTGCAGCCCGTGAGTGCTCGTGACAGAATGGGAATCTCAGCGTGGCCTGATCTGCCCAGCGTGGCGTTGGGTGCTGTTTGATGGTGCATGCCCCTGTGCACTTTGCCTGCGTGACCGTGCCTGATCTCTCCCTTCCAATGTTGGGCACCATGATGCCGTGGAATGAATGCAGCTGGCGAGTGCTCCCGGCAAAATGGGAACCTCTGCGTGGTCTGGTCTGTCCAGCGTGGCACTGTGTTGCTTGTCTGGGCATGACCCCGTGCACTGGTGCTGGCGTGCCCGTGGCTGACTCGCTCTCCCTGTCCCTGCCGGGCGCCCTTTGATGCTGTGGAACACACGCAGCTTGTGAGTGCTCCCGACAGAATGCAAATCACTGCAGGGACTGATCTGTCCAGCGTGGCCTGTGTGTTGCTTTCTGGTGTAAGCCCCGGTGCGCTTTTGCTTGCGTGACCGTGGCTGAATCGCCCACCCTCCCCCTGCTGGATGCTTGTGGAGCGCTTGCAGCAAGTGAGTTCTCTTAATTGAGCAAGACCCTTTGTTTGGCCTGACTTGCTGTGCCTAGCGTGGCCTGTGTGTTGTTTGTCGGTCCATCCATGGTGCACATTTGTGTGCATAGTTGTTGCTGATTCGTTCCTCCTGCTCTTGCTGTGTGCTCTGGTGCTGTGGAACGCTTGCAGCCGGTGAGTGCTCCCGACAGAATGGGAATCTCTGCGTGGCCTGGTCTGCCCTGCGTCGCCTATGTGTTGTTTGTCGGTGCAATCCACGGCACACTATTGCTTGCATAATTGTTGCTGATTCGGTCTTCCTGTGCTCGCTGGATGCGTGGATGCCATGGAACGCTTGCAGGGAGTGAGTGCTCCTGACAGATTGGGGACCTTGCGTGGCTTGGTCTGGCCAACGTGGCACTGTGTGTTGATTGTCAGGGCATGCCCCCGCGCACTGATGCTTGCGCTGACTCGCTCCCCATTCTCCTATTGGGCGCCCTGACGTCGTGGAACACTTGCAGATGGTGAGTGCTCCCAACAGAATGGGAATCTCTGCGCGGCCTGGTCTGCGCAGCATGGCACTGTGTGTTGCTTGTCGGGCCATGCCCTTGTGCGCTTGTGCTTGCGTGACCAGGCTGACTCGTTCTCCCTGTCCCTGCCGGACACCCTGATGCCGTGGAACGCTCGCAGCGAGTGAGTGCTCCCGAAAGGGTGGGAAACCCTGCGTGATCTGGTTTGCCCAGTGGGTTACTGTGTGTTGCATGTCGGGCATGCCCTCGTGCATTTGTGCTTGTGTGGCCGTGGCTGACTCACTCTCCCTGCCCTTGCCGGGTGCCCTCCCTGGCGCCATTATGCAATGGGACGCTTGCAGCCCGTAAGTGCTCTCGACAGAATGGGAATCGCTTCGTGGCCTGGTCTCCCCAGAATAGCACGGTGTTGCTTGTCGAACCATGCCCCCGTGCACTTGTGCTTGTGTTACCATGCTGTCTCGCTTTCCCTGTCCCTGCTGGGCACCATGATGCTGTGGAACGCTTGCAGTGGGTGAGTGCTTCGGACATGTTGGGAATATCTGCGTGGACTGGTCTGCCCAGCTGGGCACTGTATGTTGCATGTGGTGATCGTGCTGACTCACTGGCCCTGTTCCTGCTGGGCGCCGTGTCGCCTCCCTGCTGGGTGCTCTGGCGGTGTGGAACGCTTGCAGCCTGTAAGTGCTCCGACAGAATGAGAATCTCTGCGTGGCGTGGTCTGCCCAGCGGGGCACTGTGTGTTGCATATCGGGGCATGCCCCGTGCACTTGTGCTTGCATGGCCGTGCTGACTCGCTCTCCCTGTCCCTGCCGGGCACCCTGGCGCTGTGGAACGCTTGCAGATGGTGAGTGCTCCTGACAGAATGGGAATCCCTGCGCAGCCTGGTCTGCGCAGCATGGCACTGTGTGGTGCTTGTCGGTGATGCCCTGGCGCACTTGTGCTTGCGCGATCGTGGCTGACTGGCTCTTCCTGCCCTTGCCCTTGCTGGGTGCCCTGGCGCCGTGGAGCGCTTGCAGGTAGTGAGTTCTCCCGACAGAATGGGAATCTCTACGTGGCCTGGTCTGCCCAGCTTGGGCCGTGTTGCTTATCCGGGCATGACTTCGTGCACTTGTGCTTGCGTGCCTAACCCGCTCTCCCTGCCCCTGGTGTGTGCCTTTGCGCTTTGGAACATTTGCAGTGGGTGAGTGCTCCCGACAGAATGGGAATCTCTGAGTGGCCTTGTCTCTCCAGCGGTGCACTGTGTTGTTGGTCGGGACTTGCCCCCTTGCACTTGTGCTTGCGTGACCGTGGCTGACTCACTCTGTCTGGCCCTGCGGGGCGCCCTGGCGCCGTGGAATGCTTGCAGTCGGTAAGTGCTCCCGACAGATTGAGAATCTCTGTGGCATGGCACTGTGTGCTGCTTTTGTTGGGCCATGCCCCCCGTGCACTTGTGTTTGCGTGGCCGTGACTGACTCGCTCTGTCTGGCTATGCTGGGCGCCCTGGCGCCATGGAACGCTTGCAGATGGTGAGTGCTCCCGACAGAATGAGATCTCTGTGTGGTCCGCCCAGCGTGGCGTTGGGTGTTGCTTGGTGGTGCATGCCATAGTGCACTTGTGCTTTCGTGACCATGGCTGGCTCGCTCTCGCTTCCCCCTGCTGGATGCCCTGATGGCGTGGAACGCTCGCTTGTAGCGAGTGAGTTCTCTCGACTGAATAAGATTCTTTGTTCGGCCTGGTGTGCCTACCGTGGTCGATGTGTTGCTTGATGGTGCAAACCCCCGTGCACTTGTGCTCGCATGGCCGCGGCCATGACTCGCACTCGCTTCCCCCTGCTGAATGCCCTGATGCCGTGGAATGCTCAATTGCAGCGAGTGAGTTCTCTTGACTGACTGAGACCCTTTGTTTGGCCTGGTCTGCTCAGCGGGGCACTGTGTGTTGCTTGCCAGTGCAAGCCCCGGTGCACGTGTGCTTGCATGACCGTGGCTGACTCGCTTTGCCTGTGCTGACCGAGAATTCTGGTGCGGTGGAATGCTTGCAGCTAGTGAGTGCCGCAGTGCTCCGATTGAATGACAATCTCTGCATGGCCTGGTCTGCCAGCATAGTCCGTGTTGCTTGTCGGGGCATGCCCCCGTGCTTGTTTGACCGTGCCTGATTCGACCTTTCTATGCTTGCTGGATGTGTGGATGCCGTGGAACGCTTGCAGTGGGTGAGTGGGGCTGAATGGCAATCTCTGTGTGGCCTGATCTGTTCAGCGTGTGTGTGTTGCTTGTCAGTGCATGCCCCCGTGCACTTGTGCTTGCGCCCACTCACTCTCCATTCCCCTGTTGGGCGCCCTGACGTCGTGAACCGCTTGCAGATGGTGAGTGCTCCAACAGTGAGGAATCTGTGCGTGGCCTTGTCTGTCGAGCGTGGCACTGTGTGTTGCTTGTCGGGGCATGCCCCTGTGCACGTTTGCTTGCATGATTCGATCTCTATGTGCCTACTGGACACCGGGGTGCCGTGGATCACTTGCAGCGTGTGAGTGCTCCCGAATGAGTAAGAAGCTCTGCGTGAACTGGTCTGCCCAGCGGGGCACTGTGTTGCTTGTCGGGGCATACCCCCGTGCATTTGTGCTTGCATTACCGTGGCTGACTTGCTCCCCTTTCCCCTGCGGGGTGCCCTGACACCGTGGAACGCTTGCAGCCGGTAAGTGCTCCCTAAAGAATGGGAATCTCTGCGTGGCCTGGTCTGCCCAGCGTGGCGTTGGGTGTTGCTTGACAGTGCCTGCCACCTGTGCACTTTTGCCTGCGTGACCGTGGCTGACAATCCCTTCCCCTGCTGGACGCCCTGATGCCGTGGATGGTTTGTAGCTAGTGAGAAATCCTACTCAACTGGGAATCTCTGCGCGGCCTGGTTAAGCATGGCCTGCCCAGCGTGGCGCTGGGCGCTGCTTGTCGGGGCATGCCCCCGTGCACTTGTGCCTGCGCTGACTCGCTCTCCCTTCCCCTGCTGCGCGCCCTGACGTCTTGGAATGCTTGCAGCTGGTGAGTGTTCCTGACAGATTGGGAATCTGTGTACGGCCTGGTCTGCCCAGCGTGTCATTGTGTGTTGCTTGTCGGGGCATGCCCCTGTGCAGTTTTGCCTGTGACCGTGGCTGACTCGACCTCTTGCCCCTTCCTAACTCGCTGTCTCTACCCCGGTGGACACCCTGACGTCCTGCAGCGCGTGAGTGCTCCCGACAGAATGGGAACGTGTGCGTGACCTGGCGCCTAGCGTGGCGCTGGGTGTTGCTTGTCCGGCCATGCCCCAGTGCACTCATGCTTGCGCTGACTCGCCCTCGCTCCCCCTGCTGAGTGCCCTGGCGCTCTGGAACGCTTGCAGCTAGTGAGTGCTCCCGACAGAATGGGAATCTCCGCATGGACTGGTCTGATCAGCGGGGCACTGTGTGTAGCTTGTCAGGCCATGCACCCATGCACGTTTGCCTGCGTGACCGTGGCTGGCTCGCTTTCCCTATCCCTGCCATGTGCCCTGTGCCATATGCCATGGAACACTTGCAGCGAGTGAGTGCTCCCGACACGATGGGAATCTCTGCGTGTACTGGTCTGCTCAGCATGGCACTGGGTGTTGCTTGCCGGGGCATGCCCCCGTGCACTGTGCTTGCGCTGACTCGCTCACCCTTCCCCTGCTGGGCGCCCTGACGTCGTGGAATGCTTGCAGCTGGTGAGTGCTCCTGGCAGATTGGGAATCTGTGCGTGGCCTGGTCTGCCCAACGGGCACTGTGTGTTGTTTGTCTGGGCATGACCCCGTGCACTGGTGCTGGCGTGCCCGTGGCTGACTCGCTCTCCCTGTCTCTGCCGGGCGCTCTGGTGCTGTGGAACGCTTGCAGCGAGTGAGTGTTCCTGACAATGGGAAACACTGCGTGGACTGGCTCGCCCAGTGTGGCCCGTGTTGCATGTCGGTGCAAGCCCCGGTGCACTTGTGCTTGCGTGACCGTGGCCGACTCGCTCTCCCTTCCCCTGCTGGATGCCCTGCCTCTGCCCTGCCGGGTGCTCTGGCGCTGTGGAACGCTTGCAGGGGGTGAGTGCTCCAGACAGAATGGGAGTCTGCGCGTGGCCTGGCGCCCAGCGTTGTCCTTGTGTTGCTTGTCGGTGCAATCCCCGGTGCACTTGTGCTTGCATGGCCGTGGCTGACTCACTCTGCCTTTCCCTGCTGGACGTTCTGGCACTGTGGAGCGCTTGCAGCCTGTGAGTGCTCCCGACTGAACGACAATCTCTGCATGGACTGGCTCGCCCAGCTTGGCCCATGTTGCATTTCGGTGCAAGCCCCGGTGCAAGTGTGCTTGCGTGACCGTGGCTGAGTCGCTATCCCTTCCACTGCGGGGTGCCCTGCCGCTGCCCTGCTGGGTTCCCTGGCGCTGTGAAACACTTGCAGCTAGTGAGTTCTCCCGACACAATGGATTCTCAGTGGACCGGGCTGCCCAGCGGGGCACGGTGTCTTGCTAGTTATGTTATGCCCCGGTGCAATTGTGCTTTTGCGCAAACCTGCTGAATCGACCTCCCTGTCCCTGCTGGGCGCCCTGACGCCGTGGAACGCGTGCAGCCGGTGAGTGCTACAACAGAATGAGGATCTCGGCGTTGCGTGGTCTGCCCCGCAAGGCACTGTGTGTTGCATGTCGGTGCAAGCCCCGGTGCACTTGTGCATGCATGGCCGTGGCTGACTCACTCTCCCTTTCCCTGCCGGGCGCGTTGACACCGCGGGATGCTTGCAGAAGGTGAGTACTCCTGGTTAACTGGGAATCTCTGGGTGGACTGGTCTGCCCAGCGTTGCAATGTGTGTTGCTTGTCGGGCCATGCGCCCGAGTACTTGTGCTTGTGTGGCCGTGGGCGATTCACTTTCCCTGCCCCTGCTGGGTGCCCTGGCGCTGTGGAACGCCTGCAGCACGTGAGTGCTCCCGACAGAATGGGAAACTCTGTGTGGACTGATCTAACCAGCATGGAGCGTGGCGCTGGGTGCTGCTTGCCGGGGCATGCCACGGTGCACTGTGCTTGCGCCGACTCGCTCTCCCTTCCCCTGCTGGGCACCCTGGCGCCGTGGAATGCTTGCAGCTGGTGAGTGCTCCTGACAGATTGGGAATAAGTGCGTGGCCTGGTCTGCCCAGCGTGGTCCGTGTGTTGCTTGTCAGGCCATGCCCCCGTGCACGTGTGCCTGCATGGCCGTGGTGAGTCGCTCTCCCTGTCCCTGCCGGGCACCCTGACGCCGTGGAACGCTTGCAGCGAGTGAGTGTTCCTGACAATGGGAAACACTGCGTGGACTGGACTGGTCTGCGTGGCCCGTGTGATGCTGGTTGGTGAAAGCCTAGACACTCGTGCTTGCATGACCGTGGTTGATTCGCTCTCCCTGCCCCTTCCGAATGCCCTGGCGCCGTGAAATGCTTGCAGCTGGTGAGTGCTCCTGGTTAATTGGGAATATCTGTGTGGCCTTGTCTACCCAGCATGGCCTTGTGTGCTTGTCGGTGCATGGCCTGGTGCACTTGTGCTTGCGTGATCGTGGCCGACTCGCTCTGTCTGGCCCTGCGAGCGCCGTGGTGCCATGGAACGCTTGCAGCCCGTGAGTGGTACCGACAGAATGGGAATCTCTTTGTGGTTCTGCCTACCAAACGTGGCCGTGTGTGGTGCTTGCCGGTGCATGCCTTGTTGCACTTGTGCTTGCGTGACCGTGCCCACTCGCTCTCCCTGTCCCTGCTGGGCACCCTGACACCGTGGAACATTGCAGCTGGTTAGTTCTCCTGGTTAATTGGAATATCTTGGTGGCCTGGTCTGTACAGTGTGGCACTGTGTGCTGCTTGTTAGGCCATGCCCCCCCGTGCACTTGTGTTTGCGTGACCGTGGCTGACTTGCTGCATCTGGCCCTGCGGGGCGTCCGGGTGCCGTGGAATGCTTGCAGGTTGTAAGTTCTTTCGACAGAATGGGAATCTCTGCGTGGCCTGGTCTGCCCCGCGTGGGCCGTGTTGCTTACCTGGGCATGCCCCCGTTCACTTGTGCTTGCGTGACTAACTCGCCCTCCCTGGCCCTGGTTGGGTGCCCTGGCGCTTTGGAATGCTTGCAGTGGGTGAGTAGCCCCGCAGATTGGCAATCTCTGACTGGCCTGGTTATGCCTGGTCTGCCCAGCGTGGGCCGTGTGTTGCTCGTCGGGGATGCCCCCGTGCATTTCTGCTTGTGTTGACTTGCTCCCCCTTCCCCTTCTGGGTGCCGTGACGTCGTGGATGCTTGCAGCTGGTGAGTGCTCCCGACAGATTGGGAATCTGTGCGTGACCTGGTCTGCCCAGCGGGGCACTGTTGCTGGTCGGGCCATGCTACCGGGCACTTTGGCCTGCGTGACCGTGGTGACTCGCTCTCCCTGCCCTGCTGGGCGCCCTGACGCCATGGAACGCTTGCAGCCGGTGAGTGCTCCAACAATATGGGAATCTCTGCATGGCCTGGTCTGCCCAGCGTGCCTCTGTGTGTTGCTGGTCAGTGCTTGCCCGGGTTGCACCAGCGTGCCTGCGTGACCGTGTTGGCTCGCTCTCCCTGCCCCTTCCGGACGCCTGATGCTGTGGAATGCTTGCAGCTGGTGAGTGCTCCCGACAAGATGAGAAACGGTTCGTGGTTTGGTTTACCCAGCATGGCCTTGTTTGGTGCTTGTCGGTGCATGCCCTGGTGCACTTGTGCTTGCGTGACCATGGCTGACTGGGTCTGTCTGGCCCTGCGGGGTGTCCGGGAACCGTCGAATGCTTGCAGGATGTGAGTTCTCGCAACAGAATGGGAATCTCTATGTGGCCTGCTCTGCCCATTGTGGGCTGTGTTGCTTGTCGGTGCATGCCTGGGGCAGTTTTGCTTGCGTGGCCGTGCTGACTCGCTCTCTGTTCCCCTGCTGGATGCCCTGATGCCCTGGAGCGCTTGCAGTGGGTGAGTATTCCCCCAGACTGGGAATCTGCGAGTGCCTGGTTTGTCCAGTGGGGCACTGTGTGTTGCTTGTCAGGAAATGCCCCCATTCACTTGTGTTGCGTGACCGTGGCTGACTCCCTCTCCCTTCCCCTGCTGGATGCCCTGCCACTGCCCCGCTGGGTGCTTTGGCGCTGTGGAACGCTTGCAGCCTGTGAGTGCTCCCGACAGAATGGGAATCTCTGCGTGGCCTGGTCCGCCCAGCATGGCGTTGGGTGTTGCTTTACCCTGTATGCCCTGGCGCACTTGCGCTTGCGTGGCCATAGCTGACTCGCTCTGTCTGGCCCTGTGTGGAACGCTTGCAGGTTGTGAGTCTCCCGACAGAATGAAACGCATTGTTTTGGCCTGGTCTGCTGGGCGTGGCCTGTTTTGCTTGGCGGTGCATGCCCGGGGCAAATTTGCTTGCCTGACTGTGGCTGACTCGCTCCCCATTGCCCTGCTGGGCAAACTGACACCACGGAATGCTTGCAGCTGGTGAGTACCCCTGTTTATTGGTAATCTCTTCGTGGTCTGGCCTACCAAACGTGGCCGTGTGCGGTGCTTGCCGGTGCATGCCCTGGTGCACTAGTGCTTGCGTGACCGTGGCTGACTCGCTCTCCCTGTCCCTGCTGAATGTCCTGGCACTGTGGAATGCTTGCAGCTAGCGAGTTCTCCCGACAGAATAGGAATCTCTGAGTGGCCTTGTCTCTCCAGTGGGGCACTGTGTTGTTTGTCGGGACTTGCTTTGCGTGACCGTGGCTGACTCACTCTGTCTGGCCCTGCGGGGCACATCTCATCTTTTTGGGTTGCCATGCTAATGTAAGCCCCTCTCGGCCTTGCAGTGTCTAGGGTTTAGGGTTTAGTAACGCGGCTGCAGCACACACCCAAGGCCAGCTCCTCTTGGCTTGGGTCTGGTCTGATCTAACAACTTGGCACCATGAGGCATGCACCATTCCGCAAGCAAAATTGCTTGCAGAATCAATGAGTGGTTCGCCACCGACGATATCCGCCACTCTTCCCAGGCAGGATATCCGCTATTCTTGGCTTGGGTGTGTGTGGACTTGGGGTGGCAGGGGGCAGCACTGCAGCCAGCCCCACCCCAGCCTTGGCTCCTCCCCTGCGGTTGGTGGCTGGACTTGGGTGGCGGCGGCCTGCTGACGCCCTCTGCGACGATGGGGTCCAGGCGCACAGCAGGTTAAGTCCTGACTGTCTCCGCGAGCTTGCATTCGTCCCCCGAAACTTGAAATGAACGCTGGGAGGGTCCCGCCATCCCCACATAGTTAAATTGCACGGATATGGCCGATCGCGCGCAGCAGCATCGATCGGGCGATTGGCAGGAGCTGGGTCTCTGTCAGCAAGCTGGGAAGATGGGATGGGAGCTCCAGCGCAGCGGGCGGCGACCCCGCGCGCCGTGGCTGGCTGGCCACCCCACATTCCCCCGCCGGCGCGGCCGTCCGGCACCTCTTTCGCCTCTTGTCGACTCTTGCTGGTGGAGGCCCACTGGCACTACTGCACGCGCCTCCCTGTGGTTCTGCGCACCCGCACCGCAAACCCAAGGCTACCCCGCCGCCAGGTGCCTCGGAGGGGCGGGCACGCAGCGCCGGCGCGGCGGGGGCAGCGGAGGGGAGGCCGCGCTGCGCTGCACGAGGGCGTGCGGGCGCCGGGAAGCTGCGCGGCCTGGACGCCTCTCGCGCCCCTCCTGACGCTCCTTTGCCGCCGCCCGGCAGGTGCTCTCTCGCTGCGGCGCCGCTAGGCATCGATGGAGGGCGCCATCCTGCGGGAGCCCTTTCTCCGCGCCCGAGAGCAGGTCCCCACCGAGGTCTTCCTGGTGAGCTGGGGAGGAGCAAACCCCTTTCTTTTCTGCCATCTTTGGTTTCAATTATGATTTGCTGATCTCATCAGTCGAGGTCGTGATTGACCGCAGCCGGCAGGGCCCTGAGGCCGGCCGCTGCTCGCGCTTGCGCCTCGCTGGGCCCGCTGCAGCGTATTTTCTTTCTTTCTTTCTCTTTGGGCCCGCTGCGGCGCGAGGCTGCGAGTGCGCCCCCGCACAGCCGTCGCTGGGTCTGCACCACCTCCCGTCACGCATGTGCGCTCGGGTTTGGGTGTGGCCTTGCCTCCGCACGCGATTCTCTGGTGACCGAGTCTCCAGAGTTGTGTGTGCTGGCCAGGGCGCTCTGGGGGTGCACGCGTGGCTGCGCTCTGGGGGCGCACGCGTTGCTGGAGGGCGTGGCAGGGCGGCAGCGGCGCTGCTGGCATAGTCGGCCCCCCACCCAACCAACTGCATTCGCCTGCGCTATTTGACCCCCGCACCCCACTAGTCGCACTGCTGTGCCGCCAGTGCGCCCAGCCCTCCCTGCTCTCTGCTCGCAGCGCGTGGGCTGCTCGCTCCTCTCCCTCTTGTCAAACCAGCATAGCACGCTGCACCCAACCTGCTGTGGCGCAAGGCCGGCGAGCGCGGCCTGGCGCGGGTGTGCTTGTGGAGTGCCCTCCCCCGCCCTCGAGGGCATGGGTATGGCTGCCTCCTCCGCGGTCGCTGCTGAGGGGCATCACCTGCGCTGATAGATTAGCTTCGCACACCAGCGAGCGGTCCCGGCCTGGCCATGGCGCAGTGTACGTGCACTCCCCAAAGCTCTGGCCGCTGGGGGCAGGGCCGCTCATCACTTCCCTCGCTCCACCCGAGCTGCTCGCGCCCCACAGAGCGCTGTGGTTGCGGCTGCTGAGCGCGTCTGCAACGGCGGTCCCGGTGGCGGTGCCCGCCTTGCCTCGCTTGCCTGCGATGTCATGTCGCCCCTGCCGCCCCGGCCCTGCGCCCCTGCTTGGGTTCTTGAGCTGGGTGTCTGTTGTCAAGACGTGATCAGCCAGGTCGCCATGTGTTGTCTGTCGATCAAAGATACGCATGTTACCTGGGGTCATCATCGGGCAATGAACAGCAGCTGCCAGGCACCCAGGCAGGGGCAACGTGTCTGGCTGCTCATCAGCAGGGGCAACGTGTGTGGCTGCTCATCAAATGCGCATTCTCCCTGCAGGACCCCGAGGATGTCAGCCGGGTGGTGGCGCGCGAGATCGCCACCCTCATCTCGCGCCGTGCGACCCAAGGTGGGCGGCGCTGGGGCCTCGAGGCCCGGCCATGCCAGCGGCGCGCGGGACGAGTGCGCTCACCTCGGCAGGCGCTGCCCCACCTGCCACCAGGCCTAGGCCTGCTGACCCTCCCATGTCACATGTGAACACATGCCCCCTCCCTCCCTCTTGCGCAGGCCGGCCGTGTGTGCTGGGCCTAGCCACCGGCAGCACGCCTATGCACATCTATCGCGAGCTGGTGAGCCAGCGGGCGCCTGGCGAACAATCTGCTGCTGCTGCTGCTGCTGTGGCACGCCCAGTGTTTGCGCGGCGCAGCAAGGCAGCACCTTGCGCGGCCCCGCTGGCCTGGACCGCATGTGCATGCGCTGGCGCCTGACAACACCCGGTGTTCACCCCTGCCGCCTTGTGGTCTGCTGCAGGTGCGGCTGCACCAGGAGGAGGGGCTCTCCTTTGCCAATGTGGTGACATTCAACCTCGGTGGGGCCCAGCCTGGGGTTGCCACACGCCTGGCGCCAGCGCTGCCGTATCTGCTATGCTGTGTTGCTTTCGCCCTGCCCACGCTGCTGCACCGCCGCCACAGGCCTGCGCTCCTGACTTTCCGCACCCCTCGCTGCCCCCAGATGAGTACTACCCTATGGACCCCCACTCCCTCCAGTCGTACCACAGGCGAGGAAACGCCCGTGCCGCAGGCAGCGCCCGCCTCCACCGTGTGCCGCGCCCGCTCCTGCTGACTGCCGAGCAGCGAGCAGCCGCCGTCCCCGCCCGATCCACGCGCGTGCCTAGTCCATGGTGGCCACGCGCCCCCCCTGGCTGTCCCCCTAGGTTCTCTCTGTGCTGCTCCCAGCTGCCTGCCCCTTGTGCGCTGCCCCACCACGCAGGTTCATGCAGGAGCATCTGTTTGCCCACGTGGACATCCAGCCTGAGAACACCCACCTCCCCAGCGGTCGCATCCCCCTGGAGCAGGTGCCACGGTGAGACAGCAAGTGTGGGTGGGTGGGTGGGTGGTGGGTGGGTGGGAAGGTGGGTGGAGGGTGGGAGGGCATGTGCCGGGGCGTGCACCACGGCATCGATCAAGGTCGGCATGCTCAGACAGACCTAGCTTCGCTTTCGATCGCTGCGTCATAAATGCGCCTGCGAAGCAAACCGAAGCTGAACGGGTCAAGCCAACGGCGGATGTAACTGCGGTGCACGCCCCGCCACGTGCACGGCCGCCGCACAAATGAGCTGCTGTGCAAGCTGCCCGCGCCCCCTCGTGCCGCTGATTGATTCTGCTGGTGGTTCACGCATGAAGCTGGTCGACTGCTGCTCTCACACCACCCCAGCAGCCGCACCTGGCCCTGCTTTGTTGCGTCTGCGCTGTGCGGGAGAAGCCGCATTATGTGAACTGTGCTGCCTGTGTCACTGCCAGTGACACAGTGTGCATGGGACGCAGGCACTGCCAGGAGTATGAGGCTGCAATCCAGGCGGCGGGCGGCGTCGACCTGCAGCTGCTTGGCCTAGGCAGGTGGGCGGTGGCCGACGACCGGTGCTCCCAGCGCATCTCATCGCCCCGTGGCCGGACAGCACGCAGGCCACCCTCCTGCTCTGTAGCCTGTCTGGGGCAGCGCCCGGCCAGCTGCCTTGCCTGCGGCATGCGTTGCATGCCGCAATCTTCCAACCCCCCCCCC
>PCFQ01000079.1:1337394-1361139 GCA_003063905.1 Chlorella sp. A99 | reverse complement strand
CTTCCCCCCCCCCCTCCCCCCCCCCCCCCCGTGTCGGGTCCAATGCCCCCCCCCCCCCCCCCCCCCCCCCCCCCGCCGCCCCCTCTGCTTGCTCTCCTCCTGCCTGCAGAGTGTGGCGGCGATGCCGGAGCTGGCTGCAGAGATCGGCTTTTCGATAGACGACGGCGGCGGCGTGCGCGACGCGGCGTCCGAGGACGTGCGGCGCTGCCGCGCGCGGCTGCGCACGCTCGAGGCGCGGCTGCGGGGCATGCTCAAGGTGGGGGGTCGGCGGGGGGCTGGAGACAGCGTGCAAAGTGCGATGGGATGCATGCGCAATGCGAAAGGATCTGCACTCGGTCTGGGGTGGTGCCACGCTGGCGCCCCCCGGGCCCTGCGCATGCTCTCGTGCAGGCCGTGGGTCGAGCACCTGCTGGCTGACAGCCTTGCGTGGCACCTCTGTGCCTGGCCGCCCGCACGCGCAGAGCCAGGCGGGCGAGGTGTCGGAGCACGCGGGGCGCATCTGCCTGGCGGTGCCGTCATCGGTGGACGCGCCGCCCAAGGGGGTCTTGCTGGGCAGCGCCGCGGGCGGCGGCACCTGGTACGCACGTAGGCGGGCGGCACACTGCTGCCGCACAGTGCCGCACGGCTATGCACTGCCAGCATCCCAATCCCCCGGCAACTGTTGCCGCCGCAGGTACATCGAGCCGCCGGCAGCGGTGCCGCTGAACAACGACCTGGCGGCAGCGCGGGGGGAGATGCATGCGGCGGAGGAGGCGGTGCTCTGGCGGCTGACGGCGCGGGTGGCCGACGCGCAGGCGGCGCTGCAGGAGACGCTGGACAAGGTGGGCGACAGCCGTTTGCCGTTTCTCAGCGTTGTTTCCTCAGCTTCCAACCGCTTCGCGGTTCTCCCCGCTGGCGTGCGCCCACGCCGTGCCCTGGCCCTGGCAAGGCTGCGAGGCGAGGCGAGACTCATGTGTTTTCCTGCCTTGCGCTTCTTTCCAACCCAGGTGGTGTGGCTCGACGCGACGGCGGCGCGGGCGCGGTATGGCCGCTGGATCAACGGCGTGCTGCCCCGCCTGGTGCCCTTCCCCAGCTCGGGGCGGCCGCGCGGCGGCAGTCGGAGGAGCGGCGGCGCTGCGGCGGACGCCGGCGGCGGCGCTCCAACCAGCGATCCTCTGCAGGATGAAGCTGATCGGCACTATGTGTACCTCCGGCGCCTGCGCCACCCGCTGCTGCTGGGCGACCACCTGCTGGCTGCGGCCCAGCAGGCGCGGGGGCAGCAGGGCGGCGGCGGCGCGCGGCGGCTGCCGGGCCGCCGCGCCGCCAGGGCGGGGGGCGCGGGCAGCGGCAGCGACGGCGAGGGCGACGACGGCGCGGGCGGGGCGGCGCTGCCCCCGCTGCCGCAGCCGATCGACGTGATGGTGCGCCTGGGGACGCGAGCTGTGGTCATCACAGGTCAGAGGGGACAAACAGAGGGAGGGATCGGCAGAGTGCGCGTGGCGATCAGAGCTTGTCGCAGCGCTGAGAGCCTGGGCGCAGCAACCAGCACAGGTGGCGCAGCGTTACTTCAGTGGAAAGCGCACAGCGCAGACGAGGCCCGGCGCACTGCCTGCACCCTGACCGAGCAGCTCCTGTCCCTGTGCGGCGCTCGAGATCCTGAGACACGCGCGCTTCTCGTGCGCCCCACCCTCCCAGGGCCCAACACCGGCGGCAAGACCGCGACGCTCAAGGCGCTCGCCCTCGCGGCCGTGGCGGCCAAGTGCGGGCTGCCGATCCCCGCCGCCGCGCCGGCGCACCTGCCCTGCTTTGACGCCGTGCTCGCCGGTGAGGACAGCCCCCTGGAGCAGTTCTGCATGGCCGGTGAAGCCGCCGTCTGCCGCTGCCTGCCGCGCCAATGCGTCTGTCTCCCTGGGCCCCCTCCTCCCGACGGCCCCGCCCCTCTGCGTGCCTCGCCGCCGCCCCGCCGCCCCGCCGTCCCTCTCGTCCACCAACCAGCCCGCCCACCCACCCAACCACGCCCGCCCGCCCCGCGCAGACATCGGCGACGAGCAGAGCCTGAGCGCCAGCCTCTCGACGTTCAGCGGGCACCTGCGACGCATCGAGGCGCTGCGCAAGGAGTCAGACTCCAAGTCGCTTGTCCTGCTGGACGAGCTGGGCACGGGCACCGACCCCACCGAGGGCTCCGCGCTGGGCATCGCGCTGCTGCGCGCGCTGGCGCGCGGCGGGCCTGGCGGCGCGTGCCTCGCCGTGGCCAGCACCCACCACAGCGCGCTCACCGCACTCAAGTACGAGGATGACAGGTGGGTGGGTGCACTCCCTGGTGCTGTGGAAGGAGGAGGTCTCAGGTCAGCGCGGCAAAGCACGGGCGAGCTATCGCTTCAGACGCCGCCGGCCGCCAGCCCCGTGCCCCCGTGCCCGGTCACGCGCTCAGGCGAGCTGCCCCAGGCGCTCAGCGCGCCCCTCCACCGCACGCCCGTTCACCTGCCGCAGGTTTGAGAACGCGAGCGTGGAGTTTGATGAGGCGTGGCTCGCACCTACATACCGCCTGCTGTGGGGCATCCCCGGCCGCAGCAACGCGCTCAACATAGCCGAGCGGCTGGGCCTGGACCCCACCCTGGTAGCCGCCGCGCGCCACCGCCTGGGCGCCGCCGCCGCCGAGGCGGACGCCGCGATCGCGGAGCTGGAGGGTGCGCGCCAGGCAGCCGAGGCCGACGAGGCGGCCGCGGTGGCGGCGCGCGCGGCGGCGGCCGCTGCCGCGGGCGCGGCGCGCAAGCTCAGGTGCGGGTTGGGTGGTGCGTGGGTTGTGGAGGTGTGTGGGTGCGTGGATGTATGAAGTCCAGGGCGCGTGGGTTTGTGATGCGAAAGGTAGGGCATCGCCGAGCGGCGTTCATCGACGCCAGGCAGCCGATCCCGGCACCGCCCTCTCAAATGGGCGGCCTGCATTCCCGCGCCGCTCATCAGTCGGCCGCAACGATGCGGCGTAGCAGCTTATTTAGCGGCGAGGCGCAGCGGCCCGCGAGCAGGCTGCGATGGCCTCGGCCATCGTTCTTCACGCTCCTGCTCCTGCTGGCCTGGGCTTCGCTCGTGGTGGTCTGGCAGCAGCTGTACGTCGGCGTGCGCATTGGCGCGCGAGTAGGCGAGGAGGCGGCGCCCGAGGCGGTTAGGCTGCTGCCGCCGGGCGGGCTGGCCATGCCGCCGGCCGCGCGCGCGCCCACGCTCGTCGTCTACGTCTTCAGCGGCTCCGACGCCGAGTATGCAAAAAACTTGCGGTTCTTTGTGCGCGAGGCAGTCAAGGTGCGGGGGTGGGCACTGGGTGCAGAACCGCGGGGCGCGCCAAGCAGCACAGCGCTCCGCCTCCCTCGCGCGCTGATGCAGAGCCTGTGATGCGGCGTTCCCTCTCACCCCTCCCTTCTCCGCAGGCCGGCGACGGCTGCGACTACATAATCGTGCTGCAGGAGGGGGAGGGCTTGGAGGCACCGGCCCCGCTGCCGGCGCTGCCACCCAACGCGCGCTACGTGCGGCACGAGAACCGGTGCTTCGACATCGGCACCGTGGGCTGGGTGCTGGGCGATCTGCTGGCGGGGCCGGCGCCCAAGGCGTATGCCTACTACATCTGGCTCAATTCCTCGGTGCGGGGGCCCTTCCTCCCGGCCTACCTCCGCGGCGCGATGCACTGGACGGAGCCGCTGCTGTCCAAGCTGGGGCCGCGCGTCAAGCTGGTGGGCGCGACGGTCAACTGCGGGCGCGCGTACGAGCTGCCGCCGACGGCGCACATTCAGAGCTACGTGGCGGCGACCGACGCGGCAGGGCTGGGCGTGCTGCTGGCGGCGGGCACCGTGTTCCGGTGCTGGGACGCGATGCGCGACACGGTGGTCCACTCGGAGATCGGGGCCACGACCGCGATTCTAGAGGCGGGCTACACCATCGACTGCCTCATGCTGCGCTACCAGGTGCGGTGCTTTTCAGGCGCAGAGGGGGGCTGGCGACGGGAAAGGCGGGGGGCTGTCGCGTTGCGGGGGGCGGAGTGGAGGCAAGTTGGAGGGCCGCGCGCGGGCAGGAGGCGCACTGCTTGCGCGCTGCGTCTGGGCAGGGGCGCAGGCTCGCACGCGCGGGCGTTACCAGGCCTGCCTGCCCACCCAGCCACCGACTCGCTCCGCCTGAGCGCTCGCTCGCCTCCCCCTATCCACGCCGCAGGGGCTGGACTGGCGCGACCCCGCACTGCGCGATGCCCACTGCAACGGCGGCCTCAACCCGCTGCAGCCCGGCTTCAATGACGGCATCAGCGTGGACCCCCTGGAGGTGATGTTTGTCAAGGTCAAGGCCTCCATGCGCGCCGCCGGCAACTGGCCCCACGTCGCCGCCGCCGTCAAGCTCGATCAGTGGCTCGCGGCGCAGGCGGCCGCGGCCGCCGCAGACGCGGCGCAGACCGCCGGCGACGCCGAAGGCAGCGACGTCGGCGCCCGCCCCGGCCGCGCGCTGCTGCTCGCGTCAGCCGCGGCCAACGAGTGGCCGAGCGCCGCAGCGCCTGCGCTGCTGGCCGACGCGCAGCGCCGCGGCGTCGCCTGCTTTGACGCAGACTTCTACATCCGCAGCTCCGCGTACGACCTGGGCTTCCTGCTGCACGAGCGCGACGGCGCAGCCCAGGCCTGGGACCAGTTCCTGCGCATGGGCCTGTACGAGGGGCGGCCCTACCGCTTCACCTGCTGAGGCGCGGCGCACGGGTGCCGCGGCGCGCGGGCGTGCGCTCTGAGGCGGTGCGCGTGCCTGCGCTGCCGTGGCCAGCGCGGCACGCGCCCGACCGCTCGACAGCGCGGCGCGCTGAACAGAGTCCGCGCAGCTGGCGTGCACTGGCAGCCCCAACGTGGGAGCTGCTGCGAGCTGCAGCTCTCGAGGCTGGCACGGAGTAGGGCAGCTCCAGCAGAGCAGCTTCAACGGACAGCAGTGGTGCAGCACGCAGCTTGGGTGCAAGCCAGCTCAGCACATGCCTGGGATGGCGTTCCAGGCGTGTGTGGGGTGACATGTAGCGTGTGGTGTTTGGAGAGTGTGTGTGTTTGTGTGTTGCGGTTGCCCACCCACCACCTCCCAACGTCACCTTGCGCGGCCTGCCCCTGCGAACGCTGCTGCGCCAGCTGCCTCAGTTGGCCCGCCTGCACACCCTTCCCATGCCCTGCAGGCGCGAGCTCGCACAGCGGCAGACGGAGCGCAACCGCCGGACAGCAGAGGCCGTGACCGCGGCCGTGGCCGCCGCCAGAGTCGAGCTGGCACACCTGCGCCTGGAGGCGGGGGTGCAGCAGGCCCAGGCGGCGGCCGCCGCCATGCAGCAGGCCAAGCGCCAGCAGGTGGGCTGACAGGCTGCAAGGCCTCTCGCCGTCCTGGCTTAATTATTGATCCTAACTGCGTGCCACCTCCTCCCTGCCTGGTTGCGCAGGAGGCAGCGACGCTGGCGCAGCAGCGCGCCAGCGGCTGGCTGCCCAAGGCCGGGAACTCGGTGTTTGTGCCGCGGCTGGGCAGGGCGGCCAAGGTGGTGGCCGTGGACCGCGTTAAGGGGCTGCTTACGCTGCAGGCGGGGCCCCTCAAGCTGACGGCCAAGGTGGACGAGGTGCGGCAGCAGCAGTAGCATGACTCCAGCACGCAGGAGAGAGCTGGAGGTCGGGTGTAGCGACAGGCGGCTAAGAGTGGCAGAACTGGCGGCAGGAGATTGCCTGCGCTGGGTATTGCGGCGATGTGGATGAGAGTGTGAGCATGGGGCGGCCGTCTTGGAGGCTCGACTGCACAGGAAGCTCAAGCTCGTGCGAACAGGGGTGCTGGCCGCGGGGTCCGGTGCGCCCGGGCGCGCCCCCTTGGGTGCCGCACTTTGCATTCGCTTGCACGCGATCGCGTTAGTTGCTCTGTTGCATCTGAAATCTGATCGCAGTAGGGCAGACCGGGGCGACAGAGCCAACTAGTGGCTCGTGCGCTCGGAGAGAGCGCGCATCCCAACGAGTCGCACCAGCATTCCGGTAAGCAGAGTGCGCGCAGCGCCGGCTTCTCGCGTGCCAGCCGCCCGCCCGCCCGCCACCCCGCCTGCGAACGACCCTGCAGCATCTCTCCGCCCGCAGGCGTCGCACAACGGAGAGCTATGCCCTCTCCCTTGCCTGGATTGCCTGGCTGCTGTCCTAGAGGCCTTAGAGAGCGTGGGAGGGGGAGACGGTGCAAGAAGGTGGGAGCGCATCCGAGGCGCCGCGGACGCTCTCGGCGACGCGTTGGAGGCCGATGCCACTTCCGATGCAGACGTCGCAGAGGTGCTGTGGTGAGCTTGCTGCTGCGGCGTTCGCAGTTTGCAGCACCAGGAGGCAGCTGCCGCTTCAGTGGTGACCCCGGCCATGCCTGCTCCTCGCAGCGCGCTGGGAGCGCGGTGCAGCGAGCTGCAGGCCCGCCTCAGTGGCAAACTGCCATGGACCACCGTCATAGGCACCGCATCGCTTGCTGACAACGCGTGGGCGTGCCGCGGGCCCCGGGCGCTGGGCGGAGCGCTGGACCGCGTTGGCCTGCAGCTTGGAGGCCTTGCAGCGGCTGCCCTGGCTGCTCAGACAGAGCATGTAGGTTGGCACATTCGGCGCATCCGGGCGGCAGCACCTTCTGGGCGCGACGCATGCTCCATAGGCGACCTTTTCAGCGCGCTGCAATTGCTGGCAAGCTTCGCCTATAGGCTGACGTTTGGAATGCAGCTGGTGTCGGGCAAGCGCTTTGTGCCGGCACTGCGCGCAACCTGCTGCAAGCCAGCGTTGATCACAGACGCGCTGCGTGCCATCCGCGACGCCCTGCGTCTGACGGCCGAGCTGGCGGGTGAGCAGACTGGTGCCTTGTATTTGTTGCATCAGTGGCAGCAGTGTGAATGTCAGGTGTTGGTGGGGGTGGCGGCGCGTCGCACAGCGCTGGCCCAGGCTGACGTCAGCTCTGGCCCCCTCCTGCCACTGCACTGCAGGGAGCTGGGAGGAGCGGCACCTGCTGGTTGCCAGCGATGCGGGCTACAGAGTTGCCACCCAGTCCGTCGCCTTGGCTGTGAAGCTTTGGCGGAAGGCGGGTGCCGATGCACCCCTCTTCCGGCCAGAGGCGGATGCGGCAAAGGCAGATGCCGCCCTGCAGTGGCAGCTGCAGCATGCGGCGCTGCTCTGCACTTGGAGGCTGCTCCAATCACCGGCCCCGGCGGACGCGCGTTGGTTCGCCGAGCTGGAGTCGCACGTGACGCTGCTGACGTCGCCGGAAGCAAGGGTGGTTTGGGTCGCAGCCTGCGATGCAGGGAGGCTGGACAGGGAAGCAGCAGCCGTGATCAGCCAACACCAGGCCGTGGCGGCCGCGGCGGCGGGTTGGGTGCAGCAGCTGAACAACGGCGTCGCGCGGCTGCGCTGCGACGCGCTCGCTCAGCTGGCAATGCTGTGCTGGGCCTCTGCGCCCGCGCTGATGGTGTGGCAGCACCATGTCCCGCCTGCTGACCTCGCGGCCTGGACTGCCGACATGCTCACTGCTGCAGTCTATGTCGCGCAAGAGGTGGCGGCGGCGCTGGGCGGCATGCAGCCAGAGCAAGAGCAGCAGTTCGACTTCCTGCAGCTGCTGTCAGCAATGCAGAGCCTGGCGATATGTCTAGAGCAGACGATGTATCAGCTGGCGACTGGCGCACTGCAGCCTGGCAGCAGAGTGCCGGTGCGCCTGGCAGCCGCAATGCTGGCTGGCAGCGAGGCGTTTCTGAGGCTGCGTGCGCAGGCGCAGCGGCTGCGCAGTGCTGCGCTGCGCGCGAGCGACGGCGCCAGCTCACCACAGTGGGCCAGCGCTGTTTTAAAGGCGATGCAGTGGCTGCCCACCCAGGCCCTGGGCGGAGGCGTGCAGTTGGCGTGTGTGCAGAGGTGCTGCGAGCTGGACGCGCTTGCCTCCAGCGAGGAGCCCGCACGCTTTCTTCGTCAGCATCACGCCACGGCGCTTGCGGTTGGCAGAAGTGTGCACACTGCAGCGGCGGAGGCACCTGCAAACGGCATTGAACGGCGTATGTACGAAAACTTGCTAACTTTTGCGGTGGCGGTGACGGCACGCGCCTTTGAAGCGACCTCCAGCCTGGACGAGCGCAGGTCGGCAGGCTGCCCTCTGCCCCAGCCTCCTCTGGGGTCCACGCGTGCATCTGCTGAGCCTGCTGCCCACCTCCCAATACGCAGGCTGCGTGCATGTGGGACTGACCCGCTGAGCCACCCGCCCGCCTCCTGTCGCGCAGGCTGTTGCTCAGTGCGGTTCTTGCGCTAGATGCTGCTGGCGCGCGCCTCTTAGGGCAGGGAAACGCGCCGTGCCAGCGCCTGGCGGCGGTGCTTTCGTGGAGCGATGGTAGCGGCGACAGCACGGCACTGCAGCGCGCACGCGCGCTCGCGCTGCGACGCTCGTGCGCCAACCTGGCATGCACGAGCCTGGCGGGGCGGTCAGAGGCTGAGTGCAAGGGCCGGCTGTGCAGTGGCTGCAAGGCGCTGCGCTTCTGCTGCAAGGCGTGCAGCAAGGAGGCGTGGCACGCGGGCGGCCACAAGGCGACCTGCGCGCTGCTGGCGGCGGAGCGGCGCGATGAAGAGGGCTGACCACCACACGCCGCAGGCGGTGCCACACCTGCTGAATATCGAATATGCCTGCCCCCATCTCCCTCCTCCCTGTCCACTCCGCAGCTGTCAAACTCGTGGCGATGTTAAGCAAGGTCTGCTGCCCCTGAAGATGCTCCCGTGCAGATGTGCTGGGCGGCGGCTGCCGCGTGCTGCTCAGCTGAGGCAAGACAAGACAGGCCGCCACATTGCCCTCTAGGCGAGCTTTTGCACTGTCTGCTCAGCAAGCCTCACCCCCACTGGGCGAGCGCATTCTTCGCGCTGCAGTCGTTCTCCTCCAGCAAGCGAGGTCTAAATGGCCTGACCTTGAACATGGCACCAAGGAGCGCAAAAAAGCAGCACGCGACACGCGCAGGCGGAGCCTCGCCGCTTAGTGAGCCCATTCGCGCGCTGCGCCCTCGCTTCGGATTTGGTCAGCATCAGAGAGTGACGAGGCGAAATGATCGCATGGCGCGCCGCGAGACTGCAACATCGTCCGCCCCCGCCCCCCCCACCCCGCAACCCTCCCCCGCCACCCTGCCCGCCACCCTCCCCACAGAAACAAACACGCGCATCGCTGAGCTGTGCGAGTTTGCCCGGCAGGTGGCAGTCGTGCAGGTCATATACGTGGCGTTGCGCACGGCCTGGCATGTCTGGGTGCCACGCAAGCTCGGAGGTGGGTGCACGCCGCGTCGCTACAGCGGCGCTACGGAGGGGCTGCAGCGGCGCTACGGAGGGGCGCATCGCGCCGTGCTTTTTCTGGCGGTGCCACGTCGCGGGTGCCCCCGCTGCGAGCCGCGACAGACAGACAATGCCTGCCCGCGTGCTCTCGTGCCTGCACCCGCGCCCTTCGCAGCCGAGCCCTTTGTGCCGCACATGGTCGAGACGCTGGTGGCTGCCTCTGGTCTGTTCCTCCTCTTCTCTGCGGCCGGCGGCTTCGACGCACGGCAGGGGCAGGGGCTGCTCACCGCCTACCACCTGCTCTCGGTGCCGCTGCTCTGCAAGGTGGGGCGGTTCTTGGCCGATCCTGATTCACCATCAAAGTTTGATGTTTGGGGTGTTTGGAGGTGGTGGGTGGTGGGAGGGCACGGTGTGGGAGTGGTGGAGGGGGCTCACCCGCATGCATCTTTTCGCGCATCTGGCGGTCGCGGTATGGGCGAGGGGCGACGTGGGGGGCCAACTGCCTGGCGGCGAGCATCGTCCCGCTGCGTTGGCGCGCTGCACGCCTCGATCGGGCAGCAGCAGTCCCACCGACCCTTACCCCATCCTGTGCAGTGCGGCACGGACGCCATCGTTGCCACCTTCCTGCCCCACACATGGAAGCACTACACGTGCGAGCCTTGCATGCTCCTCGCCTACCGCCCCAGCGGCCTGCCGTGAATGCACCAGCCCGCGCCCTGGTCCCCCAGCCGGGCGCCGCTGCCGCTGCCGCGCGCCCATGCCTCAGGCCCGGCGCTCCGTGGGGCGTGCCGGCGCTGCTGGCAGCGAGGGTGCCGCGGGAGTGGCTGTTTGGGGTGGACCCTGACCTTGTGCTGCACTCATTCAAGGTGCGGCTAGTGTCTAACCCTAAACCCTAGGCGCTGGCTGCAAGGCGCCGCGCTGATGCTGCTGCGAGCGTGCAGTGCGACGCATTCTGGTTGGTGGAAGCGAGGGCCCTCGCTCCGCACGCTCATTCTTGTTCTGATGCCCTTCCTGATCTCGGCCCTGGCTGTTGCTGCTTGGCCGTGGTGTGCAGATTCTGGAGCTGTCCCTGGACGCTATCTGCATTTTGTACTGCTTCAGAGGCTTGCGCGGAGGTGGGGAGGGCAGTCGCCGCTGGAGGGGGGAGGAGCGCCTCTGTGCCAGTGCGAGCCAGACATCCCGCTGCCGCTCTGCAACCGCTGGCAGTCGGAGCTGCTGACGTCTGAAACGCATTGCGCTGCAGGCAAGGCGCTGCTGCTTGCGAGGAAGGAGCAGGCGAGTTGAAGGGGCGAGGTAGGCGGGCGCAGCAGTCTGGGAGGGCCTCATCTGGTGCAGGCGTGCCGTGTCTGTGTGGCCGACCTAACTGCTGCAACACTGCTGTTTCTGCAGGGGAGCTGACAGCAGGCAGCGCTGCTCGTGCATTGCTGTGGGGCCTGTAAGGTGGTAATGTCGCCCAGTCGCAGCCGCTGCAGCAGGCAGCAAAGAGGGCACGGCGGTGCCTGCTGAGTTGGCTCGTGGCGGGCCATCGCAGAGAAGGTTGTCGGAGGTGGAGGTGTATGCTGGCTTGCCATGTTCTCGCCAGGCGGGCGCCAGGGATGCCGCCTGCAGTTCCGGCGCATGTTCATGTTCATGCACCTAGCCTGCCTCCTCACACAGCGCCTCTTGTCTTCGCCACATGGCACGCAAAATCACGTCGGGCAAAGCCACCCGGAAGAGGCTGGCCAAAGCCGCAGATCTGCATGCGGGTTGCCGGAATGGAGATCTGCTTGGCGTAATGTCAGCGCTGAGCAATGGAGGCAGCGAGAACCTGCAGCAGGCGGACGAAGCTCTTCGCGGGCTGGCCCAAGCGCTGCTGGAGGGCTCCCATCCACACCTGCTGGTGCGAGCGCAACCTGATAACGCAGCGCGACACGCAGATCGTGTCTGCAGGGGAGCGGCGCCCGCCGCCTCATGGCTTGGTGGCTGCAGACGGTTGCGCTCCCTCCGACTGCTGCTTCCCTCCCTTCATGCCACAGCTTGAACAGGTGCGCCCCGAGAAGCTCCAAGGGCTGCTGGAGTGCGTCGTCAACTACTGCTACACTGGCGCGCTGCCCCCCCTGCTCGCCGTGCTGCAGGTGGGTGGGAGTGGTGGGTGGGTGGGTGGGTGGGTGAGACGGATGCGCCGACAGAGCGCCGCTGCGTCCACCAGCGAGCCCACCGCGCCGTTGCGTCCACCAGCGAGCCACCAGCAGCCGCGCCCGCCGTTCTCCCTGCGCGTGCAGCGCGCAGCAGTTCCCCTCTATGCCGAGAACCTCCACCACCTGCTTGCAAGCCTCATGGAGCTTGCTCCCGGCGGCCAGCGGGAGCAGGTGGGCAGAAGGGCGCACGGCGCCGCGGGCCGGGGCTCCAGGCGCGGCCCTGAAGGGGGCGCGCCGTGGCATCCAGCTGAGCCGACCTCTCTGGCCCAGCACCCGCCAATGAAATTCATTTCTTAATTTTGTCTTTTACTGTTAGTTTTTGTGGTTTTTGAGAGGCCCATCGTCCGCGCCGCCTCTGGCCACAGGCGCTGGCCGCCGCGCTGGACTTTGCGGCCTGGCAGCGCTCTGTGTTTTCCGCCACGCCGGAGCCAGCGGCGCTGGCGGCGGCCGCCGCCGCGCTCGAGCGGCGGCACCCGAGCAGCGGCGACGAGCTGCCCGCCGCCGAAGCCATTCAGCTCCTGGCCGTGCAGGTGCGGGGCGAGCGCGGCCGTGGGCGCAAGCGTGGCTGCAGAGGCAGCGCGGCTGCCGCCCGGCGCGCAGCGCCGCCTCTCTCCTCTCCTTGCCGAGTAGCGTGCCTTCATCGCCGCCGCCCCCTCCTCTCCTCGCCCCTCCTCGCAGATGGAGCAGGCCGCGCAGGACGTCGGCGGCTGGCCGGACCCGGTGCTGCTGGCGATCGAGTCCGAGTGCGGCAGCGCCCTCCGCCAGGTGCAGCGGCGCGGCGGGCGGGCGCTCTGGCAGCGGGGAGCGTCGGGGCCTGGGAAGCGGGGCTGCGCGGGCGCGGGCTGCGCGCCACGGGACGGCCAGCAGCACGTGGGGCCCACCGCGGTGCGCTCCGAAGCTCGCGCCCGCCCCCTGCACTTCTGCCCTGCCCCGCCCCCTTTGCAGGTTCTGGCGCACCCTGCCGCGCGGCCCGTGCGGCTGGGCGACCTGCTGCGCGCGATAGAGCTGCACTCTGCGGAGCTGCTGGCGGCGCTGCTGGCGGCAGGGCGCCCGGCGGTGGACCCATCGCAGGTCTGCCAGCTGCATGCGGCGGCGTCGGTGGCGGCAGGGCAGCGCGCCGGTGCGCGCCACGCAGCGGGAGCGGCGCGCCGGGGCCACCACCTGGGGCGCACTCCTCTCTTTCACCGACCCCCTCTCCCTCGCTCTCTCACATCGCCCGCTGCTTCGCCCCGCTTTGGCGGCGTCCCGCGCGCAGCTCTGGCTGGAGGGGGAGGATGGGGAGGCGCAGGAGGTGTACGCCTGCCCCGTGGTCGCCACGCTGCAGACGCACCAGGCGATGCAGGCGCGCGCCGGGGCGAGGCAGAGCCGGGGCGGGCGCGGCGGCCGGGGCGCAGGGAGGGAGCGTGGCGGGATTTTGAGGAGGCGTTTCGCGGAGGCCTGCGCACGCGCACGCTGCAGGGCGGCGAGCTGGAGGACACCTCCCACTCGGCCCACATCCACGCGCGCTTCCACGAGCTGCTGTCTATGCTCGTCGACGCCGGGTACAGGTGGGCGGCGGGCGCAGGCTAACACAGCCGGGGCAGGGCAACGCGGCGCCCCCTGCGCCCCTGCGCCCCCGCCGCCCTCCCGCAACCGCCGCATGCCGCCGAGGCCGGCCTCCCTGCGTCGCTCCTCCCTGGCCTCCCTGGCACAGGCCCACGGTCTTCCGGGGTGTGGCGCTGGACGCGGAGGAGCCAGAGCGGCTGACAGAGGTGGGCCGCATTGTTGTGTGGTCGGGCGGCCGTGCGTGGCGCCGACGGGCAGCGTCGCTGGCACGCCGCCTGGCGCGCGCCGCCGCCTGGCGCGCGTGCGCCGCCGCCGTCCGCCGCCCCACGTCCCGGCGGCCGGCTGCCGGCGCCTCGTTCGCGCCTGCTGGGGGGCATCTTGATGGCAGCAGTTGAGGCTATCAGTCTTGTCGTTCGCAGGTCTATGCTCCGTTGGAGGAAGAGGAGGAGGAACTGCTCGGTGGCGCCAACAGGTGTGTGTGGGACGGTTGTGTGTGCCATGTGTGTGTGTGGGGTGGGGTGGGGGGGGGCCGCCAGCAGGGTGCAGTGCTTGCTTGCAGTGGTGCGGGGCTGGCCCGGTGGGCGGCTGTGCGGGGCGCCGGCAGGTCGCGGACGCGCGTCGCACGCCCTCTCGCAGCGCCGCTGCCACGCGACAAACCTGCCTCGGCACCAGGACCTGCGCTGCATTCTGCGCTGCCTTCTTGCGATGTCTTCCCACCCCTCTTCACTCCCCACTTCATTCTACCACTTCTCCTGCGCTCGCCTCTCCTCTCGCGCTCACTCCCACTGCTTCGCCCCTCCCCTCTGCCCCTCTGTTCACAGGTACCTCGGACTGGTGGCCACGGAGGCAGAGTGGAGCCCCGCCGCGCACGCCGGCTGGCCGCCGCGCTTCCAGGCAGCCGCGCGCGCGCTGCTGCTGGCCGCAGCGCACGGCCTGGCGCGGCCGGCGGCGCTGGCGGCAGCTGCCCCCGCGGCAGATGTGCCGCAGGTGCCAGAGGCGGCGGGCGCGTCACCCGGCAAGCGGCCCAGGGCGGCGCGCGGGCGGCTGGTCTGGGGCGGGCGGCCCAGCCAGGAGCAGCAGCAGCAGCGGCAGGGCGCGGCCGCAGCGCCGCCCGTGCCGACGCAGCAGCAGGACGCGTCGCCGGCTCAGGCGTTGGCGCCGCACCCGCTGCGCTCGCTGCCGGCGGGCGTGGTGCTGCACGTGCTGCGGGCGGCGGCGCGGCCCGTGGCCGCCTGGATCGACCCCCCGGGGGAGGCGGAGCTGCAGAGCGGACGCTCCATGCTGGCGCAGCTGCTGTACGGCGACGCCCTGTGAGCGGCGGCCCTGCTGGCGGCACCCATGTGAGCGGCGCGACGCATGTGGGCTCTGCCCGCGCGTCATGACGTGGCACTGGCTGCGCAGCATCTGCGCGATTCAACGCGACTGTGGCTGCGCGACGGCCTCGATAGATGCGCATGCAGACGCTGGCCGGCACCAGGGACTGACTGGTTACCCCCCTCTCAAAGGCCTGGCGCATGCACTGTACTCGCACCCTTCTGCTGTACTCGAATACCCGTCCCCATGTGCTATTCCCTTGCCCCTGCCGTACTGTTGTGATGTTACTGATGTCAACAGCTGTTCAAATGTGAGGGGAGGAGATGACGCGTGCCTCACCGCCTATGTCGCCTACCTCGCGCCTATTGCGCCCCGATCGGTAGGTGCACCGCCGTTCCGCTCCGCCGCCAGCAGCGCGCAGGCCGCCTCGTGGCTGCCCGCGCGCCACGCCTCCTTGCTGCACGCCTCGCAGCAGAAGCGCAGCGATCAAGCGCAAGCGCATGCAGAAGGACACTGCCTGAACCGCACTCGAGGAGCCCGGCGGGCGGGCTGTGCGGCTCCGCAGCCGGCCACCTGAACAGCGCGTGTATTGACCTGCCGCACTCTGCCTGCCTTAGGGGCAAAGGCGGAGGAGGCTCGAGGCGGCGGCAGCAGGCCCGTGTGGTGCTGTGCGCCCCCGCGCGCTCGGCGTGCCGTGCGTGCGCACCACGCGCCGCACCTTGCGCCTGCCGTGCCGTCCGCAGATGGCGGTGCATTACTTGCGGCCAACCCCGCAAACAGCCAAGAAAACGAAACGTGGGGCAGCTGAGGGTGGTTTGCTTCTGAGGCCCCTGCCGGGGTCCGCACTCGGTGGTCGGCAGGAGCGTTTGGGAAAAGAGCGGAAACAAGGAGGCGGGGGAGACTGGAGAGACTGGAGGCCCAAGCAGGGGGCGCGGCCCCAGTGCAGGCGGCGTCCATGAGCGCGCACGCGCTTAGCACAGCACATGAGATAGATACCAACAAAAGAGCAGCGATGCGCGCGGGGCTGGTCGCCCGGCCAGCGGTGGCCAATCTGGCAGGAGGGGAGAGGGAGAGACTGAAGAGGGAGAGACTGATCCGGCAGAGACAGGCTGGCGTTGGGTTTGGGTGTCAGAGGCACTGCCTGGCAGGCTGGCGTCAAGTGTCGAGTGTGGGCTGCAGATGTCGCGTTGCTGCTCATGGCTTGGGCAGCGCGGCGGCAGCAGAGCTGCCCTGTGGCGGCGGCGGCGCCGCCGCCGCCGCCGTGCCGCCGCCCACGCTGCTGCCGGCGCTGGCCCCGTCCGGGTCGCTTGCGGAGAAGAAGCGGTCTGGCGCGTGCGGCGCGCCGCCGGCGCTGCTGCCTCTCGCGCGCGTGAGGTCGTGGGTAGCAGAGCGGTCGTCGTCCTCCGAGGGGGCGTCCTCGGCCTCCTGGGGGTGACAGCAGGGGGGGGGGGGGGGGGGGGGGGGAAGGGGGGGCCAACAGGGGGGGCGCGGGGGGGGGGCGGGGGGGGGGGGTGGGGGGGGGGGGGGGGGGGGGGGGGACGAGGGAAGAGGGAGGCCACAGAGGGACGGCGCGCGCGTCGGCCGAGGGGAGCGCAGGGCGGCGGCGGCGGCGGCCGAGGCGGCGCATGGCAGGCGGCGCACGCGCCGGGGGCGGATCGCACTCTGCGGAAGCGCTCTGGAATCACCAAATCCAATAATACCAATCTGAAAATAACGACGCACCTGCTCCGCTGCGAGGGGCAGCTTGCTGTCGGTCCCGCCCGCCAGCACCTGCGGCGGCAGCGCAAGAGGGCCAGGGCCGGGGAGCGGTGGCGGTGAGGGAGGCAGGCGCGGCGCCGTGGGAGCGCAGCATACGGGGGCGCGCGCGGGGCGCGCTCGGCCCGCCCCTGCTCCCAGGGCAGAGCGTCGGGGGTGGCACGCTCACACGACAGCACAACAACGGCAAAGCGCCCCTGCCTCCCACCCGCCACACAACAACACAGCGACAACAGCAAGGAGCCCTCGCTTGACTTTAAAGTTTCAATTTTAAAAACACTTGTTCAATATGGAGCCCTCGCCTTGAGCATGCGGTTGGCCTCGTCGATCGCTTCCTCGTGCTCCTCGTCGCTGCGGGAGGAAAGAAAGGACGAAGGGATAAGCTTAGGGGAGGCAGGGGCGTGGCTGCTGGGCGCGGCGCGGCGCGGCGCGGCGCGGCGCAGGCGCAGCGCAGGCGCTGCAGCACAGCCAGACTCGACTAGGCGTGCGCGCGCCTCCGGCCTGCCGCTTGGTCGCCGCGTCCCGTTGCCCCGCCCCCCTGCCACCCCTGGCCGCCGCGCTTGCACCGCCGACGCCGACGCCAGCGCCAACGCCAGCGCCCACGCCAGTACACACATAACAACAGCAGCGCCAAACGAAAGAAAGAAAGAAGACACTCGCCTGATCTTGAAGGAGGGGGAGAGGTAGAGACGGGAGATCTCGTCGTCGCTGTACCTGGGTGGGAGGAAAGAACGGAGGAAGAGGACAGCTCTCCTGATTCTTCAACTCGCAAGCGCTCAACCGGGCGCCGCGAAGGCCGACCCGCGCCCGACCAGCGGGCGGGGCGCCCCCAGCGCCCTTCCCCGCCCCCCGCGCCCCGCGCCCCCGCGCGCCCAGCCCCCGGCGCGGCCCGCCCCACCTGGCCTTGGCGCCGGTGCCGGCGGCGGCGGCGGCGGCTGCCTCGGCCGCGTCGCGCTCGGCGGCGGAGATGAGGGACAGGGTCTCGAGCGGCCGCCAGAAGCGGGCGTGGACGGCCAGCCTGCGTTAGTTTGACAGAGAGAGTTTGCGAGCGCCGTTTGAGAGCGTGCGTGCGAGGGAGTGGAAGAGAGGGGGATCCGACGGGGCTTGGGAGAGCGAGAGTCTGAGAGTGGGAGAGGAGAGAGTCGGAGGGGGTTGGGAGATCCCGGGAAGGGAGAGGGAGTGGGGCGGCCGGCGGCGGCGGCGCGCGCGACGCACGGCGCGGGCGGCAGGTGCTGCCGGGTGCCCCCGGCAGCCCGCCGCTTTGCGAGCTGTTAAGGCAAGGTAAGATGGCCAGCCCAGGGGCCGCGGCGCACGGGGGAACGAGCGGCAGAACACGACGCAACGCAGTGCCGGGCGTGCTCGGCCGGGGTCCCCCCGCCCAGCCCACCAGTAGCCGACGTCGATGAGGAGGAGGGGGATCATCAGCAGCCCCCCAAAGTTCTTCTTGATGGAGAGGATGGCGAGCTCCATGAGGTGGAAGAAGAAGAGGCCGGTCATGAGCTGGTTGAAGATGCGGGGCCAGGCCTGGCGCGCGGAGAGGGTGGGTGGGTGGGTGGGCAGGAGGGTGAGAGAGGAGACGCGGGGCAGGCGGGTGGGTGGGTGGGTGGAAGGGAAGGGGGCGGGTGGGTAGGAGCGAGGGGGGGGGGGGGGGGGGGGNGGGGGGGGCGGCATGCGCACGTGTGCGCGCGCGTGTGCGCGTGGCGTGGGGCGGCGCGGCGGGCATCCGGCCGCGCCCACTCGAGCTGGGGCAGCGCGGAGCCAGCTTTCCGGCGTGCGTGTCAAAACGCGAAAGCGCCCCCGCAAAGCCGCGCACCCAGCAGCATGTTGATGGTGTCGTTGGGGATGAGGGTGCCGTAGTTGTTCTCCTGGTTCTGCGGGGGGAGGAAAGCGCGCGCGGGAGGGAAGCGCACGCGGCGGGCGGGGGGAGGTTCGAAGCCGGGCCGGGCGGGGCGCACGCCGCCGCGCGCTGCACGCGCGCGGCCAGGCCAGACTGCTCCCCCCGGCTAGACCAGGTCCGCACTGCATTGGGGTAGCCGCGCGGCCGCCCACCTGCCGGACGCGCGCCTCGGCGCGCGCGGCAACCAGCCAGCCAGCAGCCACCCACCCACGCAGGCGGCTGCGCGCCGCCCACCTGCCAGACGCGGGCCTTGGCGCGCTCGGTGGCCGAGAGCTTGGATTTGACCCAGAAGACTACGAGGGGCACGAGGCGCACCAGCCCCAGCGGCTGCTGCAGCAGAGCGCCGATGGCGATGTAGGTCATAAAGAAGATGGCGGTCTGCGGGGAGGAAGGAAAGAAAGAATGGGGGAGGAAAGAAAGGAGGGTTGGTGGGTGCTGGGGAAGAAAGCTGGCGAAAGGGAAGTTCAGGAAGAAGATGGCGGCCGTGGGCAGGGGAGGGAGGAAAGAGAGACGGTTGGGAGGAAAGCGCGGCTGGCGTTGGGGAGGAAAGAATGGGGGTGCGGGTCGTGAAGAGGGCGGCCGTCTCCAGCAAGAGGCGGGCGTGTTGTCGTGGGGGCAGGGAAGGCCAAAGGAGGGAGGGAAGAGGGGCGAGGCTGGCGAGCCACAGGGGAGCCGGCGTCGGCGCCCAGGCTGGCACGCGCGCGGTGCCGCCCCGCCGCCCCGCCGCCCCCGCCGCCGCCCAGCGGCGCCAGAGCCCCGGTGCCAGTCGCAAGCGGCAGCAAGATGCCCCCACAAACACACACACACCTGGGGGGCCGAGGTGCCAAAGATGGTGACGATAGAGGCTGGGTTGTTGATGAACTGCTGGAGCTGATTGGCAAACGTGCCTGCGTGGGGCGGGGGGCGGGGGTGCTTGGGACGCGTGCGTGCAAGGAGGCGCAGCAGGGGAGGGGGCGAGGGCGGCAGGGCCGCCGGCGCGCGGCGCCAGTGCGGCGCCCTGGGCCCGGCCCCGCCCAGGGCGGCGGAGGGCGGCGCCCCGTGCCCCGCCCCGCCCGTCCTCACTCCCCCGCCAGTCCCACCCCTGCCACCCGCCCCCTGCACCGCTATTACTTCCACATGCACAGTCCTTTCCACCCGCCATCCTTTCCACCTGCGATTCTTTCCACCCACCCGCGATGAAGGAGCCCAGGAAGACGGTGATGACCTGGAAGCCAAAGTACCTGCAAGGGGGTTTGGATCAATAAATGGATCAAAACAAATGCGGAATGCAAGAAAAAATTCCTTTTTTTCAGGACATGGATTCAAAACAAATGGACTTCAAACATGAATAGGGACTGGGTTCGGTGAATGAACCAGTCGCTGGGAGGGAGCAGCCGCCCGCCGAGCGCGCGCAGCAGGCAGGGGCTGCGGCATGCAGCGGGGAGGGCGCGCGGCGCGGCGCATGGCGCGGCCGCGTCGCTCGCTCCGCCCGTCGCGGGCCGCCGAGTGGGCGCGAGGGCGCCGGCGCCGTTGCCCCGACAGAAAGGAGCAGCGGCAAAGCCTCCCTCCGCAAAGCGCCACGCCCCCTGCCACGGTCGACGCACGTGCGCGCTGCTCTCCTTCCCCCCGCCCCCACCCTCAGAAGGGCGGTGAGGCGCGCCAGCGACCCCGTGCGCAGCGCTGCTGCCAGCGACTCGCACGCGTCGCCCCCCGGCCGGCAGAGCGCCCAGCGGGGGGTCGCAGCCCCGGGCGCTCGCGTGGCCGGCTGTACGGCGCTTGCTAGTCGCTGGCAGCAGCGTGGAGCACGCGGGGTGGTGGACGCGTGTGTGAATGGCGCGCGGCGGGGTGGCGGGTGGTGGGGGTGGGCGAGCGGGTGGCGGCGGAGGCAGCGGAGGTGGAAGGGCCACGAGCCTAGAACTTGAGGTAACCCGCACTCAGGGGCACCAAACCGTCAAACCAGCAGCAGCAACAGCAGCAGCGGCAGCAGCACCAGGCGCCAAACCGAGGCGACGCCAAACCAGCCACACCAAAACCACCACCGCCACCAACCCACCAACCCACCAACATGGAGACACACCGCACTTGGAGACGGCGCCGCCCACCCACCCACCAGCGATCCACCCACAGCCAACCGCCCGCCGCGGGCGCACTTTGAGACGACGCCAAAGTCGATGGCCGACTCGGAGACGCAGCCCGAGAACTTGTTCATGAGGGTGAGGATGATGGGCACGATCGCCAGGAAGATCTGCGGGGAGGAAAGCGCGGGATGAGTGTATGGGTGTGTGTGTGTGTGTCTGGTGGGGGTGGGTGGGGCTGGGGTGGGGGGTGGGGGGGGGGGGGGGGGCGTGGGGNGGGGGGGGGGTGGGGTGGGGGGGGGGGGGGGGGGGGGGGGGTGGGGGGGGGGGGGGGCGCGGTGTGCGGGGAGGGAAACACAGGCCGCGCCGAGCTCGCTGTTTCCGCGCCGCCGCGCCCGCCGGCGGCATGCCTCATGGTGCCAAACCGTAAGGCCAGACCAGATTAGACCCGCCGGCGGGCGCCTGCGCTCGCCTTGAGCGCGAGGCCGGGGAGCATGGCGGTGAGGAAGGAGTTGGCGACGGGGATTGACTGGATGAAGGAGACTACGGAGTTCATGGTCAGCAGGCCCTGGACGGCGGTGACCGGGATCATGAAGCTGCGAGAGGTGGAAAGCGCGGGAAGAAAGCGCGGGGGGAGAGAAGTCGGTTTCGGGGCGCGGGCGGCGGCGGCGGCGGCGGGGGGGGGGGGGGGGGGGGGGGGGGGGGGGGGGGGGGGCGGGGGGGGGAAGAGGGGGGGGGGAACGGGGGGGGGGGGGGGGGGGGGNNNNGGGGGGGGGGGGGGGGGGGGGGGGGGGGGGGGGGGGGGGGTGGGCGGGAAGCTGTGAAGGGAGGAGGTCCGAGCGGGAAGAAAGTGTGGAGGAAAGCGCGGGTCAGCGTGCGGCGGGGATTGTTGCATGGGAGGAGGGGAGGGAAGAGAGGAGGAAAGCGCGGAAGGAGGTCAGCCCGCCGCAGGGCAGCGTGGGGTGGGCGGGCGGGTGCGTGGGACGAGCGCGCCGCTCGCGGCGGCCATGGCAGGAACAGCCGAAATGCAAAGGCTCACAAGGCGGCCATGGCGACAAAGGCGAGCCACATGAGCGAGTCGCGGCCGGTGCGCTCCCACTGCCGGTAGCCCAGGTTGGGCCAGTAGACCTGCGGGTGTGGTGGAAAGAAACGAGGGGGTGGAAAGACATAAAGACAGGGGGGGGCAGGATTTGGGCGCGAGGAAGGCAGAGGGCACGGTGTGCCCAGCAGGCCGGCGGGCGGGGGACGAGCAGGCGGGGCGGGGCGCGGCGCGGCCGCCGGCGGGGCCAGCTGGCCCGCCCCCGCCGGCCCTGCCGCGCCCCCGCCACGCGCCCCGGCCCCCCCGCACTGCCTCTGCACGCACCCCCCGCGCCGCAGGCCCCTGCGCCCGCGCCGTGGCGCCGCCGTGCCGCCTCGCCCGCCCCACCCCCCCGCACCCCCGCACCCCCGCACCCACGCACGCACCACCCACCTCCTCGGGCTGGGGCGAGCCCTGAGCGCGCCAGCAGGACAGGTCTTCGCTCATAAGCGTGCGTGCGGCCACCACCTGCGGAGGGAAAGCAAAAACGGTCGACCGGTTGTCTTCCGCGGTTGGGTCGTCTGTAGCACGCTGCCGCGCCGCTGCGACCGAGCGCGCGGCCACCACCTCAGCTACGGCGGGCGCCGTGCCATGTTAACAGTGCAGAGGGGTTTCAGGGGCGCGGCGTCGCGGAGGGGCCGCGCGCGGCGCCGGGGGCGGGGGCCGCAGCCGAACGCGCGCCCCCCCCAGCGCTCGCGCCCGCGCCGCGCTCCAAACAGGTGCCGGTGGTACCTGTCCGCCTATCCGCTGTTCTCTCCACCCCCGCGTGACGCTTGCGGGCGGCAGAGGCGGCTGGCTGGCCACCAACGCAGACGCCAGCGAACCAACCCATCCACCCTGTCAATAATGCACCCTCCACAGCGCAGCCCGCCCATCGCTCTCGCCTGGCTCTTGCGAGTGGCGAAGGTGACAAAGGCGGTGGGGTAGAGCCTGCCGAGAGCCTTGTCCTGCTCCTCGCGCACGCGGCGCAGCAGCTCCCCCAGGTAGTCCCTAGGGGGGTGGAAAGCAGGGGGGGAGGCAAGCAGAATCGCGACCTCTGTGGGTATGCGGCGCTCGAGCCGCGCCCCTGCCCCCGCCCCCGCCCCCGACGCCCTTGCGTGCCGCTGCAGCGCTCGGCCCAGCACGTGACGCGCCTCCCAGCCTCCAGAGCTCCACACGACACAGCTCTGGTGCGGCGACTTTCTTTCTTCCCGCCCACCTCCAGAACTCGAGCGCGTCGACTTTCTTCGGCTTCTTCGTGAATCCGCGCTCCTTGCCCCACTCTCCCAGCGTCAGCGACGTCACGGAGACCTGCGCTGGGTGTGGGGGGTGGGGGGAGCAGGTGCGTGGTGGTGGCGCCGGGTGGGTGGGGGAGCGGAGTGGGGTGGAAGGGCAGGGGAGGGGGCGGCCGCGGCCGCGCGACGGGCGCGGGCGCGGGCGGCGGCGCGGCCAGCGCAGCGCTGGGCCCCCGCCTCCCCCTCCCTTCCCTTGTCCCGCCGCGCCGCAGCCTCCCAAGCGCCTGCACGCTGCCCGCCCTCCCCGCCCCCCCCACGCGCGCTCACCTGCGGCGCCGGCGGCGCCGCCTCCTCCACGCTCGTGGCCTTGACGCTGCCGTCCTTGTCGCCCCCTCCTCCCCCGACCTCCAGGTCCACCGAAACCATCTCTTGCTGGGCCGCGTCGGTGGGCAGCGCCACGTCGCCGGCGCGCTTTGCCGACCTGGCGGCCGCGGCGCGGGCGAGCGCCAGCTGGCGCGAGGCCGCCTGCTTGGCGCTCTTTGGCACAAACCTGCGAATGGCGTGTGGGCGGGTGGGTGGGTGGGTCGTGCTTGCGCGAGGGTGTGTGGGCGTGTGGGTGTGGATGAGCGGGCCAGGGTGGGCGAGGGTGGGCGGGCGAGGGTGGGTGGATGGGAGGTCGCTGGGTGGGTGGGGCGCGCCGGCTGCCGGCGGGCCGCGCCCTGCCAGCAGGCCAGGCCGGCGGCGCCGCGCGGGGCCGGAGCGGCTCCAAATGCGCGGCGCCGGCGCGCGACGCCCTGCCTCCAGCCAGCCGGCGCCGACCACCCGCCCTCCACACTAATAAACCGCCGCTCGCCTGAGGAGGGTGCCATCCAGGCGGTTGAGGAGCAGTCCATACTCGACGCCTGGGATGTCCTGCGGGGAGGAAAGCGCGGGATGGGTGCGTGGTGGCGGTGGTGGGGGTGGGGGTGGCGGTGGTGGTGGTGGTGGTGGTGGTGGGTGCATGTGTGCGCAGGCGCGCGGGTGTGCGGGTGCGCGGATGCGCAGGGGCGGGTGTGCGTGGGTGCGGGTGTGGGGCGGTTGGGCGGGGATGAGCAGGGCGGTTGGGCGGGGAGCGCGAAGTCTCGCTCCCATCGGGTTCGCCGCCCAGAGGCGCGTGGCGTCCGTCGCTCGCCCCCGCGCGCAAGCGCGCGCGCGCTCGCACCCCTCCCCGCGCCCCTGCTTGCCCGCCCACGCGCCTGGCACAGCACGGTGTGGGACTCCGCCCCCGGGGGCGCGGCCATGAGGTAGTGGCTCCGCAGGCGCAGGGCGTCCTTGGAGGCCCTGCGAAAAGGGGGGCGGGGGGCGCCGTTGCGGGCAGGCAATTGAGGAGCAGCAAGACAGCGCGGCGAGAGGGGGGGGGGGGGGGGGGGGGGGCTTTGGGGGGGGGGGGGGGGGGGGGGGGCGGGGGGGGGGGGGGGGGGGGGGGG
>PCFQ01000079.1:1271776-1302050 GCA_003063905.1 Chlorella sp. A99 | reverse complement strand
GGGCGGCGGCGCGGCGGGGGGGGGGCGGGGCCGCCCCCCCGCCATGGCCCCCCGCCCCCCCCGTCGGTGGGGGGGGGGGGGGGGGGGGGGGCATGTGAGGACTAGCAGGGCGGGGGCGGCGAGAGGCGAGGGCGGCGTTCGCCAGTCGCGCCGCGGCCAGCCGTGTCCGCCTCCTCCTCCTCCACCTCTTCCGCATCCGCAATCTAGCGCACAACGAAGCAAGCCCACCAGAGTCGTCTTCCCTAAAGTAGTTTTCCTCGTCCTCGTCCTCCTCCCGCTCCCCCCCTGCAAGCGCCGATGGACGGCGGCGTGGGCAGCGGGCGCGGCGGCCGGCGGTCGGGAGCCGCGGACGCCGCGGCGCAGGCGGCGCGGCGGCGGCGCGGCGCAGCGCGCCCGCCCCCGTCAGGGCACGGAGCTCCACGCAGCGCAGGTGCGCGCGGCACAGAGGCGCCCTCACGTCTACGCCGCGTCTCCGCCGCGGCCGCCGCGCGCGCGGCGGCCGCGTCGAGCGGCGGCGCGCCGCCGCCGCCGGGCCCGTCCCGGCCGCCGTCGCCACCGCCGGGGCCCGAGGCCAGCCGGTCGACGTGTTGGTCGTGCCGCTGCTTCATGCGCACAAAGACGTCGGCTGAGGGGAGGGGGGAGGGAGGGAGACAGAGGGAGGGAGGCAAGGCGATCAGAAGTGATCGAGGAAGGAGGAAAGGGCGCCCGTGGGTGGTGGTGGGGTGGGGGGGGAGGGGGGGGGCCTCCCCCCGGCCGCACGCCGCCGTGCCCGCAGGCCCTGCTGCTGTGCACTCAGGCTGTGGCCGCTGCCCCCAAAACGCCGCGCCTGCACTCGAGCCGCCCCTTCCGCTCAGTCCACTCCCTTCCACCTGATCCACTATATCGTTTGTGCTGCTTTCTTTTCACAATGCACCGAATAACTCTAACTCGTGCCACTCAACCTTGCTCACTGCAGTCGATGCCCTCGTTCTTAATTTGATATCAAATTGCGCTGAACACGTTGACCACACCGAACCCTCCCTCCCAAACTCACTGTAGTCGATGTCCTTTAGCTGCTCCCAGTGGTGCTCCACCACGTACCCCACCAGGCCCTTCATGTTCTCCTGCGGCGGGCGGGCGGAGTCGAGGCTCGCACTCAGAGCGGGTCGACGAGCGGCTCGCGGCACGCCGCCCGCCAGCGACGGAGCGAGCGACGCAGCGCCGGACCGGCCGCCCGCCGCCGCCTCCCTCCCTCGCTCGGCCCCCAGACACAAGAGAGGGCTCGCCCCCTCGCCGCCGTGTGAAGTCGAACGGCTCGGCGCCCCGCCGCCTTGAACCGCCAAACAAGAACCACGCGAACAATCAAACCAAAAACATAACATAGTTATGTTTTTTAAATAAATATATATAAAACACAGGCCGCTCGCCCGCCGCATGAAGTCGAAGAGCTCCAGCAGGGCGGAGTTGAGAAGGTTGTAGGCGTCGCCGTTTGCCAGGAGCGTGGCCACCACGGGCGCCAGCAGGCCCTGCTTGACGAGGTAGCGGTTGTAAAAGTCGTCCTGCGGAAGGAAAGCGCGCGTGTTTTTTTTTTTTGGGGTGGGGTGGGCGGCAAGGGGAGGAAGAAGGCAGGGAGGTGGCTGGGGGGAGGGAAGGATCATGCATGGCTTGATGGGGCGGCAAGGGCGCGGCGCGGCGGCGCGGCGGCAGCAGGAGGGCGCGGCCGGGGGTTGCCAGCGAGGGGGCGGGGCCGCTGCCGCGCCCCCCTCCCTCCCTGGGACTGCCGCCAACCCGCCTTCAACCTCCAACCACCCACGCCCACACCCACACCCACCCCGCCCACACCAGCCCCGCCCACCTTCACCCCCAGGCAGGTGCGCAGGAAGCGGATGGCCGCGATGACCAGCCAGCGCTCGGGCCGCCGCAGCAGCTTGAGCACCTGCGGCAGGCGCGGCGCGGGCCCGCGTCTCCGGCGCTGCGGCAGGCCCTGCCTCTCGGGCACAGACGAACCGCGCGCGCGGGGCGCGGCCGCGCGCGCAGGCGTGCCGCAGGCAGGCCGGGGCCGCCGGGGGTGCCGAACCGCGCACGGGGGCCCCTGTTCGACCGAGCACGCAGCAGCTGCAGCCCACCTTCTTCGCCGCGCTGCTCTTGAGGACAATCACTCACAGCGCTCGGTCAGAACCCCAACGGCCAACAACAATCAGCCAACAGCAATCAGCGGTTTGCGACATCTCGCGCCCACCTTCTCCACCACGTTGTTTTTCAGGATGTAGTACTTGATGCGGTAGGTGTGATGCCTGACGCAGAAGCAGAGCAGGTCGAGCAGCAGGCCCAGCGTGGGCGCCGACAGCGCCGACGCGTCGTCCGTCCGCTCGGCGCTGAGCACCAGCCGCTCCAGCATCTGCGGCGCGCGGGGGGACTCGGTCGGAGGCGGTGCGCGCGGCGCGGGGCTCGCGGGGCGGCGTGCCGGCGCGCCGGCCTGCCAACAGCACAGCGCCCCGCCGGCCCAACACGATCTCCAACAGCAACAGTTCCTAGCCTTTGATCCGTCCACGGCCTGCTCGGACGGCCGTCGCAGAAGGCGTCCGCCCGACGCTTTCCCACGCGCTTCAACACTCACCAGCCCGAATTTGTTTTTTAGAAGGGGTCCGCCCGACACATCTCCACAAGGTTTCAAGATTCCAAGATTCCACGTTCGCCGGCCCATCCTCGCCTTTTTGAGGTAACTGTCGTAGAAGAGGTCCATGAACGCATCCTTCTCCACGGAGGAGTCGAGCGTGTCTGGGTCGAGCAGCAGCTTGAGCATCTCCAGCTCCTGCGCGCGCGGTACCGCCGGCAGCATGGCGCGCACATGTGCACGCGATGCGCGCGCGCGGTACCGCCGGCGGCGCATGCCAGCGCGGACCGCTGCTGCGAGCGCGACGCGGCGGTGCCGCCAGCTCCGGCGCCCCGTCTCTCCCGCGCGCGGGGGGGCGGGCGCCCGTCCGCGCCGCCCTCGCGCCGCGCCGCGCCCGGCCCCCCAGACCCGCTCCGTGCCCGCCCTCGCGCGCCGCCCCCACCCACCTGCTCCTGCAGCCCGCTGTCACTCCGCGCCTCGAGCGCCGCCATTATGAGCTCGAAGAGCCGCCGGCCCTCCTGGCCCACCTGAGGGAGGCGGGAGGGGGGTGGGGGGGTGGGGGGTGGGAGTGGGGTGGGGGTGGGGGGTGGGGACGCGCGGCTGCGTTGACCGCCGCGTGGAGCGCGCCCGCCGCAGCCACCAGTTTGCATGCACGTGCGCATTCGCACGCCACGCACGCCCATAGTGACCACCAGCAACGGACACGTCCCAACCGACGAACGCTCGCGCACCAGAAAGGCGCGCAGGGCGGGGGGGTCGTGCTGCACGTCGGCCAGCAGGATGTCGGAGGCTTTCAGCCGCATCCCTGCGTCCCCGGAGGCCATGACCTGCGTCGGGCGGCGGGGGGGCGGGGAGGCGGGCGACGGGCGGCGGGCCGGCGGTCGGGGGCCGGCGGTCGGAGGCCGGGGGGCGGGGGGCGGCGGCGGGGCTGCGCGCCCCGAGGCCAGAGAGCGAGCGGGAGACGAAGAGAAAGACCGGCGGCGCCTCGCCTCGGCCGCCGCCTCAGCAGCCCCCCAGCAGGAGCAAGACAGCCAGAAAGAGCGCGGCAGACACGAACGAAAAGCAGCCGCGCGTCTCCTCACCTCGGCCGCCATCTCAAACAGCCCCCCCTTCCCCCGCGGCGGGAATGCCGCGCAGCGAGGCCGTTCAAGGCCCAGGAAGAAAGAAAGAAGCGCCCGCACCCCTCACCTCTGTCATCACCTCAAACAGGCCCAGCGACACCAGCCGCTCCAGCAGCGAGTTGCGCTGGCTGGCCTGCAGGTGCTTGGCCAGCCCGCACAGCTCCTGCGGCGGGGTGGGTGGGTGGATGGGTAGGTGGGTGGGGTGGGGGGGTGGGGGTGGGGCAGGTGGGCGAGTCAAGGGCGGGTGGGGGCGGAGGGGGCGGGTGGGCGAGTCAAGGGCGGACACGAGCGGCGGTGGCTGCCTGCAGGAGGCCTCCCCACCGCTCGCGCCACCGTCCCACCCCACCCCANCCCCCCCCCCCTCCACCCCCCGCCCCTCACAGACCGCCCCCTACCGTCAGCAGCAGCAGCAGAGAACCGCCGCACCTGCAGGAAGCCTCCCCAGCGCTCGCGCCGCCGCCCCACCCCACCCCACAGACCGCCGCACCTGCAGGAAGCCCACGAGGTCCCGCCACTCTTCGCCGCCCGGCGCCACGCCCCGCAGCCGGCGGAACAGCTCCGGGAAGAAAGTCGGGTCGGACTGCAGCGCCATCAGCACCTGCGAAAAGCAAAGCAAGCGTGGGGGCGGACGGGAGCCCCCGCCGTCGGCGCGGGCGCGCGGGGCCCCGTGCGAGGAGGTGGGGCGAGGGCGGAGAGGAGCCTGGAGCGCCGGCGGCCGCAGCGCGGCGGCCGCGGCGCGCGTCGCGAACGGGGGCGCCGAACAACAAACGGCAGCGCAGCCCCCAGCCCCCGCCTCACATCGACGTTGTTGAAGAGGATGAGGGAGCACAGCGTGGAGAAGGTCTGGTCGTCCAGCACCCGCGGCAGCACCACGTCCTTGACATACTGCGGGGGCGGAGCGCAGCGGGCGGTGGGAGAGGAGCGGGAGCGGCGAGCGAGGGGGACGGGCGCGGCGCGGCCGCGCTCGAGGTCGGGGCGGGGGGAGTCGGGGCCGGCGGGGCTGCGGCGCCGCGGCTGCGGCGGCGGCACGGCGGCGCGTGCGGCGGCGGGAAAGCGGCAAGACAAAGAAACAGAAGCGGTATCGCGCGCCGGCATGCATGCGCCTGCGTGTGCGTGCGCCTGCGTGCATGCGCCTGCATGCATGCATGCATGCGTGCGCACGCCTGCATGCGGTAGGTCTGGTGGATCTTGGCTTTGATCTCGGCGCTGTTGATTGGGACGACCTCCTTGAACACCGCCTGCGGGAGGGGGCGGCAACGAATTCGGTATCAGACAGCAGCTTTTAGATGTTTGTTTTTGCTATCAGATGGTTCTAGATGGCATGCAATGGGACGGCAGAAGGCCAGATGACAAACGGATGACAGATAAGAGACAGGAGGTAGCAGACGATATGACGATGCGGCAGCGTTGGCAGAAGGAGGTCGGCAGCGGCAGCGGCAGGAGGCCGCCGCCCCAGGCCAAGCTGGCCCGCGCCGCGAACAGAGTCGGGGGGAGCGCGACGATGCGGCAGCCCGGCCCGCGCATCGTGCGCCTGCTCGCGCGCCGCGGCGCTCGCCCGCCGCGCTGGCCCACGCGTGTGCCTGGCGCATGCACCACACACGCCACCTTGCTGCCGCGCCGCCGCACCCACACTCACGCACGCGCCCCCTAGCTAGTCCCACCGCCCACCTGCTCCCGCAGGGTGCGGCGGTGCTTGGGGCACGAACAATCCAAAAGCATTTCAAAGGCATCAACAGAACACACACACACACAGAGTAATTCAAAGGCATCAACAATACGCCACCTGCTCCTGCAGAAAGCGGCGGTGCTTGGGCCGCAGCGCCGGCGGCACTTCGGGCTCGTACTCGAGGCAGCCCACGACGTCCATCACGTGCTCGTCTGCGGTGGCACACAAGGGTGGGTGGGTCGTTTTGCAGAGGCGGGTGGCTTGTGTCGGGGTTGAGGAGGGAGGCGCGAGGGGTAGGGCGGCGCAAGGGGTAGGCCGGCGGCGCAGCTCGCGCCGCTGGCCGCAAACCACAGCCCCGCCGCTGAACGGGATCTTGGCCGGCGGGCACCAACCAGGAGGAAAGAACAGAACACGCACACATCGCTCCACCCGCCGCGGAACAGGGCCTCCAGCAGGGCCGCCCCAACTCGACGCAAACAGCAAAACAGCCCACGAGCGACCCACCACCGAACAGGATCTCCAGCAGCGTCGTGTCGTTGAGCATGATGATGCCGCGCATCACGCCGTACAGGCAGCGCAGCGTCTCCTCGTCCTCCAGGTCCTCCGCTTGCTGCGCGGCGCGCGCGCGCGTGTGGTGTGAATGTGTGTGGATGTGTAGGTGGAGGGGTGGGGGTGGGGGTGGTGGTGGTGTGTGGGTGTGTGGGTGGGGGGTCTGAGGGGGCGCGCCCGTGCAGCCGCCTTGAATTTTGCTAGACTGCTGAAGCTCAATCGAATCACTCAGTCCAACAACCTGAGGTGCCGTTGTCGCCCCCACCCCCCACCCCCACCACCCCACCCTACCCACCCACACCCACACCACCCCCACCCCCACGCCACCCCCACCTCCACCACACCCACACACACACAACGCACTTGGAACAGCTCCAGCAGCCGCGTTATGTAGCGCGCGCGGTGCAGCAGCTGCTGCGCGAGGCGATCGCGCTGGAAGATGGAGACCTGGGGAGGAAGAAAGTAGAAGAGGAAGAAAGTAGGGGAGCGAGGAAGAAAGTTGAGAGGAGGGGGGCAGGGAAGTCAGAAGCGGCCAGGGGAGGGGAGGCGGGGCGAGCGCGCGGCAGCCGGCGGGGCACCGCGCCCCGCAGCGCGCCCGCCAGCTGCGCCCCTCCCGCCGCTGGCCCCGCCCCCACCGCGCCGCCCCCGCCCCGCTGCTGCGGCGCGCCATCAACCCCAACGCCGCCGCGCCGCCGCGTCCGCCACCGCTGCTGCTCGCCACCACTCCCGCCCCCCGCGGCTGCTTCCGCCGCCGCCGGCTCCGCGCGCGCCCTCCGCGCTCGCCCTCCCGCCCACCGCCACCACCGACACACACACACGCGCGCGCCGACACACGCGCGCCCGCGCCGCCCCGCTCGCCTCGCTGAGCGCCCTGGCAAGCGCGGGCAGGTTGGCCAGCTCCGGCTCTGGCAGCTCCACAGCGCCGCTGGACCCTGGCTCCGGGCCCACGCCCCCCGGCCCCCCGCCGTGCGGCCCCCCGGGCCCCAGCTCGTCAAACGGCCCGCCGCCGCCGCCGCCCAGGCCCTGGTGGCGAGCGTCGTACTCGTCCACGCCCAGCCCAGCCCGCCGCCGCGCGCCGGGGCCAAAGGGCGAGCCGTCGGCGCCGGCGCCGCCGCGCGGCGAGGCGCCGCCGCCGCGCCGCGCCGCGCCGCCCTCGTCCTGCCGCGGCGCGGGGGGCGGGGGCGCGGGCGCGCGTGTCGGCGCGCGGCGAGCCGGGACGCCACGGCAGCAGCGCTTCTCAGCGGCGGCCGGCTCCACACAGCGCCGACCCACTTTCCGCAGCCGTGCAGCAGCTGCCGGCGCCGGCCGCGCATCACCCGCCGGATGTGCTCCGTCCTCACATCCGCTCCCACGTCGCCGACGGTCGCCGCCCCCAAACCGGCCACACAGCCATACTGTCATCAACAGCGCCAACCAACCCACCTGCCAATCAGCACCGACCAACCCACCTGCTGGATCTGCTGAATCTGCTCCCACACGTAGTTGCAGCCGCGGCTCTCCTGGAAGGAAAGCGCAACGTCAGTCCCCAGGTCGGCGTCGCTCCAGGTTATGATGGTGTCATCGCCCTGCAGCGCAGGCGAGGAGAGGGCGGCCAGGGCGTCGATCGGCCGAGCCGGTGAGCAGCGGCGGCGGCCTCCGGCGCGCGCGCGGCGCGCAGGAGGGCGGCGGCTGAGCGGGGGAACGGAGGGGCCCGTCGCACACGCCCGCCCGCCCCACCCCCGCCACCTGCCCCCCTGCCAAGCACCCGCACCGCCGCCGCTCCACCCCAGCACCCGCCTGCCGCTGATAGACGCAGTCGTGCATGATTCGATGGATAAGCAGAGTCTTGGTGTCGCCCTCGCTGATGACCACGAGACCCACGCTGTCGCTTTGCTGCGGTCGCGGTTGGGCAGCGGCGGCGGCGGCGGCGGGGCGGGTGGGGAGGGGCGCAGGGGAGGGGCCGCGTGCGGCGGGCGCGGCGCGTGCGGCGCGCCCCGCCGCCGCCGGCGCCCCGAGCGCAGCGGCGGCGCCGTCGAGGTGACGCGCTCTACGCTGCCTTCCGCTCCACTCTCCATCCGCCCCTTTCGCACCTCCATGTACTCCACTGAAACATGGCCCGTCCCCTTGTCATCCCACAGCCCGTCGTCGTTCAGCCGATAGACCTGCGGCGGCGCCGGGGCAGCGGCAAGGGGGTGACCACAGGCAGCGCCAGGCAACCTTTGCAAGGCAAAGGTTGCCTGACCGCCGCATGCTCCGCGCGCGGCGCAGCGCGGGCAGCGTGCGTGTGGCCCCGCCGCCGTGGCGTGCGCCACCCAGCGCTCACTTTGACGCGCTGAATCGAAGAGCTCGCCATGGCGCCCCGCGCCGGCGCCGCTCAGGCGCGCCGAGCGACCGGGCGGGCGGGCAGGCGGCCGCGAGCGGGGCGACCGCCGGGCGGCGCCGGGGCCCCCGAGCGCACTGCCAGCAGCCGGCTGGAGATGTTTCAGCGCCTTGCGGCCGCCGTGGCCGCGCGGCGAAGCAGTGCCCGAGTTCAAGCCCTGCCAAGACCCAAAAGCCGCACTGATCGGCGAGCGATGCACTGCCGCAGATCGTTTCCTCTTGCAGGAACGGCTGCAGGATAGTTGGTAGCTCAGAGCAGGCGATGGCGCTCTGTAGCCTCCGGCCGTTGCTGTAAGCCCTTCACGAAGCTGAATCAGTTCAGCAATCCTGCTCTAGGACTGGCGAGCGCCTTCAGGCGCGTTCTTCAAAACGTTCTGATCTCACGGTCTCAAGAGCGACAAAAGTCTGCCCTGCGACGCTGGAACGATCGTGGCACAGCTCGAACTGTGCGAGGAAGGGCCTTGACGATGTAGAAAGGAGGGCACGGCGGCGGGTGGTCGGGCGGGACCCATGCCACCCCAACTGTGCCACCCCAGCTGTCGTGAAACTTGTTTTGCAGCGGGAACGCAGGCTGAGGGAACCGACGCCTGCAACTCATCACTCTCTCATGGTGCAACGAGCCGCTGTTCACCCTGTTGGCGGGCCTCCGCTCATGCAAGCCTGGTGTGCTGTCCAGTCGATGCGCCATGAGATGGCGCCGTGATACAGCAAGGCCGGGTGAACGTGCGACCGGCACTACCTCAGACACCCGCCGACCGTGCAGCCGCTGCCGCCGACCGCGCCCAGCATGCCTGCACCCCTCCTACTACTAGAGAACCGTTCTCGCCAGGCCCAGAGAATGCTGCCAACGGGCCACCGCTCAGCAACTACCTCAGGTGGTTGTGAGCAGTGACGCACAGTGCATCATTTGCGATGCGCACCCGGCCTGCTGGCCGCTCGTGCCACCCAGCAGCACGCGCCTCGGCGCTCCCCCGCAGCTGTTCACCTGGTCAGCCTCCACGGCCACGCTCACCTTTGAGAACGCGGCCGCGATGACAGGCGAGTGAGCGGTCCCTGCTACATGACACTGCTTGCTCGCTCGCGCATGCGGGCCATGGCAGGTGCATGCCGCAGGTTGATGCTCACCTGTGGGACAGAGCTGCCGGGGGTAAGGGTTGGGCTGCCACATATGGTCCCAAGAGCATGCATTGGGGGGTCGCCTACTCCTAGCCGCGTCTTTCTTCCATGGCTCCTTGCCGCCATGTGTCTCTTCCTTGTCTCTGCTGCCACCCATCTGTTGCTATGTTGAGCAGTCACGCAGCAAGGTGAGGGGTCAGGCTGTCGGCCGCAGCCGAGTCGCTTGCGCTGTCTGGTGCTGTCCGCCGGCGGCATGCTCGCCCGTCCCGCTGCACCCTTCATCGGCTGGTGGGGATCTACTCATGCAACCGGCAAGCAGGCACTTGAGTGCAGCCACTTATGTGCACTTGAACGAGGCACAAATTGAAGGCCCTCCGTCCACCGCATCTCCCGCAGATGCGCAACCCGCCAGAGGGCGACCGACCCGCGCGGCCGCTTTCCACCACTCCTGCCCCGTCTCCTCTCTCCTCCCATGCTTCCTCTCTGACCCGCTGCCAAGGGATGGCTACAGAGAGGCACCCAGAAACGCACATGCCTGAAAAGCGAGCGCGCAAGGCCCCGGGCCGCGCATCGGTGGCCTTCTCGTCGCCGCGCACGCCTGCGCTGCCGCCGGCACGGCCGCCGCGCTGTGTTCAAACTGCAATCTTTGTAATGAGCAGCTTGCTGAGGGGCTGGCGGTGGCCAGTGCGCCTCCTAAAATGCTTCTTAGGTTTGTACTTGAAAATGATGACCTGAAATGAGCAGGGAACGTTGTGTCACAACCCCCTGCGTTCGCCATTCCACCCCCCCACCTTTTCCTCTGCACCCACCTTGTCGCCCTTGAGCTCCTCCAGCACCTCCGCCTCCACGCGCACGCCCTCCAGGTAGGGCTGGCCCACGCGGAACTGGCCCTCGTGCTTCAGCGCCAGCACCCGGCCCAGCGCCAGCTTGCTGCCCGGGTCCGCCTGGCAGCGGCGGCGGCGCGGCGCAGCGTCAGCGCCCGGCGCGGCGTCTGTCGCGGCCCGCGCTCTTCGCGCGCGGCGGCTGCACCGGTGCCGCGGCCTGGCTGCGCTGCGGCGCGTGGGCGGCGGCTCTGCAGCGGCGATGCACGCGCTCCCGCTCCCCCTGCATTCGCACACCTCCACCTCTCTGCCACCCCCTCCTCTCCCCTCACCTCCAGCCTGTTGACATTGTACCACCGGCCCTCCTCCACGATCAGCTGGTGCCCGCCAATCTCCACCACGGCATAGGTGTCAGCGGCACCGGCGTGGCTGGGCGTCGGCCGGCTACTGGGCGCCTCCGCCGCTGCGGCATGGCAACATCGCAACGTCAGGGGCTCGCCCGGGCGCAATCCGCGGGCTGGCGGTGGCGCTTTATCCGGCTGGTGGGTGGGGGCCTCACCTGCCACCGCCTGCACGGCCAGGCGTCGATGCTGCTGCGGCCGGGCTGCAGGGCTGCTGCTGAAGGGCGCGGGGGCGCGCCTGGGCAGCGCCGCGCGGGGGCCCAAGCTGAGGCAGCTCAGCTGCGTGCCCAGTGCCTGCGCCATCGTGTCCCGAGTTGCGATCGAATAGCAGCGAGTCGGTGGAGTTGTGGGCGCCGTCTAAGACCCCGTCGCCGCCCGCCTGCACTCACAAGTTTGTCCAATTTCCCTCTCCGAGATCGCATTCCGACGCATGCCGACAATCCACATTGCCCTTCTCTCGCTTTTCAGATGCCAGGCTTTTTCACCGACACCATCCACCACGCCCTCGCCTCATTCCTGATGATATCCGATGCGGTTTCGACGCTAGCCGGCCTCCTGCTCGGCTACAAAGTGGCGAACGTGCAGGTGGGCTCGGACTGCCCACCCAACCCGATTTGTTCGTTTTCCGCACGTCGGGCCTCTGGTCGATCTATTGTGGACGCTGGACGCGAGGAGGGCGGTGCACAGGGATCTCCAAGACCAGGGTTTTTTTTTTCTGTTTCCAGATCGGGAGCTGGGAGAAGGAGGCGGCCATTGGGAGACGACCCCGCGGCCAAGTAACTTGACGGGCTCCAGTTGCTTGGCCGCCGGCAGCAGCAAGGGCGAGCTGCACGGCAGGCCGGGACTGGATCTGGGCAGATCAGAACCTGTCTTGCGACAGTCACCGCCTCTCCCCTCACCCGCCTCCCTGGCGCCGGCGCTGCGTGATGCCCTGCCTGCAGGGATGGCAAGGCACGTGGCGCGTTGCAGATGGCCCAGAGCTGGGGCAGCTGCGCAGAGAGCTGCAGGAGGCAAAGCATGTGGCCCGTGCGGGCGCCCGGCGCGCAGCAGGTAGGCTGCCTGCCGCTCGCGCAGGCCGTGCGCCGGCCACTGTACAACTCGCCTGACGAGGCTGCGCTGGCACTGCAGCGGCTGAGGAGGAGCTGCGGCAGAAGGAGTTTCAGGTGGCGACGCTGGAGGGGGAGGCGTCGCGCTTGGAGGGGGAGGTGGCGCAGCTGCGAGCGGCGCTGGACCAGGTGTGAGGGACAGGGCCGCGACATGAGTGGGGGAGGAGGTTGGATTGCATGAGAGCGCTCAGGCCTGCCGCAGCTGCTCTGCCGCATGTCCGCCCGGCGAGTGCGCCGCCCGCCATCTGGGCCGCCGCCTGCCGCAGGTGCGGGAGCAGCTGCGCTCCACTCCCTCGCTCCGCATCGCAACGCCCACGAACAGCCTGGGAGCCGACCCGGCAGCTCCGGCGGCACCGACGCAGCTCCAGGGCCCGAAAGCGGAGAGCAGAGGCGCTGCAGGAGAACTCGAGGCGCTCCGAAAGGAGAATGCGCAGGCACGCACCCAAGCCGCCCTGGTTCTGCGCGCAGTGCGCGCGGCCACCTCGCCCGCCGGCCTGCTGGCCCACCCGCTTGGCCGCGAGCGCCAATGCCCGCTGCTGCTCTGCTCCCGCGCCTGCGCTGCCTGCCCCCTGCAGCACCTCGAGGAGCTGGGCCGCCTGCAGCAGCTGAACGCAGACCTGGCCGAGCGCCTGGTGGAGGTGGCGCTCCAGCCGCCGCCGCCGCCCCTGCCGGCTGACGCCGCTGCCGGCGCGGCAGGTGCGCGCATGCGCGGAATCAGGGAGCAGCAGCATGAGACGTGTGCCCGGGCGCGCGTGCATTGCTGCATGCCGGGCCCGGCTACCGGGCAGACAACGCCGGACTCAAACGGACAGCGCTGCCCCGCCCCGACGTCCGTGGGTTGCCGCAGGCGCGGCGCACGGCTCCCCAGTCACTCAAGCCCGAAGGTCGCTCCAGCTGCCGGCCCTCGATGACGATGCGCGGAGGCTGGCGTCGACGTATGTGCAGGTGACGACCATCAGGGATGCGGGCAGGCGGAGTGTTGGTGCCAACGACTCGAGGGGCAGCAGACTGGGCGAAGGCACGCGCTCAGGGCGTGCCAGGGGCGTGAGTGGCAGCTCGGCCGCCTGCGTGCCGCCTGCTACCAGCGCGCGCGGCGCGACGCAGCACAGCGCAGCACAGCGCAGCGCAGTGCAGGGAGAGCTGACTGCAGGCCGCTTGCGCCTGCTGCCCGGCCTGTTGCTCTGCAGGACGCGGGCCCGCTGCAGGCTCCCGGCAGCCCGGCCAGCCCGACCAGCGCGGGCGGCAGCACGCACTCCTCTTACGCCACCCCCGTGGGCGCCATGCGCGCCCTTGGAGCGCAGTGGGCCGAGCCGGAGGAGGAGAAGGAGCAGGGGCTATTGGACCACGTGCTGGCTCAGGTGGCCCAAAGCGATGAGGAGGAGGAGACGGCGACACTGGCGCCAGCGGCGTGCGGCCCCGCGGCGGACGCAGAGGCGGCGCCGGGCGCCGTAGAGGGCGAGGAGACGGGGCCTGTGTCGCCGCTGTCAGCAGAGAGCTCGGTCGCCGCTGTGGGAGCGCCGAGTGAGGAGAGTTTTGTGGCTGGCTGGCTCCAGGCGACCAGCGCGGAGAGCTCGGCTGCTGCGCTGGCTGAGATGGAAGGAGCGGGCCCCGGCGCAGAGACGGAGGGAGGAGGCGCGGAGGAGGGGGCGGAGGGCGCCAACACCAGCGAAGCAGCGGCGGCGCCATCCCCAACCGAGGGGGCGGGCGCGGCCCCCGCGCTGCCGCCGGGGCACAGCGGCGGGGGCCCGCCGTGCTCGCCCTTGACCTCTGCTGCTCTCGGCCACGGCACCCCCTGGGCCCCCAGCACTCGGCCAGAGCTGGCGCTGGCCAAGCCGGCGCAGCACTGGCGCGTGGCCCTGGGGCGCAGCCCGAGCAGGGCCACCTCCGGCAGCGGCAGTCCCCGCGACACTGCCGGGCCGTCGGTGGGTTGAGATGGCAGGCAAAGCTGCGCCTGCACTCGATGAGTGAGCCGTGTACATGCCGAGCATGAGCGCCTGGTCTTCTTCCATGCCTGCCCTTGGGAGTGTGCATGCGTGTCGTTCCAGCACTTGCTCCTGTCAGATGCTGCTTCCGCACTCCTCTCCGCGCTCCGCGTGTCAATAGTGTGCAGCGCCCCAACACAGCAACAGGTCTTCACCAGCCAGCCAAAATCTCGTGCGCACACTGAGGAAACTGAATGATTGGTCCACTCGCCTCCACGCTCTACGCTCCCAGCCGCGCTCCTGCTGCGCTCCTTGGCTCGCGCCAGCGCCGCTGTGCCCTTCCCAGCACCTCGGCAACTGCTGCCCGGCCGCCGTCCCTCCCTTGGTTCCCCACCTGCTGCGCTCCAGTCTGTCCACTCCAGCACCTCCTCCGCGCCAGCCGCCGCGGCGTACCCTCCTGCCTGCTAGCGCGCAAGCGGCGTGCTTTCCACCACGACCTCCACCTCGCCCATGTGCCGGTCGCTCTTCACCAAAGGCACGCTCGCAGCCGCGCGGCTGGCCTTGGCAGGCTCCAGCACCTGAAGGCAGGCAGCGAAGAGAACCGTCAATCAATAGAACATCCAGATTCGGACGCAGATTGCGCATGCAAGGCAGCATGCTGCTGCAGCGCCGGGGCCCGGCCGCCGCCCGTGCGACAGAGGGCGCAAGCGCTGCGCAGCACGGCGGCGCTGGTGGCATGCCACCGCACAGCAAACACAGAGGCCGGCCGTGCCCTCGCCCAGCAGGCGCCGTCTGCGCCCGGTCCGCCCAGCCCGCTGGCGGTCACGGGAGGCCACACACGGCGGCGACGAAGAAGGCGCGCACCTCTGGCAAGCTCAGCTCGCCCGCGCCCAGCAGGTCATCGGCACCGTTGGGCAGCCGGCCGTGCACGGACACGCGCAGCGCAGCGGGCATGCCGCCCTCGTACTCAAACGCCAGCGGCGCCCAGGCGATGTCCTGATCAGGGGCGAGGGCGGGGGAGGAACGTCAGGAGCGCGGGCCATCGCCCTCACCGCAGCGCTGCGGCCGGCAGCGCGGCAGCCGCGGCCGGGGCGAACCCAGCTGGACCGCATGGGTGCCCAGCACTCACCGCCGCCTTGTGCGCCTCTGTCAGCCGCGTCTCCACGAGCCGGCCCTTCTCCTTCTCCAGCACGACCTGCTCAGAAAGAGGGAGCGCGGAGCAGGCGCGGTGCACGCGGCGCAGCTGGGGGGGGGGCCACGGCAGGCAGACTGGCGCCTGCGCGGCGGGGTGGGGCGCTGTCGCGGCGCTGCGGTCCCTGTGGCCCCCCGGAGGCTTGCACTCCCATCAGCGGCAGGTACAAACTGAATTGTTATATCAACAAAACACGATACTGGGTGTGCCTGTGCGGCACGCACCTGAGCATACACCTGCTCGCTGGGCAGCACGCTGTGCAGGCCGTGCCCCGTCAGCTTGCCCAGGGTGATCACGAGCTTGGTCTTGCCGGTCATCTGGGGTGCAGGCCTGGCGGGAGGGCGGCGCACGGAGCAGGTCGGAGGTAGTGCGGCGGAAACGCCGCCCGCCGCCTGCCGTCCCTGCCGCCTGCCCCACTCTGCCCGATCGGGCCGCGTTCACGAACCAGCGCTCAAGTGGCGACAGAGGGCTAACGGCCTGGGATGGCGACGGGTTTGGGAGGCACGATACGAGTCTTCCTGAGGCACACTTGCCACGCCCGCAGAACGCTGTGTGAGAACTGAGGGTGATACTATGAAGGAAAATGTGACAGGGTCGGAGTTGGTCTGGAGCAGAAGTAGATGCCCGCCGCCACCGCCCGACGGAATGACGCCCGAGGCCATACGCCTGCCGCATGCGCTCAGCTGTGCCGTTCCCGCCTCAGTGCAATGGATGGCATTGCCACCAGAAAGGGCAGATCTCACAGGAACAGCCTATATGGCCTCCCACTTCGGCACTGGCGTGTCTCAGTGAAGCATGCGCCGCCGCCGCCTTGTGCCCTCTGACTGCATGCGCAGTCTATGCCTGGCCTGACATCTTGCAGCATTGTGCCCGTCAGTGCATTGGCATGAGCCACGGGTTGGCGGCTTGGTCTCTCGATGCCCGACCGAGGCGGAGCCGCCTGCAGCAATCCCCGTCGTCCCGTAACAGAGCCCAGGAGCTCCGTTGCAAATTCCACCTCCTCCACCTGGAATATGTGACTCTGCGCTCTTGCATCAGCAATCCACAATAAATCCACAGCCAAATCCACAGCCTCTGCCCGTCCCTTCCAATCCTGGCCACCTCGCCCAAACCCCAAACGCTGCAAACTTCTGCGTTCACACTGCACTTCAGAAGCTGCAAATCGCGCATACGCCGAGTGCACGTCTCAAGGTGCGTGCCACCTACGCGAGAGCGAGCAGCGCTCCACCAGCGAGTGCCTCGGGGATTGGAGAACCGCCTCGCTGCGGCTGGGGCACAGCAGGCGACCTGCCCGCCCGCCCTCCCGCCTGCTGCTGGCACTCATTGCCGCTCGCTGTGCCACTTCATGCAGGAACCGCGACCGGCTGCAGCCGCCATCCAACAGCGCGGCTCAAGCAGGCAGACAGCTGCGAGCCCCATTTCACCCATCAGCCGGCGGCGCAGCGCGGCGCCGCAGCACGCTGCGCCGCGCTCGACAGCCCGAGCTTCCGCCGGCCCCGCCCGCCGCCTCAGTGAGGCGTCGCAGGGCCAGCCGCAAGTGCACAGCCAGCCGGCCGCACCCAGCTCGACGCCGCACCGCTTCCCAGCCCAGCTCAGCCTAGCCAAGCCGGGGCAGTATGGCGTCGCGCTTCTGGCGGCGCTACCTTGCAGGGTCGCCGCTGGTGCGGGACATCCTTGACAAGGCGGCTTTCTTCGCCAAGGCGGGCGGCGCGGTCTACATCATCCGCGAGAACCTGGTGGAGTTCACTGTGGTGAGTTGTTGGAGTGTGGAGGGGGCTGTGTTGGTTGGCTGGGCGTTGGATGTTGGCGCGACGGAGGCTGGGGGCTTCGGCCGTGGTGCGAGGGCCTGGCGGGGCGCGCTGTGTTGAGGCGTGGAGAGTTGCTGTGGAGCTGGAGGACTGGGCTCCGCTCGTTGTCGCAGGCCGGGCGGTTTCAGCTGTGATGCGAGGTGGCAGCAGTGACGTGCACGCCTCTCCCTGGCGAGCGCGTGCTCCCTCCCCCGCCCTGCCTGCGCAGTGCGTGGGGCCCAGCATGTATCCCACATTCAATCCGCGGGGCGATGTGGCGCTGCTGGAGCACGTGTCGGTGTGGAGCGACCGCATCAAAGTGGGGGACGTTGTGGTGAGTGCCGGCGCACATGTGCGTGTGCGTGCGCCACGCGCTGGCAGGGAGGGGCCCGCCCACGCGCCACTCGCCAGCCGCCTGCTCCATGTGCCGGCTCCCGCACTCGCTGCATGCCCCAACATGCGATCCCTCCCTTCCACTCTGCTCTGCTCCCCTCCTCTCGCCCCTCTCCCCACCCCCAGGTAGCCAAGAGCATGCAGAACCCGCGGCACGTGGTGTGCAAGCGCGTGCTGGGGCTGGCGGGCGATGCCGTCACCATACCATCGTCCTCCAAATATGGCATGGGGCGCACCGTGGTCGTCCCCAAGGGCCACGTCTGGCTGCAGGGTGAGGCGGGGGCTCGACGAACGTTTCTTATTCTTGGCACCTGCAGGGGCGCTCATTGCGTCCCTGCGCGCCCGGCTGCGCTTGATCGCCGCGCACCGCCCTCCGCCCGGGCTCCGCCCTCCTCTCTCTGAACAATTTCTCCCCCCCCCCCCCTCTCTCTCTTCTCCTCTCTGTTTCCCATCTCTTCCCTCTCTCTTCCCTCTCGCTTCCCTCTCTCTCTTCTTTCTTCCTTCCAGGCGACAACTTCAACAACTCGACTGACTCGCGGCAGTATGGGCCCGTGCCCTACGCCATGCTGCGTGGCCGCGTCTTCCTAAAGGTGAGCATTGTGGGCCGGCAGGAATGATTCGCACTTGCAGGAGCGATGTGCATGCCATGCGGGCCGGCTGGACGAATTGGGTGGCGCTGCATGCATGGCCCTGGCTGTCAGAGTGACAGGACGGCAGTCGAGGTCGGCCGGCCCAGCGCCGGCGAGGCGGCGGGCCCCCGCTGCGCCGCTGCGCCAGCAGGGCGCGTCGGCAGCTCCTGTTACCGGTGCGGCCCCTGCTGCACCCGCCGCCCCGCAGGTGTGGCCGCTCTGGGAGGCGGGCTGGGTGGAGAACAGGCTGCCCGACTGGATGCCCAGCACGCGCGATAGAGAGCTGCAGCGCATTCTCCAGCGGCGGTGATAGCTGGCCTGTGGGGGGCACGCGGCGGGCGCAGCCTCCCGGCCTCCGGCGCACTGAGATGCTGCGGCGACGCCTGGGACCAGAGCCGCCGTGCACTGTGGGGCCTGCATGGCAGTAGCTGCTGCCTGTGCTCATGCCCTGGCACGCCGCGCTGATTGCAAGCAGAGGTGTGCAGGTGCTCTGGTCGTTGCACAGCTGGCGCCTCGATCGCTTCAAGCCACATCTCACCCAAGCTGGAAAGCACTGCCGCCCGCTCCAAAGGGGGGGGCGTGCTGCGACGCACCAACCCTGAAACCCTTCAATGCATTCCATGTAATTCGTTCTGCACAGCTATTGCTCAATATTAGAGGCGCGAGCACTCACCTCGCAATTTTTTGGCGATCGTCGAGTTCTGTTGCCCGAACGCATTGGCCAGGCTGCAGCGTTTGATGATCTCTTGAAAGCGCGAAGCGAGCTACAGAGGCAGCTTAAGCAGCGGTGAGAGCCGCGCTGAAGTTCTCTGCTCAAATGCGCCTCTGGACAGCTGTGCGAGATCGTCGAGATCGGGCTAAACGCATGCCGCTCGTGCGCGCTCCTCCCGCCGCGAACGCCTGCCCGCCTGCTCCTGTGCAGAGAGGAGATGCCTTTGATGGACAGCGCCCCTCCCCACTCCGACCGGCGGCCCCCCATCCCGGCGGCTCCCAGCACAGGCCCCAAGGCGCCGCCCTCGCCGCCGGCAGCACCAGCGGCCGGCGCACGCCCGGCCGCGCCCGGCCGGCAGACAGCATCGCTGGCGATCGTGCTAGCCTGGGCGCTCGTGGCCACCGCCCTGCTGCTGGACAGCGGGCGCTGCGCCGCCTCGCAGGTCAGGGCGTCCATCCGCGCGGGGCATGCAGACGCGTCCGCGCTGCTGCCGGGCGGCGAGCGCGCGCGCAGCAGCAGCGGCGGCGGCGACACGGGCGGCGCGGGGGAGCGCCCGCCCGCCGGGCGGCGCCACTCGCGCAGCGGCGGGCTGCTGGAGGGGCCGCCGCTGCCTGAGGTGCTCGCGGCACAGGTGCGCGCTGGCTGGCTGGGTTGGCTGTAGGGGCTTTTAGGGACTTTAAGGAGAGAGAGACTCAGGGGCGACGGGAGAGGGCCCTCAATGTGGCTAGGGAGAGCCACAAGCAAACGTATCGCCCGCAGGCCCGCACCGACCTGTCGCGCTGGAACGCCAGCGGCATCACCTTGCGCCACGTGGAGCAGGTGCGGCGCGGGCGGCTGCACCCGCCAATTTTTTTCGCATCTCTGCGTTGTCGCATTCCTTCGGCGTTGCAATTCGCCGTGTGGAGAGGGTGGAGCGTCTTCTGGGCGGCGCACGGTGGGCGTGAGACTGAGGAGACTCGCCGGCCGCCCAAGTTGCTCCCCATCCGTCCCGTCTCCTCCTGCCGCTCCCCCTGCCCCCCAGGCCTACTGCAGTTCCAAGTTCTTCGGCTGCCGCATCCAGCGGGTGGGGGGCCGCATGTACGTGGCCGGCCTGACAGACGTGAGTGCAGGGAGGGCCGGGTTGAGCAGCAGCACCGGGGCGCGCCGCCGCAACCCATCACCGCGCCACGCTGCGCCGCTGCGCCGCCGTGCGCGCACGTCCCTGCCCCCACAGTCTCTGCACCGGCGCCGCGCCCGCGCACGCTCGCGCACGTGGCTTCCCCCCTCTCCTCCCTCTCGCTGTCTAACTGCCCGCGCCCGCGCGCCCCCACCCACGCCCGCGGGCGCAGGGCTTCGAGAGCCGCCTGCTGGCGATCAACCGCCTCTTCTTCAAGATGAGCGTTTTGTTCCCGGACCTGCCAGACTTCGACCTGGTGCTGGAACAGGACGACTGGTGGGCGCACACATGTGGCACTGGCAGGGTGCGCGTGCGGTGGTTTCGGCGATGGAATGGGCGTGGCCGTGGGGGGCGCAGGCTGTGGGGGCACAGGCGGTCTGCAACCGACAACCAGGCGCCACCCCACCCCACCCCGCCCCGCCCTTGCCGCAGGCCCACCGCCACGCCCGTCACGCCCGAATGCCCAGAGCGCGGCCCCCTGCTGCACCACGTCTGGACCCCCAGCCCCGACCACGCCCACGTCGTCCGCATCCCCGACTGGTCATTCCTAGACTGGTGAGCCTTTTCTTGCCCTTTCTGTCATCTTTTTTGCTAGCATGCGGCCGCCCGCCTCACGCGCTCGCTCGGGCCGGCGCGTCACGCGGCCCCGCCCCGCCCCGCCCCGCCGCCCCCCGCCCCCTGCGCAGGCCCGAGGCCGGCATGCTGTGAGTCACGGCGCCGCCCGCCGCGGCAGTTGGGCACCGGCCTGCCCCGGGGCATCCCCCCTGTCCCCCACCTCCTCCCCTCCCATGCTTGCCCCCGGACCCGGCGTGCACTTCTTTCTCCGCGCTTCTTTCTTCCCGCTCTTCCTGCAGCATGTACCCTGAGATGCACGGCTACCTCCTGCGCACCGCCGCCGCGGTGCCCTGGGACGCGCTCGTCCCGCGCCTCTTCTTCCGAGGCAACCCATGGACGAGCGGTGAGGCGCCCATTCCGCACCCATTTCGCACCCATTGCGTACCCATTCCACGCTTTTTGTTTTTCATCCGGCCTCTCTATTCCGCGCTCGGCCTCTCTCTCGCGCGCGTGCCGCAGCAGCGTCTCTCCTCCACGCATGACCGTGCCGCGCGGCGGCGCTGTTCCTGCGCCTGGCAACAGCGTGCGCCGAGCGGCTCGGCCCGCGGCCCGCCTCCCTTCACGCGTGCTCTCTCTTTTCGTGAACGCACCCGTCGCCGCGGCCTGCCCCGCGCCCACGGACCCCGGCCCCACCCTCTCACCCCCCTCTCATCTCCCCCCTCTCACCCCACCCCTCCAGACGACCGGCAGCGTGTGATGAACGACCTGGAGGCCTGGAAGCCCGCCCACCCCAAGGCGCGCGCCCGTGGCTGGCGCCTGTGAAGGAGACGCGCGTCTTTGGGGCGCGCGTGCGCGCGCCGAGGGCCGCAACGACCCGCCTCGGCCCCCCGCCCGCGCCGCCCGCCGACCTTGTCTCCCTCGCCCCCTGCCCCTGCCGCTGGGGCCCCCCATTTCTTTTCTGCAGCAAGTGGAGGAGCTGGAGCTGCTTTTTAGCGGGCGCACGCCCATGGCCGACCACTGTCGATACAAGTACCTGCTCCACATGCCCGGCCGGTGCGCGCTTTCCTCAGCCTCCCTCAACCCTCGCACCAAAGGACGCTCCCGATTGGCTCCCGCCCCCCTGCACTTGCCCCTGCCGCGCCTGTGCGTGCCCCGCGCCGCCGCCCCACGCCGCCGCCGCCGCCCCGCCGCCCTGCAATCGCCGCCCGCGCCAGCCCCCGTTGTCACTTGCTTGCCGCCCTGTTGTTCTGCTGCAGCTCCAACAGCGGGCGCTTCAAGTACCTGTTTGGCTGCGGCAGCGTGGTGGTCTGGCACCAGTTCCAACCGTACGCCGAGTGGTGCGCCTCTGGCGATGGCATTGGCATTGGCATTGGCGCTGGCCCTGGCTGCAGCAGGGGCGCAGGGCCGCAGCGGCGGCGGCGGCGGCGGCGCCCGCCGCCCGCCCGCGCCTCCCCTGTCCATGCCGCGCTGCCGGGTGGCGGCTGGGCCGCGCGGTCCAAACGCGCCGCACGTGCCCTGCGCTTGCGGCGCCGCAGGTGGTTCCCGCTGCTTGAAAATGGCACCAATGTGATTGAGCTGCCCATCGACCGGGCGGCCCCAGCCGAGCAGCTGCACCAGCTGGTGGGTGCGGCGGCATTCGCCATCCGCGATTCCGGCTGTGCGTCAGCTGCGCCACGGCCCGGGGAGGCTGCGGCTGCCGCCCGGGCGTGGGCCTCCGGGCGCCCCCCAACGCTCTCCCCTGCCCTGGCTCGCGCTCTGCACCTGCCGCCCCTCAGGTGGGCCGCCTGAAAGCCAACGACACAGCGGCGCGGGCGCTGGGCCGCGGCGCGCTGCGCCTCTTTTCTGAGGTGGGTGCAGTGGAGTTGGAAGTTTTCCTGTGAAACGTGCGCACGTTTGTGGGCGGTGGGTGGGCATGCGGCGCCCCGCGCGCAGAGAAGGAGTGGGGGCTCACCCCGCCCCGCACGCGTTGCACCCCAGCCCCCAGCCCCCAGCCCCCGCCGCGCCGCCTGGCTCAGCCACCACCGACGCCTGCCTGCGTTGTGCCAGGGGCTGCACCCGCGCAACGTCTATTTGTACATCTATCAAGTTCTCAGCGGTGGGTACTGCGGGTTGGCACTGCGCTCTGATGTCGTTTGGGGCCAGCGCGAGCTTCTGTCGTTCGCTCGGCGCGTGGGTTTGGGCCGCCTGCAACGCACCCGCGAGTTGCCCGAGCTGCCCCGAGCTGCACCCTGGCGCGCCCACGCGCCGCCCGTCCCCTTGCAGGCTACGCCCGCCTGATGACCTTCCAGCCGACCGTGCACCCGGACGCCGTGCCCATGGAGCAGGTGCAGGGCCCGACCATAGGCCCGCAGCTGGAGGCGCGCGCGCGCAGCACGCTGGCGCGGCGGTGCTTGCCGCGCGCTGCCGTTGCCCTCTCTATCGACGCCTGACGAGAATGCGTTGCCCGGTGCGAGCAGGTGCTGGCCCAGATGGCCAAGGTGACCAAGCCCCACTCGGCGCGCACGTGCACCATCTGCCGCCGGCCGGCGCCGCCGGCGCAGGGCGCGGCGCAGCAGCAGAAGGACCAGCAGCAGGACCAGCAGCAGATGGGCCACAGCCAGCAGCAGCAGCAGGGCCAGCAGGACAAGATAATGCGGCACTAGTGCAGCCCTACTCAACAGGATGAGCAGCATGCTACTAGGAAGGGAGCGCTGGCGGCGCCGCGCGCATCGCCGCTCAGGTGCTCCGTCAATCAGCAGGGATTGGCAAGATAAGATAAAGTTATCTCCTATCGTCTCCTATCCCGTGCCCCACTCTGCCTTTATTAGATACACGCATATAGCCAACTAGATTTGCGAAGAGATTGCACCAGCACTGATCTTTTATTCAAACTTTCAGAATCTGTTCTTCGACTAGCTTGCCGTGCCGTCTCCCCCCCCCCCTCCTTCTGCACTGCACAATTCCCCTGTTACACACTGCGCCTCGCGGCAGGCGGAGAGATTGCCATGGGGGCGCAGCGCACAGCAGCGCGGGCCCAGCTGCCGCCCGCCTGCCGGCGACAGGTGGGCGCCTCACACCGTCATCGCCGCCGCCGCAGGCGGCCGCACCACCAGCTCCGCGGCGTCAAACGGCCGGTGCAGCCAGCCATGCGCGCCGCCGCCCACGCCCTCCACTGCGCGGACGGGGAAGGAAGGGCGGGCGGACTATCGGCGGGGTGGCGCAGCGCCGCTGCAGCGCTCTGCCGCCGGCACTCGCACATCCCAGACACTGCATTCCCCCAATCACCACAAACACAAACACCCCACTGCACCTGGGTGCAGCCCGAGGTACGCGGCCATCCTGCCGCGCCGCTCCTGCCGCTGCGCCAGCGCGTTTGCGATGCCGGGCGGGGGCACGGCCTGCGAGCCCGTCATGGCCCACACCAGCGTTGCGCACGTGCGCAGCGCCGTCCGCAGCTCCGCGCGCGTCGGCCGCGCCCGCGGCGCCGTGTGCCGCTCCCACAGGCTGCACGCCGAGGGGAGGTGGCGGGCGGGCGCACGGTCGGAGGGCGGGCGGCAGCTCGGGGAAAAAGCGGACAGCCCCCATCGGCTGAACCCCAAACCCCCAGCCGGCGACAGCCAGCGCCCAGCCCGCTGCTCTCCCCTTCTCTCCACGAGCTGCTGACCTGAAGAAAGCATCCGCCAGGTCCGGGTCGTCCAAGATGGCCGGCAGCGCCGCGAGCACCTGGTCTGCCACCGCTGCACAGCAGGCGGGCTGGCCCCCCTCCTGCGGCGCACGCGGGTGCGGAAGGCAGGCCGGCACAGCGCGCAGGTAAGCAAACACGAATCGTCAGCAGCAGCAGTGACGACAGGAGTCCAGGCGCCCACACTCAAACTGTAAACTTCTGTCAATGCCAACCTCGGTGGCCGGCACGGCCTCTGCCAGCATCTGCCGATAGAGCCCAACCACTTGCACCAGCTGCGGGCATGCCACCGTCGCGGCCGGCAGCAGTGCCGTCTCCGCCGCGGCGGCGGACGGCACCGGCGACAGGCGCAGCGACAGCGTCGCCCGCCCGCCCACCACCGGCCACGCCGTGTGCCCCTGCGGCGACGCTGCCGCCGCGCACTGCGCCAGCGTCTGCCGCTGGGAGAGCGGGCCACCGCACAGCGGCAGGGAGAGGCTGCGCGCCGTGTGCAGCGTGTGCAGCGTGCACAGCTCGACGAGCGCCCAGGCGATGCAGACCTCATCGCACTGGCGCGCGGCAGCAGCGCCGGCGCCGCCGGCGGGCAGCCGCTGCCCCTCCTCTGGGGTCAGCTCGTGAGAGACACAGAATTCAATGTACACCTGAGAAGGGCAAGGGGTGATGGTGAGAGGTACGCCGTTCCATGGGTGGGTGAGAGAGGCGCCCGTCAACCGCTCGGCACGACACCGCTGCCACCCGCAGCTGCTGCAGCTGCAGCTGCAGCTGCGCGCGCCCTCCAGCTCTCCACGTCTGGGCGTGCCTTAGCGTGAGCCCGCAGCCCGCGCGCCTGCATGGTGTGGACAAGGTGGGCCGGGCAGCGGACGAGCACGGCGGCGCCCGAGCCAAACTTCCAAACCATCTCCCCACTCTTCTGCGCAGTCTTCACCTTCTTTGGCTTCACCACCTGCAGGTTGCAGGGTGCCGGTTGAGGCGCGAAGCATATGGGGCTCAGCAGCAGCACCGCTGAAGGCGGTAGAGCACATTGGGCATGCACCCAGCGGCTCCACTGCTGTGCCGCGCCAGCGCCGCCGCATCAGCCGCCGCTCCCCAGCCACCGCAGCTCCGTGCTTCCCCTCCCCACAGCCGTGCCTGCACGTTGCCGTGGAAGCGTGCGCCGTCAAAGAGGCACAATCGTGCGGCCGAGAGCCAGGGCGCGCGGTCACGCGCGCCCGCCGGCGGCAGGCCGTCTGCCGCGCCCAGCTCCAGGCGGCACTGCGCCACGGCCTCTGTCGGCACCAGCTGGCCCCTGCGGTCCACCTCCAGATCAGCCCAGCCCAGGCCGGTGGCGTCCAGGGAGGGTGCGCAGAGAGAGGAGGGCGCACAGCGCCCGCGCTGCAGCAGTGGCTGCAGCGACGAGGGGCGAGCGGTCGGCGCGAGCTTGCCCAGCCCCGACAGGTAGGCCAGCGGGTCGGCGCCCACGGCCAGGCGCACGCGCTGCGCCGGTGGCAGCTGGCAGACGCTGCTGCGTCGGCGCGCTGCGGGCGACCGCAGGGCGCGCTGCAGATCGTCCGCGGAGGCGGGGGCGGGCGCATGCCATGCCCCCGCGCCGGCGGTGCGCGGAGCCACGTCACTCGCCGCTCGAGACAGCTGCCCCATGCCCGCTCCCTGGTGCCAGTTGGCGTCCATGTCAAAGCCTTGCGGAAGGGACATGCGGCTGGCCATGCGGTCCCAGCCCTGCAAACGGTTGCTTCAGCGGGCTGTCCAGGAGCTCTTCAACAACGCATATGCAATGCAGAGCGTGCGAGGGGTCCCCGAAAAGCGAAACTGCAGCAGAGCTTCCATCCTCTCCACTGCACCTTGTCGAGCCTTACATTCCAGCATCGCTAGCCCGATTTCCAGCATTTCTTTTCAGACCAGCATCTGATGTCCCACCGGCTAGCCACCCTCGCCTTCGCCTCTGCGCCTAGGCTGATGCGGTCCTGCACCGCCCAGCGATCCGCGCTGCAGGGCGCCGCGTCCAGGCTCTCTGCTGCAGACCCACTCGCCGCTCCCGCCCGCACCGCCACCGCCGGCGCCCGTGCGGCGGCCACCACCCAACACCACGACAGGCCCTCGCTGCAGCAGCAGGCGCACTTTTCCTCACGGGCGGCCGTGCAGGCAGCTGCGAGCGGTGTGGGCGCGGCGGGCGGCGGCGCCGCGCCCAACCGCCAGGTCCGCGTGCGCCACATCCTGCTCCGCCCCGAAAACGTCGGCCAAGCAGAGGAGCTGGCGGCGTGCATCGCCTCGGGGGAGCTGGCGTTTGCCGAGGCGGCGGCGGCGCACAGCGCCTGCCCCTCGGGCCGCACCGGCGGCGACCTGGGCTGGCTGGGCCGCGGGCGGACGGTGCCCGAGTTCGAGGCTGCCGCGTTTTCCACCCCCGTCGGCGAGATGGCCACCGCGACCACGCAGTTTGGCATCCACATTCTGCTGGTGGAGGCGGAGCGCGCGGCTGCAGCCGTGCGGCAGATGAGCGTGGAGGAGCTGGGGGAGCGGCTGGCGGCGGCGGCGGTTGACGGCGGCGGCAGCGTGCAGCTGGTGGACGTGCGGTGAGGGCAATCGGGCAGGGGGCGCTGTCGTGTGACGTGCATCGCCCTGGGCCAGCGTCGTGTGCTGCGTCGCGCCTCGCTCGCTGACCGGTTGGCGCAGAGTCAGAGAGATTCAAGCTGTGTCCCTGCGCCCCGCATCATGGCCTGCTGGCGCTCGCAGGGAGGAGCGGGAGGCGGAGCTCGCCGCCCTCCCAGGTTTCCAGCTGCTGCCGCTATCACGCTTCCAGGAGTGGGCACCAACCATCACGCAGCTGCTGGACCCATCGAAAGAGACCATATGCCTCTGCCACCACGGCGTGCGCTCGATGCAGGTCGGCGCAGGAGGGGGCAGCAGACGGCCGCGGGAGGGCAGCCATAGGCAGCGCAGGCGCAGAAAACTTCCTGCCTCCCAGCCGCAGTGGCCGCCCACGCCTGGCTGCAGCCTTGGTGTGCTCTCCTCTTGCATCCGCATTCTCCTCTTGCGCTCTCCTCGCCACCCACCCGCCGCCAGCGGCAGACTCCCTCCCACTCCTCCCCTCCTCCCCGCCCCACAGATGGCGCACTTCCTTGTTGACCAGGGCTTCGGGGGCGTTTGGAATGTGACCGGCGGCATCGACGCCTACAGCCGCGCCGTGGACAGCCGCGTCCCGCTGTACTGAGGGGGGGCTACGCGACAGTCGCCCGGCCGGGCGGCGCACGGGCGCACGGGAGCCCTCACTTTCCATTTCTAACCAGAGAACTTGTTTCGGAGTCTGTCTGCGAACTGCTGTAAATAGTGAAGTAACGAGAACTGTAGTCGCTGTTAGACACTACCTGTCCGTGCGCACTCGGGCGCGCATGTTGGCATGCTCTGCTGCTGCCACCTCTCTGCGCCTCTGCGCTGCCACCGCTCACGTCACGCTGGCACGCTGCTGCTAGCCGCCGCCACGTTGCCGACTGCGCCGCCGGCCCCCGCCTCTGCCATCTTTGCAAGCAAGGCCTGGATCTTGGCATCTTTGAGGCGCACCTGCAGAGGAATGGGTGTAGGGGAGATGTGCGTGCGGGCTTGGCGCCTTGTGAGGGCTGGGGCGGCGCATGGCGTGACAGCGCACATGGCAGTGCAGCCCTTTGCTCTGCACCGCAGCAGAGGTTGCACGCCCACGGCGCACACCAGCTGCTCCAGTTTGCGGATCTTCGTCTCTAGGATCTGAGGGGCAGGAGGAAAGACAGCTTAGGAGGCCACGCCCCAGCGCGATGCAACAGCTAGGGGGATGGACGGTGGAAAGAGGACCACACACCAGCACGCTGCACCCACCTGCGGGCTCTGGCCCCACACACCCGTCCCCCACCCCCCACCCCACCCCCCACCCACACCCACACCCACCCACACACCTCGTTCGTCTCCCGCAGCTCCGCCAGCTGCTCCTCCTTGTCTGCTAGGCTCGCATGCAGCGCCTGCTCCGTGGCGGTGCCTCCCGCCGCCACGCGGACCACGCACGTGCCGCCGCTGCCGCCTCCCGCCTTGCCGCTGCCGCCGATGTGGAGCGCGGCCAGCGCGCCCGCCGCTTCGTCGTCGCCCGGCGGCGCCGCACGCTCCGCCGGCGCGTACGCGTACCCCTCCGCGCCCACGCAGCCGCCCGCCGCGCGGCTGCCTGTGCGGCCGCCGCCCTCTTGGAAGCGAGCCATCTTGGCTTTTACCAGCTCCAGCACTCGCTCCACCGCCCCTGGCTCGCAGTTGGCCACCGCCTCGCACTCCTCCCGCGGCAGCGTGAACCCCATACGCTTGAAGACCTGGGTACAAGGAGAGAGGGGGGTGGGGAGGAGGGGCGGCCCCAGCTACTCAAGGCAGGAGCTGCGAGGCGCGGAGGCGCGCCAGGCGACAGCGCCGGCGACCGTCGCCTGCTCGTCCCAGTTTCGCCCCGCGTCTCATCGCGCCTTGGTGTTTAGCGTGTTCCAGTTGTACAGCTTCTGTGCGGTGTTGTGAGCGGCACTGCGGGGGCGGCGAGAATGGCGGTTGGCGGGCGGTTGGGACAAGCTGTTGGTAGGCGGGCCCCAGCGGAGCACCTGTAGTTGTGCAGCTCCACCAAGCGTGGGAAGTAGTGGTGGACCACCTCGGCCATCAGCACTGCATATGGCGGGAGCAACAGTGGGCAAGCGGCCGGTAGGCGGGCGTGGGCGCCGGGCGGCCGGTCGCCGGGCGGGTGGCGCCTACCGCCGTCGGCAAAGTCGCGCGTGATGCTCTTCTTGGGCCGGCTGAGCGGGATGGAGTCCACCCACTGGTAGACCTGCAGCTGCGCCTCGCTGAGGTCGTCCAGCGTGCCGTCCATTTTGAACAGCAAGCGAGGGTGCGGCGGAGCTGGACGACACCACAGTCTCTAGCAAGCCAACAAGAGTGCAGCAATGCACTGGCCCAGAGCCCACACGAGGGAAAGAGGTCAAAGTTGGTCCGCCTTCCTCTTGCCTGATCGCTCAAATTGCATGTGCTTGGGCCGCACTCTCAACTTGCGAGTGTCAGGAGGCCTGCGCAGCTCAAATTGGCGCAGTGCCATGCATTGCAGTCCTGTGCTCCACGCTGCAGCGTGCAGCACGCCTCGACCGCTGCGCGTGGAGGTGTGGCATGCCGGCATGGGCGGCAGCAGGCGCGGGCGTGCTCCTTGCCAGCCACTGGCAGCAGGCAAGCAGCCTGACAAGGGCTACTTCTCGGAGGTCGACCCTACAGGTGGGCAGAGCGAGATGCGACGAGCGCGCGGCCAATCGCCGCCCGTCATCCGCTCCCGCACGCTGTCCGCCCCGGCCAGCTGCCGATCCGCGACTTCCACTTTCCCTGCTCAGCCCGCTGCCGCTGCTCCCCGCCCTGCAGTCGAGGTGATGCCGGTGCGCAGCGGCCTGGCCAAGAGCGACGTCACAAAGCGCGGCGGGCGCTGGGACCCCGAGTTCATCTGGCAGGCGAGGCTCTGCGACATGCGTCCCCACGCCGCTTCCCCGTGCCCGCTTCTCCACACCCACACACCCCACACACCTCTCCCTCGCCCTCCCCCTCGCAGACCAACTGGTCAGAGGCGCTGGACCAGCAGGAGGCGGCGGCACGGCGGCGAGCCGAGGGCGGCGACGCGGCCCAGCAGCAGGAGCAGGGGAGCGCCGACGGCAAAGGTTACCTTCGCCTCGGCAGCAAGCTGGACCTGAACGACATGAGCGTCGACCTAAGCGAGCAGCTGCGCGCGCGCAAGAAGAGCGGCGCCGCCGCCGCGGCCTCGGGCGGCGCGGCCGCCGCACGCGCCGGCGCCGCGCCGCGCCGCGCCGCCCCGCAGTACGGCAGCGTGCCCGTGACGCGCGTGGAGCAGCGCGCCTGGGAGCGCGGCAGCGGCTACAGCAAGCGCGTCGTGCCGGTCGCGCCGACGAACGAGGCGGACGAGGCCGCGCAGGCAGAGGTGCGCCTGGGGGCGGGCGGGCGGGCGGGCCGGTGAGGAGGGGAGGTGCTCCCAACAGAGATCGTTCTCTGCTCCCCGCGCCGGCCGTCGCCTCGATCCCCTTGCCGGGCTCGTCCCGGCCGCCACGCCGAGCGCCGCCGCGCCCGCCTGCTCCCCCCTCCCGCGCCTCCTTCTGCGCTCCCTCCCGCGCCGCCCTCCCGCAAACCTCCTGCCCCGCATCTTGCTTGTTCCAGCGCCTGGCCGCTGAGCGCGACCGATACGAGCAGCTCAAGGCCGAGCTCCAGGCGTGGGCGGCCGGCCTGGTGGCCGCCTGCCTGGCGGCGACCTACGCCTTTTATGGCCGCGACGTCGCCGCCTCCTACGGCGTCGGCGCACTGGGGGGCCTGGTCTACCTGCGGCTCCTCAACCGCAGCGTGGACGCTGTGGGCGGCGGCGGCGGCGGCCTGCTGGGCCAGCCGCGCCTGCTCATCCCTGTCATCCTTGCGCTCGGCTACAACCGGTGGGGATCGAGGGGGGAAGGGGGGCGGGGGGCCAGGAGCAGAGGGGCCGCCCACCAGCCCGTGGCGGGCCCTGGCGTGTGGGTGTG
>PCFQ01000079.1:1251372-1271757 GCA_003063905.1 Chlorella sp. A99 | reverse complement strand
CCCCCCTCCCCTCCCCCAGCTACAACCAGATGCTGGCCGACGACACCGGGCTCACGCTGCAGCTGCTGCCCATCCTGCTGGGCTTCTTCACCTACAAGGGCGCGGGTGGGCAGGTGGCTGGAACATGCAGAGCGTGCTAAAGTGAACGCGGGGGTGGCGGCTGCGCGTGGCAGGAGGCCGTGGCCCTCACGCGCCTGCCAGCCGGCGCCGGCGGTGCCCGCGGCCGGCGCCGGCGACCGGGCCGCGGCTGCCGGACGTGTGGCCGCGCCCACGTCCCGCCCTCCTGCACCCCGGCCCCTGCCCCCAACCGCCTCACCCCTCTCCCGCCCACGCCTCCACGCAGTCGTCGCGCGCCAGAGCCTCGAGCTGTTCAACGACCTCACCAGTCCATACAGACAACAGGGGCAGCAGGAGGCAGCGCCCGGCAGCGCGGGCGGCGAGCGGCAGGAGCAGCCGGCCGACGTGGCGTCGGTGGACCGCGCCTTCCGCAGCAAGGTGCTGCGCGGCTGAGGCGCGGCCCTCCCACCCGGGGCGCCCCTCCTCCGCCTCCCCTCCCCACAGCCGACTGTACCATGCGCAGACGAGCCGAGAGCAGCGATGCGGCCATCCCCCCTGTATTGTATTCCCTCTCAATGTTGCCGACCCGGCATTCTGTGAGCAGATGCACCACTGGTGGGCAGCGCCGCGACCGGCCCCTGGCAGACTCTCGTGCCCTGCCTGTGGGGCCCCCATCTGCGGCGCGACGATCAGACAGTTTGTTTCAAGGACGGGCATCAGCACGCGCACGTGCACCGGCGCCTACAGCCCAGCATGCCAGGCATCCATGCCGTCCTCCCACAGCCACATCAGCTCATCCACAATCAGGGGTGAGGTTACAGGCTCGACGAAGGGAAGGGAAACACCACTCGCCCCGAGGCGCGTCGCGTGGGGCAACTGCTCAGCTGCCCCAGTGGGATGCGCGCTGCCACGCCCGCGGGAAGCGATACCATTGACGGATGCGCGCAGAAGGAAACCTGGCACGCCGGCCGGGCCGCTGGTCCGGCCCGCGCTGGTGCGCCCTCCGCCGCACTGCTGCTGCTGGCCGCCGCCCCGCGCCCCCGCGCGCCCCAGCGCCGCACTCCAAGCCGAGCGGGGGGCGGGCCTCGCAGCGGCCGCCTAACGCTGCTGCTGCTGCTGCCGCGGGTCGGCTGCGGCTTACGCGCTGCAGACGAGGGAGGCGAGGCGGGGGGGGCGCAAGTCAGACGGTGCACGCGGCGAGGCGCCGGGCACGCGGCGACCGCCTGCCGCTCGCGCCACGCCCACGCGCGCGTGCCCCCCGGCACCCGCCCCGCCGACCGCGGCCGCCTCACCGCCCCGCAATGTTCTGGCTCAGCCAGTCGAGGCCCTCATACAGGCCCTCGCCACTGGTGGCGCAGCAGGACTGGATGTACCTGCATCAGGGTCAGTCCAGGCGGGGGAGGGGGAGCCCCAGCCGGGTGGTCGGCAGAGGCGCCGGCGCGCAACAGCAAGGGATGGGTGGCTGAGCGCCGGGGCGCCAGCGCGAGCGAGGGAACGCAGCCGGGCGCCGGGGCGCCCGCGGCGCGCACCAGTGGCGCTGGCGCAGGCTGTGCAGGCCGAGCTTGTCGGTAATCTCGGCCGCGTTCATGGCGTTAGGCAGGTCCTGCTTGTTGGCAAACACCAGCAGCACGGCGTCGCGCAGCTCGTCCTGCGAAAGCAGAGGGAAAGTGGGCAGGGGCAAGGGTGGCGTGTGAGGGGGCCGGTCGTGCAGGATTCCACCCTGCTCCATCAGATCCTGAGGGCTGCCGCGCACGCTCCGGCAGCCGAGCGCTGCCCCGCGCCACCCCTGCGTGCGGCGCCTGCCCCCCCCACCCCCCACCCCCCCGCGGCAGCGCCTCTGCCCCCACCTCCCTTGCCCCTGGCCTCCTTCCAATGCTACCGCGCCTCCACCCAACCAGCGCGCCCCACCTCGTTCAGCATGCGGTGCAGCTCGTCGCGCGCCTCGCCGATGCGGTCGCGGTCGTTGCTGTCGACCACAAAGATCAGGCCTTGCGTGTTCTGGAAGTAGTGCCTCCACAGCGGGCGGATCTGCGGCGGCGGCGCGGCGCTGCGCGTGAGGCGCGCGAGGCCTCGCCAGCACAGGTGCACAGGGAAGCCTCGCTCCGCGGCTCGCCGCGCGCCAGTGCAGCACTGAGCGCGCACGGGCCGCACCTTGTCCTGGCCACCCACGTCCCACACGGTGAAGCTGCAAAGAGGTGCAGCGGCGGCGGCGTGGGGATCAGCGCGCGGGCGCTGCAGCAGCCGTGGCGCGCAGGCCCCCGGGCTCGTAACGCGCGCTCCCCTCCTCTCTCCACCCGCGCCATGCCGCCCCCGGACGACACGGGCCGACCACCTAAAGTGCCCTTGCGGCGGCCGGACCCGAGCACCCAGCAGCCCAGCACCCAGCAAGCACCTGATGTTCTTGTACTCGACCGTCTCCACGTTGAAGCCGATGGTCGGGATGGTGGTCACGATTTCGCCGAGCTTCAGCTTGTACAGGACTGCGGACGTGGGTGCAGGCGCAGACGTGGGTGTAGGCGCCAGGCGCCCCCGTCGCGCGCCAGCCCGTCGCCGTGCCACGCGATTTCAAATTCGGCGGTGGGCCGTGGCATGGCGCCGCACGGCCGCGGTGGCGGCCGCGCCGAGCGCGGAGCCCTCGTGCGCAGCACTGCACTCACTGGTGGTCTTGCCGGCAGCATCAAGGCCCACCTGCAGGGCAAGCACGGCCAGGCACACGCACCGGTCAACTGCCGGCATGGGCAGGGCTGCCGTGCGGCGAGCGATGGAGGCACTGCCAGCACGGCCCCATTCCACTGCAAAGCCTCACCATCAGAATGCGCATCTCCTTTTTGGAGAAGAGCCTGCGCGGCAGAGGCGTGCACGCAGCTGTTGGCGCGCCGTCTGTGCGCCCCACACCGCGGCAGGCTGCACCCGGCACGGCGCGCGACCGCCCAGGGCCGCCTGTCCGCGCGGCCGGCGCACGGCTGGATCGCAGGGCTCCGTTGAGCCCCCAGAGCTGTGCTGTCCCCACCCCACGGCCTCCCATGATCTCCTGCTGGCGCGCTGCGCAGCTGCGCCCGGGCGCCCCCGCTCCAGATTCACTGGCCGTCAGGCCAGCTCACCGCGCAAACAGCTTGGTGAAAGTGAGCCCCATATTGCTGTTTGACGTCCACGCTTCGCTGCAGGTTCCCGCTCAGGCCTGTCCGCCGGCCCTACGCGCTGCGTCTGGAAGCGTAAATGGTGAGGGGGCAGCACAGGCGCGGGAAGACGGGAACGACGCTCTTTCTCCCCCAAGAGATCGGGCTCCTGCAGTCGTCTGTAGGCCAGCGGGGCGGCGGAGCTGGCCTGACAGTGCAGCGCGACGGGAACTGTCACTGAGCCGACCTGCTCCCATCCGTGCTTCAGAGCTTGTGATCGAGCGCATGGGAGGCTGTATGATTACAGCCCGATGTGATCGCGGTCTGGAGTGCTGGAGTTGGCCGCCTGTCGACGGCGGGCGGGGGCCGGGCGGCGACGGCGGTGGGCACAGGCGGCCGCTGGCCTCTCTCCGGCTGGCACTCCACGAGCATGCGGGCATCTCGTCCTCCCGTGCTCACTTTGGCTTGCTGCTGGTGGAGGCTTGTGGTGCCTGCTCCCACTTCCAGCCACTGGGCCATGCGGCCACTCGCGGCCACTCGCGGCCACACGTGCATTCAGCAGTTCCTGCCGCCATGGCGTGCATCTTCAGATCGCCCTGAGAGTGGATGGCTGCAGGTGGGGGCATGATGGGGCAGGTGCGGGGGCCAGGTCCGGCGCACAGTCCGCCACGCGAGCAACCCAGAGGTCTCACATGGCCACACGCTCCAACCGCGGCCCATCGACGTTCCACGGTTCACTGCTATGCTGTCTCTTCAGAACATCCTTGACAAACTGGCAGGACAAACACACTGTTCGCGCCCGCTTGGCGCCGCGCCCGCCCCGCTTTGACCGCCTCGCGACCTGCATGGCCCCTGTTGCAGGTCATCCTCCCGCTGGGAGGCGCAGCCTACACTGTGCGTCACTCAGCACTTCCATTACAGGGTGGCAGTGCTTTCCTCAGCCCCCAACGGCTGCACTAAGCTCAGATCACGTGCGCGCGGCAGCGATCCGTGGCCCTGCCCCTCTCCCCTCTGCAGCGTCGCCTCCTTCACATCCCGTGCTGCCATCTTGCCTGCCCGCAGCATGCAGTGCCGCCACCACAGCGTGCTAGGGTTTCTAGGGTTTAGGGTTTAGGGTCTAGATAAACCCTACACCCTCGATTTCCCACTGCACACAGGTGTCATGACGCACAGACGCCAGAAGAAAGTGTGCGCGGCGGCAGTACCTCTGGGTCACCCGGTGCCGCTGGCGCCGGGCCTGAGGGCAGCGCCCGGCATCGCCGTGCACGTTACGTTCGGCAGCGGCAGCTCCAGCAGTGGCTGGCAGCACCCAATCGGGGCATGGGCAGAGGCGCATGTGCAGCTGGTGCAGGCGGTAGTGGGATACCCCTGCACAGCTCCCGAGCCGGGAGAGGCCCCAGCGCCAGGCGTGGCACAGCAGGCGCAGCAGGTGGGGCGGCCGAGCAGGGGCGACAGCGCCACGGCCAGCGCTGACGGCGGGGAGGGAGAGAAGGAGGACGCGCCAGCTGCGGAGTGTGAGGTCGGCCAAGTGGTTTGAGGGTCGTGTGATGCTGGGCTGTGATGTGCAGAGTGAGGCGATCGCTGTGATGGCCGCATGTTGTACTACTACCCTGTATACATTGTACTGCTACTCTGTATACGTACCAAGTCTTTGTCATCACGTGTACCACCTACGTTTGTGCTCCGCTTCTGGTGTCTGACCTGTGGAGCGGCCAGCGCCAGGGCAGATTCAGCAGGCGGAATGCATGCCCCACGCACCCTTGCGCCTCCTATACAAGAGCTGCGTCGGTTCTCCAGTGCCACACTCTTAGTTGGCCTGCAGGGGCGCATCTCAAGGGCAAGCAACGCACGCATCCTGCGCCCCACCTGGGGCAGGTGCCGCCAGCGCCACCGCCGCCCGCACCCCCCACAGCCCAAGCCCACTCAACTGCCACTTCGTATTTCTTGCCTGCGTTGCCACGGCCTTGCTGGATTATTATCATAGACGGCTCGATCGCTCACGCGCCACACCAACATCAACTCCTAGTCTCCCCTTGCGCGCCCGAGAACTGGCTGTGGCAGCCTGGCAGCATCGTATAGCAGCATGCGCGAACATCTAGGCAGACAGGCGCCGTTTGTCGTCGTGGCCTTGCTGCTGCTGCTCTCCAGCAGCGCGCACGGATATGCCACTCAGTTTCGACAGGTGATCTAGACCTGTGCGCGAGGTTTTGTTTGCCCGCCCGCCTCCGCCCCGCCCGCGCGCCGCCACTCGAGCGCCACTGCTGTTGCATCGTGCCCCCACTGCAGACGCTCCAACCAAACACCTGCTCCGCCCAGCCCCTCGACTTTGGCACCTCTTTCTTTGACTATTACCTTGTTGTCACCGCATTCAACACCACGTCATGCGATGCCAGCCTCGTGCGGTGAGCCAGCAGCGCGGGCACGGGCACGCAGGCGCGCGCCTCCACGCCCCGGCTGCGTGCCGCCCTTCCGACTCCCCACCTCACCCGCCGCCCCACCCTCGCAGCGTCTCCGACCTTTTTGTCTCCGGGGTGTGCATCGCCTCGCGCAACAACGAGCAGGGCGGCTGCTCGGGCGGGGGGCCCACCGTGCCCTACCCCTCGGACTCGGCCACCACCAACCTGCAGCAGAGCAGCGAGGCCTGCTCCCAGGCGGCGCAGACGGCGCCCGGCGACGCTTGGTACTCGATGGACAACCTCAGTGAGCGCTGGCGCCGTCATCATCATATGAGGACATACATATACCTGGCGGGGACAGCGTTCATTGACCTGAGTCAGCACTGCTACCCCGAGTGGGCAGTGCCCACTTGACGCCCCCCCACCCCCACCCCTGCAGGGCTGAGCAAGGCCTACGACCAGGCCTCCCTCTGCGCCAACAGCAACTACGGTGGGCGCGCGCCGGCCGGCCTGCACCCACACTCCTGCGGCAACGAGGCGGGGTGCCTGCGCAGCGGCCCAGCCGCGGCTGCTCGCCAGTCTCGCACCCAGCCAATGCGCCTGCCTGCGTGCCGAGCCTGGTGTTTGCCTCACCGCTTCCCCCCTTCCAACTCTTCCAGGACAAATCTACTTTCAGAACGCCTGCAACGTCTCTGCCGACATGGTCGTGGTGGTGAGCAGGGCGGGGAGGCCGCTCCTGCCGGCTGCAGGGGGCGCGCCCCGCCGGCCGCGCGGCGCGTGCGGGCCTGCCGGACGTTGGCTCTGCATCATGCTCTCCCCTCGCGCCCCCTCGTCCTTCCAGCTCACCTACTATCCCTACACTTATTGCTACAACTCCAGCTCGGGCGGGTGGTGGGAGGTGAGCTCCAGCTCGGGCGGGGCGGGTGGTGGGAGGTGAAGGTTGCAGCGGCGTCTCACGGCGCTCGCTGGCGTTGCCTCTGCACAAGCGCATGCAATCCCTGCCTGCCATCGCCGAACCAGCCCCAAACTAGCCGCCTCCCTTGATTCCTCACACAGATCCTGCTCATCTTCATTGCCTGCCTCTCCCTGCTTGCGATCGGATTCGGTGAGAGCCCGGCGCCCTGTGCGCGCCATGCTCCGGCGCTCGTCTCGCCTGCTGGCAGCACGTGCAGGCGTGCGCACGCAGCACGTGCACGCATGCGCCGGGCCAGCCCCCGGCTGAGCGAGCGTCCCCCGCGCCCCCTCGTCCCTGTCCCAACTCGCACGCTCAGCCCTGTTCAAGCGCCACCGCCGGCGCAAGGCGCAGCAGGCGCAGCTCAACGCGGTGCAGATGAGCCACCAGGCGGCCCCGGGCGGCGCCGCCGTCCCCAGCAATGCCGAGCCCGGCCCGTACGCCTACCCCCCGCCCGGCGCCTGGGGCGCCCAGCAGGCGGGGCCCACGCCCGTCGGCCAAGCCTACGGCCCCAGCCCCGCGGCAGCAGTGTACGGCTACCCCGCCGGCGGCTACCCGCCCTACCCCGGGCAGCAGCCGCCATACACCACCTACGGGCAGGGCGAGTTCCCGCCTGCGCCGCCCGCAACAACCAGCGACTACCCGCGGCCGCCGCCGCCGACTGCGGGCGCCGCGGCCAGCGGCGCTGCCGCCGCGGGGGCAGCGGCTGCGCCCACGCCTGCCGGGCCGGCGCCGGGGCAGTCGCCGCACCGGGTGTGAGCACCGCAGCCGCGCATGCCTGTCGATGCTGGATCAGCCATGATTTCCTTTGCACTCTGCACTTGGCTTTGTCTGCCCAGTTGCTGACAGCTGCGTGCAAAAGGCGTGTCAAGGAGGGAGAAGGGCATGGAGCGTCGGCACCCACGGTTCTCATCTGCTGCTCCGGTAGGATGCAGGACGACTGGACAGGTGTGCTGGGGCGCTGACCCTCGCTCGACATGCAGGTGCGCGCTCGCCAAACGCGGTATGTACTGCCTTACTAAGACTGCATGGAAGCAGCAGCAGAGAGCCTCAGCATGAGGCAAGAACAAGCACACACGAAGCAGTCGGAAGTGAGCAGCACAGCAGGTGCCAGCGTGGCAGCAGAGTAAGTACTGTCAGACATGGTAAAAAGCGAGTCAAGAGCGATCATAACCCAGCGGCGAGCTGCGAAGAGGGGGCGGGGGGGCACGGGCCCGCTGCGCATGCTCAAGCGGCGGGCTGGAGCTGCGGCGCCGCTGCGAGTGCGCCGGCCCACGGCTCCGCGAACTGCCGCACCCTTCCCCGTGCGGGCCACCCTGGCAGGTTCTCTCCTGGCCAGGCAGCCCTTCTAGGGGTCCGCGCGCGCCAGGCAGGCTGCAGGAGGGAAAGCATGCCGCCGCGCCGGCGGCCGGGCTGGGCCCCTATCCGCGGATCGCCACATCTAGAAAGTCGCCCGTCTGGAACGACAGCTGCTTCAGCGTCTTAGCGTCGTCCTCGCCAAACCGCGTGCTGTGCACCTGGCCCACCTGCGCGACGGCGCGAGCGGGCGGGGCGGGCGGGCAGGATGAGGGGGTGGTGGGGCAGGCGCGAGCGCAGCCACGCGAGTCTCGTGCCGTTGCGGCGCAAGGCGCCGCCGAGCGCGGCACCCCTCTCGAGGAGCGGCGCAGTGGCGCGGGCGGCGCAGGCATGCGCGTGAGCGCGCACGCGCGCATGCCTCCGCTTCCGCCGCCGCCGCCCGAGCGTCTGCGCGCCCCACCTGCCGCATGACGTTGCGCCCCCGCCGGTCGGGATACACAAAGGCGAAGGACAGCCAGGCGTGCGGCCGCCGCGCCGCCGGGTGCACCTCCTTCACAAGGTCGCACAGTTCCCTGCGCGTGGGCGACGCAGGGGGAGTGTGTTGGGTTGGGGACGAGGGTTGTCGGGGCAGCGGGAGGTGTGGGGGCATGTGGGGGGCAGCAGGCCGCTCCCCCCCGCTCGCTGCCTCAGCGCCATGCTCCCCCGCTCACGAACGCTGTGCGTTTCCCTGCTCGACGCTCGGCATGTGCCAAGCTGGGATGCGCACCCTCTGCCCCTGCCCCCTGTGCTGTGCTCCCCCGCTCCCTCTGCCACGCGCAGCGCACCTGAGCGTGGCGTCCATCCACGTGTACATCTGCACCTCGTCCTTGGGCTCTTGTCCCCGCGCGACATACTCCTCTAGGTGGTGGTGGGCGCCCAGCTGGCAAGGCGGGGGCCACGCAGGCGTGGCAGGCGGAGGGGTGGGCGGCGCAGCGCGGGTCAGGTGCGTGGAGAATCTTGCGCTGGCAGGCGGCGCTGGCTGGCGCGCGTGCAGGCGCTGCCGCCTCACCTTGGGAAAGACCCGGAGCAGCAGCGGGCAGACCTGGGCACAGAGGGCCGTGCTTGCTTCACCGCGACGTTGCGGGCGGGCGGGCGGGCGGGTGGGACGGGCGGCGGGCGGCAGCAGCGCAGAGCCGCGCACCTTTTCCCGGTCGATTGCGGGCTCCTTCTGCACTGCGACTGCTGCTGACCGCACGGCGGGCCCCGGCGGCCCTGGGGGCGGGCCCCTGTCGAAAGATGGGCCGAGCCTCCTTTCCATGTCTGTCGGGCCCCGCCGGTCCACGCCCATGCGCCTGTCGAAGCCGGGGCCGCGCGGAGGAGGTCCCCGCCTGTCCCACTCCCTGCTCATGCTGATCACCGAGCTGGGTTGTTTGGGAGGAGCTGGGGGTTCGCGATTAGGATCAGGGGGAGTGCGGCACTGAGATGTTTCCACTAGTACCCCGAAGGTCAGCCCTCCACCTGTTCGAGACCACATCTGCAGCTCTAGACCAAACCCACGCTCGATCTGAAATCCGGCCCCTCGCGTTTCTCGCCCTCTGTATGGCTGTATCCTTGCCATGCGAAACGGCTTGGTGTGCGCCCCCTGCCTCGTTGCCCCGTGCATCGTGAGGGCTGGGAGCAGCTCTAGGGGCCATGGTCAGGCCGGCCAGCGAGTCCAACCTACCGGTACACTTGCCCTGCCCAGCACAGCGGCACTCGTCCTGCAGCGCTCCTGCGCCCCATGGCAGCAGCGATCACCAGCTGCGGAGCGCAGGCGTTCCACGCCAGGGCGGTGTGCGCGCGCGGCGCCCACCCGCCCCGTCGTCGTGCGGGGCGTGGTAGCGTCCCCAGAGCCGCGGCTCGCCGAGCCCACAGCCGACGCAGCGGCCAATGCCGGGCAGGTGCCGGCAGGAACGCTGTTCGGCGCGATCGCTCTCATCACCTCCAGCACCGTGGGGGCCGGCATGCTGGCGCTGCCCGCCGTCACCGCACCCGCGGGGCTGGTGCCCACCGCCACCTCGCTCTGTGGCATGTGGGTGCTGCTCACGCTGGAGGCGCTGCTGATCGCCGAGGTGAGGCGGGCGTTGCGCAGGGGGGAGGGCGGACGGGCGCAACCACGCGCTCATCTCCCCCAATGCATGCCTGGTAGCGCTCGCGATCCAATGGGGCTGCCGCCTGACGTGTGTGCGTGCCTGCCCTCCGGCGCCGTCTGCGCCTCTGCAGGTGAACGTGGCGCTGCACGAGGAGCGGGGGGAGAAGGACGCGCGCAGCATCATCACCCTGCACCAGATGGCGGAGGCGACGCTGGGCAGCCCCGGCAAGAGTGAGCGCCTCCGCCGCTCGGCTGCGTGCATTGGCGCGCGACCCGCGCCGGCCGCTGCACGCCGGCTGGCCCGCAGCTGCGGGGTCGCGGCTCGCCTGCTGGCCTCGCATCCTGCTGCCGCTGCCGCCGCTCCTCTGCCGCCGCCGCCGCCACGTAACGCTGATTGGGAAACGCACCCGCCCTTCGCTGCAGTGGTGACGGTCGTCTACCTCTTCCTCGCCTACTCCCTGCTGGTGGCCTACCTGGCCAAGGCCTCCGAAGTCCTTGACTTCTTCGCCCGCTCCGCGCTGGCGGGCGTGGGCGCGTCGCTGGGCGGGCCGCCGCCCGCAGCGACCGCCGCCGCCGTCGTCGCCGGCACCGCCGCCCTCTTTCTGGTCGGCGGGCCCAAGGTGTGTGGCGGGCGGGCCGTCGCACGCGCGCGCTCGCGCGCCTGCGTGCGCGTGCCGCTGGGCGAGCACATTCTCATGTGGAGGGGCTGCGCTTGGCCCCCTCGGCACCAGCTGCCCCCCCCCCCCCCCCCCCCTCCCCCTCCCGCCACGCCTCCCTCCCCGGCCCCTCCCCCACCCCCACCCCCACCCCACCCCACCACCCCCACAGGCGGCCGACCGCCTCAACCAGGGCCTGACCTCGGTGCTGCTGGGCCTGTTCCTCGGCATCCTGGTGGCGGGCGGCCTCCAGGCCGACGTGGGCGGCGCGCTGGCGGCCGCGCCGGCGCACGCGGCCTGGGGCGCGCTGAGCCCCGCGCTGCCCATCGTCTTCCTCTCCCTGGTCTATCACGACCTGGTGCCCGTCCTGGTGAAGCTGCTCCACGGCAACCGCGCAGCCCTGCGGTGAGCTGCGCCCGGGGCCGCGCGCGGGCGCTGGCGTCGGCACTTGGCACCTGTGGGCCTGCTGCTTGATGGTCAGGGGCGCCCCCGACCCTTGGAAGGGACGGGGGCGCTGCTCCTTGTGCGCGGACGGCCTGTGGGCCGCCCGTGGGCGGGCTGCTCGCGAGCCGGCTCGCGCCGGCGCTGCCATCTCTCCTCGTCCCGGGGAGAGCCGGGCGCAGCCGGGCGCTCATCCGCTGCCGCTGCGCTCCGTGCCGCAGGACTGCGATCGTCATGGGCTCGTTCGTCCCCCTGGCCATGTTCCTCAGCTGGGAGCTGGTAGGCGGCTGTTTTTTCCTCTTGTGCACGCGCCGCTCGTGCCGCCCGGCCCGTGCGTGCCGCGGCCGGCTGGCACACCGCTGCGCGTGGCCCGGCCCGAGCCCGCGCGGCACGCGCTCGCCCACTATGCGCTGCGCGGGCGCCGCCGCCGCCGCCGCAGGTCGCGCTCTCGCTGGTGCCCGGCGGCCTGGTGGGTGACGCCGCGCCGGCGGCGGGGGGCGTCATGCAGGCGGCGCTGCACCTCTCCGCCGACCCGGCCGCCGCGGTTGCCGCGCCCGCGGCCGCTGCAGCCACTGCCGCGGCCGCCGCAGCCAGCACCGGCCTGCCGGTGGATGGGCCGGGGCTGGCTATGGCGGTGGATCCGCTAGAGGTGTTTGTGCGGCGGTCGGGGCCGCTGGTGGGCTCGGCGGTGCAGGGCTTCTCCTTGTTGGCAGGTGCGCATCTGTCGCGCCCGTCGTGCTCGGGCCTCTGCTTCGCGGCGCCTCTGCCGCGCGGCGCGGTGCAGGCGGCGGCAGCCGGTGCTGGGCGGAGCAGGCGCGGGGTCCCCGCGCCGCGGTCTGCCGCCCACGCGCGCGCGGCTTGCGCTCCCCGCCCTCTCGCCGCCTCACTGCTGCAGTCACGACGTCCTTCATGACCACAACGCTCACCCTCTCTGAGACCATGACCTCAGAGGTGCCCCCGCTGCTGCGCGAGGCCGCCCGGCTGGCCGGCCTGGCTCAGGCGTCAGTCAGCGGCAGCCTGCTCGCCAGTGCCGACGAGGGCGAGAGCGATGCGGAGGCGGGGCCGGCCGGCGCGGGGGAGGAGGGCGAGGCGCAGCTGTGTCCGCAGCGCTTGCAGCGGCTGGCGCTGGGCCTGACGCTGGGGCCGCCCCTGGCGGCGACGATCTACAACCCGGGGTCCTTCATGGGCATGCTGACGGTTGCGGGTGCGTAGCTGGAAAGTAGGGACGTGGCGGCTTTGGGGGCCGCAGTTAGCCGCAGGCGCTGCATGGCCTGCATCCCTACGCGCGCATGGCGCGGCTGGGGGGAGGGGGCCGCGCATGCGCTGCGCCGCCGCCCCGCTCGCGACCACGCTCGTGACGCACGCGCTCTCGTTTGGCTCGTGCGCTTGCGCGCAGGCGCGTACGGCATGACGCTGCTCTACGGCTGCCTCCCCCCGCTGATGGCGTGGCGCCAACGCGCGGCGCGCGAGGCGGCGCAGCCGGGCGCGCCGGCGCGGGGGGCGCGCGCCGCGCGCCGCGCCGCGCCGCCGCCCGCGCCGGCCACCGGCGGCTGGCAGGCCGGCTGGGAGGCTGACGGCCTCCTGCAGATGGTGCCCGGGGGCCAGCCGGTGCTGGCGGCGCTGCTGTCGGCGGCCGTGGGGCTCGAGGTCTCGCGGCTGGTGGCGGATTTCGGCCTGCCGCTGGGCAGCGCCGCCGCCGCCGCCCCGAGCGGCGACCTGGTTGAGACTGCCACGCGCGTGGCTGCCCACGTGCTGCCGGCGGCCGAGCAGCTGCTGTGACGCGCGGCAGCGCAGCCTGCGCTGGCTCATTGAGAGATCATATGTGTGTGCGTAGCTGGGGGGCGGCGGCGGTGGCTGCGCCCCTCCCAGCCCTGTCTTTGAACCGACGATGCAAGACGAGACGCTGTCGTTCTTTCTGCCTTCCTCCTTGCCTGTTGATTGCCAGAGTGTATCACTGTCTCGCCTCGATGTATTGCCTGCCTGATCTCCCCTGCTCTTCCTTTGCTGCGCTTCCTGTACTCTCCATGCCACCTGTCCCCTCTCGGGGACTGTATCCGTTGTTTTTTTGTTGCTGGGCCCCTGCCTCACCCAGCGCCTGTGCAGTACTTGCGTGCTAGCCCCCGCACACCAAACCTGAACCCCCTCTGATCGACCCTCCTCGTGTCCCTCCCCCCTTGTCTCACTGCTGTTGTGCCCTCCCCCGCCCCCTCTCCCTCTCTCACTGTCGCTGTGGCGTGCTCCCTGCTCCGTGCCCTGTGCCTCCTCTGTCCTCTGCATCCTTGTGTCTGGTGACCTTCCGCCTGCTGATGCCGTCCTTGCCTCGGCTTTAGCACTGCGAATCGAAGCTGAGCTCTAGGTAGGATAAGAGCTCAAGAAAGGATTCGTGAAAGGATTCGTGGCTGCGAAGCACTGCTAGGACTTGATGGCAGGGAACCCACAGAAATCACGGGACCACAAGGCCAAGGTCCAGAAGCGCGGGAGCACATGAGCAAGCCAGGCAGCCCCGACGCCGCTCGCGCCAGGCAGCCCTGGCGGCAGCCCGCCAGTGCCGCCCCGACGCCGCTCGTACCTGCGGGCCCACTCCTGCCACCCGTTGTCACTCGGTAGGCTTGAGCACCTGCCCCAGCCACCGCTCTACCATCCAGCGTGCGACGCCCGGCTGGTCTGCCGGCACCATGTGCCCCGCGTCCCTCACCACCACATGCGTGAGCGAGCCATGCGCCTTCCAGTATGCCGCGACGCGGTGCGCCCAGGGCTCATACCCCTTGCCCAGCGGCTGCTGCAGTGGCGGCTGCGGCTGTGGCCGCTGTCCGTCCGGCTCGCCGCCGGCCCCGGCGCTCGTGCTGCGCAGGTCGCGCCGCCGCGCTGCCGCGAGCCAGCCGTCTGCTGGGCCCGCAGCGCCATGCTCCTCCCACTGCAGCTGCTGGTCAAGCGCCTCTCGGCTGTTGCTGCTGGCGCCGGCGTTGCCGGCACTGCCGGCCTGCCCCTGCACCGAGAACTGCACCTCCCCTCCCACCTCGCAGCAGACCTCTCCCTCCTCCCCCTGTCGCCGCATGTGCTTCCGCTGCATGCCGTCGTGCTGCACAGCGGCGGCACTAGCCGCGGCCTGGTTGTTGGAAGGACTGTCGGGGTTCTCGTCCCAAGTCTTCCACGCGCGCACGATGTGTCGCTTGGCAGCGGCAAATGCTTTCCTGCAGCCGCCGGCAGCACCCGGTGTGCAGGGGCGGTGTCAGAGGACTTGCCCGCCGTGGCAGCGGCCGCCACTGGGCCAGGCAGCGCCTGCCAAGAGCAGCACCTTTCGAGCAGCACCTGCCAGGCCAGTCCAGGTCTCCGATCCACGCTTGGTTGCTGGCGGGACCATCCTGCCCGTCAAATTGGCCTGCAGAGAGGGGCGAGGGGCGAGATGACGAAGACCAACCAGGATCAATTGAGTTATTGAGTTTCCAGGAGAGAGGAGCCGTAGCTGCCGCGGTGGAACCCAGGCAAGCGCGGCGCGGCCCCGGGCACGAGGCGGCTGGAGGCGTGCAGGGATGGGTGGCGCCAAGCGCTGCGTGCACCGCCAGAACGCTCATGCCGCGGCCCCCCTTCGCCAGCCCCACCGCACCTTGGAAGAGGAGGATGTCGTAGGCAGCCAGGAGGTCCGGCATCAGATGGGCCACTGCAGAAGCGCGCAGGCGGCGGCAAAGCGTCGGCCTCCCCTCCACTGGGACGCGCGCGTGCGTGGCGCTGGTGCGCGCGCGCGCGCGCGCGCTCCCATGCGCGCTCCCATGCGACCCAGCCTCACCGCTCTTCATCACGTCGGGCCCCAGCGCCTCGCCCACCGGGCCTGAGCAGGCCTCGTACTTTATCTCTGGCGGGACGCCCAGCTCCTCCTGCACCGAGGGTGGGCGGTGGATGGGCGCGTGGGGTGGCAGGTGCGGGATGAACGAGCCCGCCGGGCGCCCAGTCGGCGCCCGGCGGGAGCCGGCGCGAGCCGACGCGCCGCGGCGGCGGCCGCGCGCGGGGCGCCGGGGACGCGCGCGGCAGGCGCAGGACCTCTCGCCAAACAAGCGGACGCTATCAGCAGCAGCAGCCACGTCGTCATCAACACCACACATCGCGCCTTGACGTCGGGATGGTTGAAGTAAGCATCCACCGTCTTTCCAGCATCGTACTCCTCGAGCCGCCGCACGTCCAGCATCGTCGCCACGCCCCCCGCCCGCGCCAAGAACGCCAGCAGGTCGGTGCGCAGCGCGTGCGCGAGCGCCCACAGACCTGCGCGGCGGGGGCGCAGGGGGGCGCGGGAGGGGCAGGGTGAGCGCGGCGGCGCACGTGGGCATCAGTGCGGCGTCGGGCGGGCCGACAGAGCAGCCCTGGCGAGCAACGCGCGCCCGCCCCTGCAGCCAGCACCGCATCCCGCGCTGGGCACAGTGTGCTCGAACGCCTCTGCAACACGGCACAACAGCGCCAGACATAGCGACATAGAATTCCAGCACGTCACTGCACTCACCAGCATCGATCAGATGCCCAGTCTCCAGCTGCATCATCGTCGCCTCGACCCTCTGCCCCTGGTCGATCAGCCCCAGGTGGTAAGACGTGTCGGCCAGGGTCATCATCTGTGGCACCCGCGCGAAGTCAACCGCCGCCACGCCAAGGCAGGGAAGGGGGCCAGCGACCGGCGGGGCGTGGGGGCGGAGCACAGGGGCGGGGGCCACTGGCGGCGCCAGGCAGGGAGCTCGGTGTGTGACGTGAGCCGCTCACCTGGCGGCCGGGATCGGTGAGCCCGCTGCCGATGATCAGGCCTCGCAGGTCAAACAGCGGCGGTGCACCCAACAGGCGGCGCCGCGGCAGCGCGGCCGCCGGCAGCGCGCGGCGGCGGGCGGGCGCCGCGCCCCGCGCGTTGCTGAGGCGTGCGCGCGCGGCGCCGGCGCCGGCTGCGTGACCGCCGCCGGGGAGCGGTGGGGCGGAGGCCTGCTGCAGGATGTAGTGCCCGATGGAGGGAACGTACCTGCAGAGGCGGCGGGTGGAAAGCAACTAGAGCTGAGGCTGGGAGGGCTCGGCGCCCCGGCAGGCTCTCGTGCGCTTCCCCTCCCAGTGAATGAGTGAGCAGAAGAAAGCGCGGCGCGCCACTCACTTGCCGGCGTAGCTCTCCCCCGCGATGATGAGAGGGCGGGTCTGCAGGGCTTCAAACCTCTCGAAGAAAGCCTGCGGCCCAAGCGCAGGGTCGGGCAGCGCAGCATGGATGGGGGCGGGAGTGGGCAGGAGCCCAGGAGCGGTGCGCAACAGCCCAGGAGCCCAGGAGCGGTGCCGCGCAGCGCTGCCGCGCCGCAGCCCAGGCGCGGCGGCAGGCGGCTGCGGCGCGCCCCGCCGCGCGCGCGGGGCGCCGCGCGCGCGGGGCGCCGCGAGGCAGCACGCCGCAGGCAACCGCAGGCGGCGCTTTGGGGGAGAAGGGGAGGCACGAGAGCGTTAGGGGACACGCCCTCGGCCCTCAAGGCAATATTAGCGAAGAAAGGACAGCTATCAAGGATCCACGAAGAAAGAAAGACAGAACGGGCACCCGCGCCTGGAGCGCCGCATAGAGGTCCGCTGCCAGCGCCATCTCCTCCGTCGGCGCCGGGTGCCGCTTGCCCGGGCGGCTGTATCCCACGCCCACCGGCTGGTCGAGGAACAGCAGCCCGGCGCGCCGCCCCCAGGATCCCTGGCAGAGCAGCACGGAGCGCGGAGCACAAGGGGCGCATTGGAAAATTCTCATTGGCGGGGATGAAAAGCGCGGGGCGCGCGGAGCGCACGATGCGAGAGCGGAGGGGCGCGGGCCACGCGCCGGCCAGGCGCATGCCGCGTTGCCGCGCTCGCCAGCGCGGCGGGCAGGGCGGAGGGAGGTGGTGCGCCGCCCGCTCGGCCCACCGGGCTGGGCTTCAGCTGCAGGTCTGCATCCAATACCGTCGGCCCGATTCCTTCGTACACCATGCCGAACAGGCTCGAGCACCCCGGGCCTCCCTGCACGCAGGGGCAACGATGCCACTGAGCGCCGGCGGAGTGGGAGGACAGTCGGCGGGGGTGGGAATGCACCAATGACTGCACCCTTCGATCCTGCATTGCCGCTCATGCCCCCAGGCTCAATTTGAGCAGAATGCAGCAGAGACGCGCCTGCAACCACACGATGATCGGCAAGTCTGCTGCGAGCTCCTCTGCTTCGAAATACACGTAGAAGATTGCGGCATCGTCGTCATCGCCAAGAGGGAGGTAGCCCGAGTGCGTGGCGTTGAGGCCTGCCACCCTTGCGAAGAGCCCCGCCACAGTCAGCAGCAGCAGTGCTGAGCGCAACATCGAGTGGAATTTCGTATCGACAATGCCTTGCATGTTTGATCAGGTTGGCCGTCTCCCGCCCGCCCCCGGCCAGCATGGACGAGGCGCCGAATACGGGTTGGCGCACCGCATGGGCACGGCCTGCACTCCCCGCCGCTGCCAGGTGCCAGTTCCAGCTGCCCCACACAGGGCGCAGGCAGGCGCCCCCCCCCCCCCCCCCCCCCCCCCCTCCCCCCCTCCTCTCCCCCCCTGCCTGGGGATGGGGCGGGGGTTGGGGCGGGGCGGGCACGTTAGCGCGACCACCGTTTACCGGCTGGGTGGCAAGCCATGCAGCTCGGAGCACCTGTACACAATTGAATTGATATCTCACAGTCATGTTGGCCAGCAGACGGCTGAAATTTGGCACCAACTCTACGTGGGCGGGCGGGAACCGCGGTCTCGCTGCTACGACGGGACGTGTTGGGCAGCGCACACATGGCATACTGGAGGCCTGCATTGCCGGCTCAGCTGCAATCCCGCCCCGTGCGCGTCGCACTACACAGCAGCAGGAGGGTTGGCCAGAAGCTGGAAGTGTCAACGCGACAGGGCGAGTGGGTTGAGCCAGGCAGCAGCGGGGTTGTCCGAGAGCCGTTCGTTCGGCGTGCGATGCGGGCGGTCGGCAGGCAGCAGGCGGTCGCGGCTTCCACTGCCGCCCTGCGCCATCCCGCCAGCTGATGTCGGAGACAGCCATCTTCCTCCTCTGATCGCTTTTTGCGTAATGGGCCAGTTTATTGGGAGTTGGCTCAGCATTTCTCGTCGGCCTCTCGCGCCGCAATAATTGTTGATGCCCACAGGGTAACTCGATAGTGTTTCGTTGCTGTTGTTAGCAACTTGGGCCTCCTTCTGGTTCTGTGCTGGGCATCCCGCTTGATGTCGCCAGGCCGAGCGCATGGCTAGCTCCTCTCGATCGTGCAGGTGCGAGGCCATCTGCTGAATTTGGCTGGGGATGCATCACACCGCCCGCGTCGCTGCCCGCCCCTCGCCCGCCCCCATGCACGCCGGCACAGCGTGCCTCACACCTGCGCAGGTGACATTCACCACCCTACCAGCGCTTACAGTGGGCGACATCCACCAGGGCCATTTATAATAGAGCTCAATTTTGACACACAGGATGGCGGCTGCCAGCCCCCTCGTCGTGTTCCTGTTCTTGCTGCTGGCGACATTTGCGCAGAGCCTGCTGGCCTTTTATGGACTGCTGTCGCGTTACGTGCAGGTGGGCGGTGCCTCCGCCGCGCGCCCGCCTGAACCGCCCTTGCGCCGCCGCCTGCCAAGCTCCACGCGCCCCACGCGCCCGCGTCCGTGTCTACACCCCGCGCCGCAGGTGGTTTCGGTCCCAGGCATCCCCGCCCTGCGCCTGGTGGTGGTCGTGAATCTGATTGCAGAGGCGGCGATGGTGGCGCTGCACCTTCTCCCCTTCACAGTTGCGCCGTGGGTGGCGGCTTGGCTGCGGGCGCGGCGCCAGCGCCGCGGCGCGCGCGGCGCGCCGCAGCCGCCGGCCGCGCCGGCGTCAAAGGCGGCAGCGCCGGCCGCCGCGGACGAGGAGAGCGGGAGCGCAGAGCAGGAGGAGGGCAGCGGGGGAGGCCGCCCTCCCAGCGGCGGCGGCAGCGTCGACGGCCAGCAAAGCAGCGGCCCGCAGCAGTGCAGCGCCTCCGAGAGTTCCGCAGCCACGAGCGGCGGCCGCGCGGCAGGCCAGCCGCCCGGCGCGGCGCCCGGCGGCGCGGCGCCCGCCAAGCCGCCGCCGCCGGGCGCGGCACCCTCCACGCTGCGGCCGCCGCTGCCGCTGGTGCGCGGGCTGTCGCGCCGCGTCGAGGCCTGGCAGCGGCGGCGGCCCGCGCTGCACCGCCGCCTGGTGCTCGCGGCGCTCACGCTGTCGTTCACGGGCGTCTGCTCCCTCCAGATGCTCGCGCCGGGGTTCCTTGACGTGGCCATCGGTGAGGCACTGCGTGGGGCGCCGCACCCGCCCCCCTGGCGAGGCGCCGGACATGCAGGGCGGCGGCGCGCGGACGCCGCGCAGCGGGCAGGGAGGCGCGGCCCGAGGGCGCGGCGTGGGTGCCGGGGGCCGGGCGCCCGCGTGCCGCGCGGGTTGGCGCCCTGGGGGGGCGCGCGGCGAGGCGAGCGCCGCGCCTGCACCCCCCCGCCCCCCGGCGCCCCTGCCGGCTGCTGCAGTCCAGCTGACGACGCAGTGGACGCCCCTCTGCATCGCCCTCGTGCAGCGGCTGCTGCTGGGCCACCGCCTGCCCCGCGCCTTTTGGCCCGCCGCCGCCGCGATCCTGGGAGGGGCCAGTGAGTCGCGGCGCCGGCGGGCCGATGCGGGCCGCGGCGCCTCAATGGGGCGGCGCCGCGCTGCGCTGCCGCCCGCGCGCCGCGTGCACGCCCCCCCGCCCGTCCCCTCGTCCACCCTCCCGCCGTCCGCTCCCCTCCCGCTGCAGCAATGGTGATCGTGCCGGCAGTCGGGCAGAGCGCCTCGGGCAGTCTGGCCACGCTGCAGGGCTGGGAGGGGTTCATGATGGCGGTTGGAGCGCTGCTCTGCACCACGGCCTACTATGCGGGGCTCCAGGTGAGCGAGGGCGCCAGGGCAGGCGTGGCGCCGCCGGGCCGACGGCGCGCGCGCGCGCGGCGCTCCCCCCGCCGCCGCGCCGCCCCGCCGCCAAAGGCCCACCCCCGCGTGGGGCCTCTCCCGACGGCCGCCCCCCGATGCCCCGCGCCGCTCCCGCTGTGTGCTCCGCCGCTCCGCCCCCGCGCAGGCCACCCGCCACCTGGGGTTCACCGCGCTGCAGCTGCAGCACCTGATGAACACCACTTCTTTCCTCCTCTTCCTGCCCATCAGCCTGCCCGTGGATGGGACGGACTGGGCTGCGCAGTTTGGCCCGTGGGGCGCGGGGGACTGGGCCATACTGGTCGCGCTCTCCACCGCCTGCTACATCGGCGCGGGCGTGCTGATGCAGGCGAGGCGGGGGCAGCGAGGGAGACGGGAAGGGGGGGGGGGGGGGGGTGGTGAGGGGGGGAGGGGAGAGGAGGGGGGAGAAAAGGGGGGGGG
>PCFQ01000079.1:1223687-1241429 GCA_003063905.1 Chlorella sp. A99 | reverse complement strand
GGGGTGGGGGGGTGGGGTGGGGGCGGGGCGGGGCGGTAGCGACGTGGAGTGCGCGCCACAGGGCGCCTAGGGCGGGGCACGGGGCCGGCGGGGCGCGGAGGGGGCGGCGGGCCGCGTCCCCTCCGCCCTGCGGGAGCGGCGCCGGCGGGGGAGCGCTCCTCCCCCCGTCCGCCCGCCCGGCGCCCCGCGGCGCGCGCGCGCCGCCGCCGCCCCGCCAAACCGCCGCCGACCGCGCCCGGAGGCGGGGCCCCGGAGCGCGGCGACAGGTTGGCGGGGCCCCGAGGCGCGGTGACAGGTTGGCGGCTCCCCGGAGAGGGCCTCAGACCTCACCAGGTGGTTGCTGATCTTCCGCAAGACGGAGATGATGGGTAGCATGAGGCAGGTGGGGCACACGCGGACGAGCTGGCCTCCAAACTGTCGCCACAAGGGCAGGGAGCGGCCGGCGATGCAGCAGGGAGCAGCCCTCACGCGGCGGGGCAGCAAGCGGCGAAGCCAGCGGCACAGTTGCGCACGCAGCCCCGCGCCAGCCCTGTGCCCCGCGTGGCGCGTGCGGGTGAGGGACGGCGCCCGCATCGGCGGCCAGCCTCGCATGCACAGGCAGGACTCACCGCCGGGCGCCAGCAGCCGTCGGGCTTGTGGTGCTTGCAGCCTTCGGGGTTGGTCAGGGGGTCGGCTGGGTTGTTGCAGGTGCAGAGGTGATACCTGTGTCGGCGCCAGGGAGGAAGGAAGTGGGCAGGGGCGCGGGGCCGGGCGCTGCATGTTGCACGAGGCAAGCAGCGCAGCGCGGCCCCGTCCTTCCTTGTCCGCTCCTCAGTCCCTCCCCCCCCCCAACGAGCCTCCCCCCCCCTCGGCCACAGGCGTGCGCTCACATGGGCCACAGCACCCCGCCCTGGTCCTCCTCCACTTTCCACCCGCAGCAGTGCATGCTGACGGCTCCGGAGCCGCAGGGGCAGGGCTGGTCATAGTTGATCACCAGCACTACGTCCGGCAGGTCCAGCACGCGCCTGCACGGGCGGGAGGCGGCGAGGGTGCGTCGGGCGCTGCGGTGCAGCCGCCGAGGCTTGGGACGCGAGCGCAGTGGGGCAGCTGCGCCCTCCCGTCGGGCGTGCGGGAGAGCGGGATGCACAGAGCAGCGTGCACGGGCGCAGGCGGGACCAACCAACACCCCCTGTCCTTCCCCTCCTTCAGACCCTAGACACCCTAAACCCCTGTCCTTCCCCTCCTTCAGAGGCCGGCTGGCTGTTCTCCCACCTGTATGCTGCCAGCTGCAGGTCTGACAGCTGGCAGTACACGATGTTATCACTCTTGGACGGCAGCTGGCTCGCGATCAGCCCCTTGTTGCGCCGCAGCAGCACTCCCTCCAGCGCCTTGATCAGCTGGCGCTGCGCGGTGCGGCCCTGCGGGGCGCGCGCGGCGTACCGAGGCGGCGGGCGCAGGCCAGCGCGCGTCGGCGCCTTGTGCGCGGCGCGGCGACGCGGCGCACGCGCCCCCGCAGGCGCCGTGCACTGTCGCTCGCGGCAGAGCAGGCGCGGGGCCTGGATCAACTCACGTCCTTCAGCTCGTGGCAGTCGGCGCCCTCCTTCTGGCCGAGCTTGAGGGGGGTGACGATCTTGCGCTTGAAGATGTCCCACTCGCCCAGCGTACCGGGGGAGACAAAGTTGATCAGGTTGTAGAGCTCGTCGTAGTCGTTCTGGGGCAGGGGAGGAAAGGATGAGCCTCGTCAGGGGAGCACAGCAAAAGCCGCAGCAGGGCGGTCCAAGAATGTGGCAAGCCAAAGGTGCCGAGCGGCAGCACGCCCAGCCGCCCGAGATTGCATGCTGCAAGCGTAGCGCGCTCGAGGCCGCTGCGCGGCGGCGCCGCATCCCGCCTGCGCGCCTGCATCGGCGTGCCCGTGAGGCCAAAGCGCAGGCGCGTGGGAAGGCGGTCGGCGGCCTCGTAGGTCCTGGTCTTGTGGTTCTTCAGCTTGTGGGCCTCGTCAAAGATGGTCAGGTGCCAGGGGATGGTGAGGATCCTGGGCAGGGCGGCAGCAGGCGGCGGCGGAAAGTGGTGGCTAGGCGGGACCAGGCGAGGGAGCGGAGAGGGAGTGGAGGGGGCAGGAGCGGAAGCCCGGCGGGGGTGGAGCAGGCGATCGAGCGGACGCTGAGGGGCACGTCTGGGGCGCGCGTGGCGAGGCAGCCCGCACGCAGCCAGACGCAGCCCGCGCCTTGCAGACTGAGGGAAGAAAGGACGCTTTTCGCTTGCGGAACGGTGCATGCCTCATGGTGCCAAACTGTAAGATCAGACCAGACCAGGAAGAAAGGACGAATGCGCTCACTCCTCCCCCCACGTGAGCAGCACGCCGAAAGATGCGACCATGATCTCTTTCTTCCCAGCCCGGATGTCGCGGATGGCCGCGTCGGCCCTGCTGCCGTGGCAGAGGCACAACCTGCACGCGGGCGGGCGGTATATGAGTGAGCACGTGGGCGCAAGGGCCAGCGGCCGAGCGCGCTGGAAGCCTCCAGTTGCTGGAACTGTTGTGCACCTGGCTGCCTGCTTCTGGCATGCAAGGCGCCAGGGCCAGGCGCCAGGGCGGGTGGCGGCTGCAGCCAGCAGCTGCCATGCGCGACCTGCCAGCCCACACTGCCGCTGCCGCCGGCCCCAGCGCACTCCTGGCCCTGATCTTGCCTGAAGGTGCCCCACGTCTCAAACTCACGCTCCCAGTTGGAAAGCACCGAGGTCGGGCAGACGATGAGGATGGGGTAGCACCTGCGCCTCACGCGGGCAGCATGCGGCTGTTAGAGTGGCGGGCAGGTGCTCGGCGCGTGCGCGTTGAGCCAGCGTTGGGCTCGGCGGCGGCACGGCACTAGGCAAGTGACGGCAGCCCGCCGGAGGGCCCAGCTGGCACCCGCTGCTCTGGCACGCAGCGCTCAGTCCAGAGGCGGACTGGATCATGCTGCCGCGCCTCGAACCACTCACCGGGAGTAGTCGGGTTCGTACTTAATGTCCGCCAGTGCGGCGCCGCAGACAGGCGCCTCGATCTGCAGGCGCGGCGGAATTGCCCCGCCACGCAGGGGCACGGTGAGAACTCGGCTGTCAGCTGACGTGCCTTGCACGTCCCCACGATAGGATCCTTCTCCCAACGGCGCGCACAGCCACCTCCTCGCCCGCCCCACACGTGCGAAACAAGGGCGCTGCCCTGCTGCCAGACGCCAGACGCCCAGCCAGATTCAAGCAGGCGAGCACTCCTCCTCCCCACCTCGTCCAGCGGCGCCAGCTCGGGGCGGGTGGCATCATCCGCCGCGACCCCGACCTTGTCCAGGACCGCGGCGCAGAAAGCGATTGTCTGAATCGTCTTGCCTGGCGGTATGGGACGCACGAGGGGCACGTGCGTTGCGAGGCAAAGGCGGCATCCGTGTGTGATGGTAGCCCGCACGCTCCTGCCAGCACCCAGCTAACGGAAGCACGTGCCCGCCCACGCAGTCCCTGCGCCCGCGCGGCAGCCGAGCCCCTGCACCCACCAAGCCCCATGTCGTCCGCCAGCACGCCGCCCGTGCCGCGCGCGTACTGGCAGAAGAGGAAGTGCACGCCGTCGCGCTGGTAGGAGCGCAGGAACTTGTTGATCGAGGCTGGCACGTAGAGCTCGAGATACGGGTCGTCCACCTGGGAGGAGAGGGAGGGGAGACAGAGGAGAGTGATTACCCCCACTCAGAGGAGAGTGTGACAGCGCCGCCCTTCCCTTTCCCGGGGGGCCACCACACAGCACAGCGCACAGCAGGAGTGCGGTCGTACGGGAGGCGGGCGGGCGGCAACCATGGGCAGGCGCCACCATGCGCCCCGCCGCTGCCTCCCCCTGCACAAACCGCCCTGCCGCGCACCTCAGGCCCGGGCTCGCTGCCGTCCTCCTGTGCGCGCAGCTCCAGCGGCTCGTCCGGCCCCTCCCCCGCGTTCTCCAGGTTGGGGCCCGGAGCCTCGCGCGGCGGCGGCGGATGCGCCGGCGGCGCCTGCCGCGCCCATGGCACGCGCGATGATGCCGCCGGCTCCAGCGCCTCGGCCTCTCCCTCCTCTCCCTCTTCCAATTCCACTTTCTCCAGCAGCTTGTCAAAGTCCACTGTGCTGACATCTGAAGGGTTGGCCCTGCCGCTGCTGCCCTTGGCGGCGCCGCCCCTGCCGCTGCCGGCGCCCCTGCCGCCCACCTTGCGGTCGCGACCTGCGGCACGCGCAGCCAAACCGGCAGCTAGGAGGTGCTGGGCAGCCAAAGCAGCAGCTGGGCGAGCGGCATCGCAAGCACTCCCAACAACCGCAGGGCTACAACAGGTTCCCTCCCAGGACGGCTGAACCAGGTGTTCACCAGACGGCCGCGCCGCACGCTCCTCATCCTCGTCATCCTCCTTGCTCTCCGACCGACCTTCCTCCGGCTCCTGCGACCTGCCGGCCCCCTGCCGCCGCTGCCTGGGCTGCCTGGGCGCCATCGGCTTGCGCGGGCGGCGCGGCTTGGCGGCCTCACCGCCGAGCGTGGCGCGCCCCGCGCGCCGCGCGCTGCCCGGCGTGGGGGCGGCGCCCGCCGCCGCCCGGCTGCGCTTGGTGGGGCGCGCCACGCGCGCCAGCTCACCACCGCCCTCCTCGTCCTCCTCCGCCTCCTCGCCGCTGCCAGCGCCGGCCGCGGGGCCGGGCGAGGTCGCCAGGCTCTTGCGCTTCTTGGCTGGCTGCTGCTGCTGCTGCCGGCGCAGCGCAGCGAGCGCATCGTCATGCCGGGGGCAAAAATCATCCAGGTCCTGATCGATCACCACCACAGCCCGGCCCGCAGGCAGCACGCCTGCCGCCGGCGCTGCGCCCGCCCCTCGCGGCGACGCCGCGCGCCGCTGCTGCTCCGCAGCGGCCGCTGCAGCCGCCTCTGCGCCCTTGGCGCCGAACCGCGTGAGATCAATGCGCTGCCCGCTGCCCAGCACGAGGAAGCTGCCCTGCTCGGCGGGGGGCAGCTGCGTGGATGGGGCGGGCGGTTCTGCACAGCGGGACGGGGAAACAGACAGAGCACGGTGATAAGGAGCGGCAATGCCAAGTGAGCTGCGCACAATGCGGGCCCAGCGCACCCGGCAGCAGAGAGCAGGCCCAGGCGGGCCGAGGAGAGCTAAAAACAAGTTCGTTGATGAGAGACCTGCCAGGCCCTGCGCGCACCCGTGTGAGATATGTGCTGGCTGCGGAGGGCTGCCGTCAGGTCCTGGACCTTGCTGCGCAGCGATCCTCTGCCGCTGAGCGGCTGGCTCAAGAGCGGCTGGCTGGCGGGTGCCTTGGCTACAAGCAGCGCACCAACTTTTGGCTCGGTCGCGACCGCCCCGTCGCCGCCCGCGCCAGGCCTCCCGCCCGCCTCGGCCGCGGCAACTGGATCAGCCTGCCTCGCTGCGCGGCCATCCTGGGACTCGGCCTGCGCCTGCGTGAGCTGCCGCTGCTGTCGGTAGCGCGAGAGGGCGCCGTGCAGAGACATGGTGGGCCCATACGAGGCGAGGGCAGCCTGCGTAATTAGTGGTGTTTACAGAATGACCAAGGTGGAAGTGCCACTCCAGTGGAAGTAGCCTACGTAAATATGTTGCGTGCTGCGCTCGTGCTGTGCTGGCCTGACTCCTCTGATCGATCTTTTAGCTCGTGCCTTCTTTCTCTGAATAGATCGACACCCTGGCAGTGCCGCATTGGCGCGGCGCCACGCATTGATTGTTTTGAATATTGCCCAGCGCCGAGTTGCAGGTCCCTGCTCACACCAGCAGTTGTGTGGATTGCTTGCGGTGTAGCGGAGCGGGCGGAGAGGCGATCGGAGCAAGCAGGCCCCATCGCCAGCATGAACTTCCTCAACGCGGGGGCAGTGGGGCCCCGGCCCAAGGGCGAGGAAGAGAGCGCGGTTAAGCAGGTACGAGAGCAGCTGGGAGAGCCCCGACAGCTGTCGCCGCCCGCTCCCGCCGCTCGCTCCCGCCCGCCACGCCCGCCCGCCGCACTCCAGCGCACGCAACGCCCTCTCTGTTGCAGGCGCGCGCCAAGGTCACGCTGTCCATGTATAACGAACTGCCCGAGGGGGAGGTGTCCATCGAGGAGTTTGAGCGCTTTGCGATGGACCGCCTGCGAGGTGCGCGGGCCGGCGCGGCGGGCGGCCGAGCGCTGGCGCGACAGCCGGGCACAGCTCGGCACACCTGCCACCATCACACGTCTCTAGCATGCTGGATCCCTGCTGATGCAGTGCTCAAGGGCATCGATGACCTGCGGGCCAAGGGCTTCCGGCCGGACCAGATGCAGGAGAAAGTGGGGCCGCTGTGTGAGCAGTACCTCAAGGTGGGTGCTACATTTTTTTTGTGAGGGGCGAGAAAGAGCTGTGTCTGTTGCGGGGCAGGAGAGATGGAGGCAGTGAGCAGCAAGGAGCGGGGACCCAGCGCTGCGCGGGGCTAGCGCTGTGCTCCCTTGCTGGGACCCTGGCCCGTTTAGCGCGCGTCTGCCCCCGCCGACGCCCCTCCTGCCCGCCGGCGCCGCGCTGCCGACCCTCCCGTGCGGCAGGCGGGCACGCGCGAGGAGAGCGCGCGCAAGGACCTGGTGTCCCACTTTGTGCTGCGCATGGCTTACTGCCGGACAGAGGACCTGCGGCGCTGGTTCATCGCCCAGGCAGGCGGCGGCCCGCGCACTGAGTGCATGGCGGGCACGCAGAGGCTGGACACGCAGATCGCATGGGGGCTTGCGCAGGCGGCTCGTTCGCGAGCAGGCGTGAGGAGCGGCTGGCAGCTGCTGATTCGTGTGCCCCCTTGCGCGCCGCGTGCTCTGCGTGCAGGAGTGCGAGCTGTTCCGCTGCCGCTTCCGCAGCCTGCTGGGCGACGAGCAGGTGGGCTGTTTTGTGCCGTGGCCGCTAGGCGCTGGGGAGCTGCGCCAAAAGCGCGGCACTTGGCAGGCGCCGGAACCACTGCCGCCGTCTGGTGCGATTTGCAAGCAAACGACTGCAGCAACCAACCTTCTTCATGCTATGCAGCGGGCTTTCATGGAGGCGAACAGCCTTCCCTACCGCCCCATCAGCTCAGAGGAGTTCAATGAGGTGCGCCGCTGTCTTGGGAATAGGCTTTACAGACCTGACAGTGTGCAGATGCGAAGAGTGTAGGGACGGCTTTGACCAGACGCCGGCGCCGGGCCCGCGCAAGGCACAGCGCCGCCACGCGCCGCCCTCGGCTCAAGCGCCTGCATGCGGCGGCCGACAGTGCGCCCCTGCCATCTGCCCCGCTGCAGCTCAAGGTGCAGCTGTATGAGACGCTGCGGTCGTGCGGCAGCACTGCCCCGCTGAGCAGCCTCTCCGCCGACGGCTACTACAAGGTGCCGTTTGAGCAGGTGAGGGGTGGGCAGCGAGCGGAGGGCAGCCATTCGGCAGACGCGGGGGCGGGGCGGGCAGCGAGAGTCGACGACGGGCGCGCGGGGAAGGGTGCAGAGAGCACGCCGAGCTGGCGGCCGCCGCGGCGTGCGGGGAGCCGCGGCGGTCCACCAATGCCTCGCCCCCTTCCCCTGCGACGCACTTCTACTAACTACTTAACTTCTACCCAGGTGCCGGATCTGGTGGCCACGCGGCGCGTGTACCTGCGGGGGGGCGCCGCCTACGTGCCGCGCGAGCACGTCAGCAGCCTGGTGGTGCAGCCGTTCAGGTGCCGCGCCGCGCCCGTCTGCCTGCGCGCGCGACGTGCGCCGCATGCTCGCTCCACTCCCTCTCAGCCGGCCGCCCGATCCGATCTTCCCCACATCGCAGGGCCAACCTCAGCAAGTCACTGGTGGTGACGGCGCGGCGCTGGGCGGCGGTGGTCGCACCCGAGGAGGCCGACCGCCTGGCACCCATCGTCGAGTCCCTCAGCCAGCGCTACCTGGGTGAGCGAGCGCCGTGGGGCGGAGGCGCCGCGGGGCGGGGCGGGGTGGGCGGCGCTGGCGGCGGTGGGCGAGCGCCCAGCGAACGGTCGAGACGTGTGTGTGCATGTGTGTGTGCGTGTCCCGACCCCCAGGCCCCGACTACACCAACCCCGAGAAGCGAGGCGTGGCGGGCACCGTGGCCGCGGCCGACGTCCCCGCACTCGCGCGCCAGTCCTTCCCGCTCTGCATGGTCAACATGTACCAGGCGCGCGTGCTCGGGGAAGGGCGTGTCGTGTGTGCTTGAGGAAGGGCGCTTGGGGGAAGACGCTGGGCAGGGCGCTTGGGGGAGGTGTTTGTCCGCAGCTTCGATTGCGTCGGTGTGGAAAGATCATGGCAGGTTGGCAGATCAGCATGTCGATCAGTTGGTCGGCCCCTCCGCCCCCCATGCCCTCTCTTTCCACCCCACCCCCACCCCACCCCACCCCCCCACCCCGCAGGCGCTGCACGACAGCCACACGCTCAAGCACGACGGGCGCATGCAGTTTGGGCTGTTCCTCAAAGGCATCGGCCTGCCGCTGGAGGAGGCGATGCGCTTCTGGCGCACCGAGATGGCGCAGGTAGGTGGAAAGCGCGGCGGCGGGCGGGCGCCGGAAACGGTCCTGGCGGCGCGGCGCTCCTCGCCCACTGCGCCGCTGCCTCCCCTCCCTTCCCCGACCCTAAAACCCCCTTGCTCCACCTCGTCCTCCCCCTGCTTCCTTCCCTCCCTGCAGACGGCGGCCGGGGACAAGTTCGACAAGGGCTACGGCTACAACATCCGCCACAATTACGGCAAAGAGGGCAACCGCAAGGACTACACCCCCTACTCCTGCATGCGAATCATCCCCACCACCCCCGGCGTCGGCCAGGCGCGTGGGGCGGGGCGAGACGGCAGCGGGGCGGCGCGAGTGCGGCGGCGCGCGGCGGGCGCGGAACGGGGCCGCCTTGCGTCGGCGGCGGCGCCTCTGGCCGCCGCCCCCGGCCGCCGCCGCCGCTCACGCTGCGCTCTCCCTCTGCGCACGCGGCGCCGCAGGTGCACGGCTGCCCCTACAAGACGTTTGCGCCAGACTCGCTGCGCGCGGCGCTGCAGCGGCTGCAGGTGGGCAGACAATCCACCTGCAGTGTTTGGCGACGTGCGGGCGCCGCCGGCTCCTGCCCTGCGCCGCCAGCGCCCATCCTGCCCCGCCCTCTTCTCCTACTGAGTGCCCATTGGGCCTCCAATACAGCACGTCACAACACCGCCGCCACCATCTGATCCGAGATCCGAACCAAGCGACTGACCTGAAACCGACCGAAAGTGGCCCGAGCTGACCTGAGCTGCGCTCCGCCCGCCGCAGGTGGCCCCCGCCAAGGTCGACGAGGCGGTGGCCAAGGCGCGGGGCGGGCACTTCCAGCTGGCCTGCGCCGCGGCGTGGGAGGGCAAGCACGGCTGCGCGTGCGAGACTGGCATCAACCACCCCAACCAGGCGCGCGCCGCGTGGGGCCCAGGCGGCGGCGGGGGAGGGCGGCCGTGTGGCTAGGCACGAGCAGCGCACAGTGTCGCTTCAGGGCCCCAACCTGCCCCTGCCTCGCCCTGCCTCGGCCGAGTGCGCGCTCCTCTCCTCTTTCTTTCCTCCTGATTGCAGTATTATGAGGAGTCGCGCAAGGCCCTGGGCCTGGACCAGCAGCAGCAGCAGCAGGGAGGCACCAGCGGTGGCGTGGCAGCGGCTATGCCCGAGGCGGCGGCGGCCACGCCCGAGGCGGCGGCCGCGGGCGGCGCCCACCCTGCGACGCCCGTGGCAGCGGGCGGCGCCGCGGAGGCGGGGGCCGGGGCCGCCCCCAGCGCCGCTCTGCAGCTGGATGCAGCGCTGGTTAGCAACCCCCACCAGGGCGGCGGCCCGGCGCCCAAGGTGCTCCGCGCGGCGTGAGGGCGGCAGGGGCAGCATGGAGTGCGCGGGGGCGCGGCATGGAGTGGCAGAGCGCTGCTTTCTGGTTGTGGCCGTGCGGGCCTGTGCAGTGGGGCTCGGCGGCTGCCCCAGGGCTTCGGGCTCTGTGGCGGTACAGAAATGCACACACCAGCGCACAGGAACCACATGAGAGAACTGGGGGTCCAGGCGCCTAGCTCAGGAGAGAGACCACCTTCATCAAAGAGGGGCGGGCGGAGTGCGGGCGGGGTCAGCGGCTGTCAAGAACCAACCTCCGCTCTGCGGCAGCTGATCGCCACTGCAGCGATTTGCTGCAATCGCGAAGGAGCCGGCCTTGAGCGGCACAACTCGGTCTCGGCGTGGATCGCCATGGATCCTTGGGATCGAGATAGCGCGAGCGCTGCAGCACACGATCGCTCGTTCGGCTGCCTCGCCTCCGTTCTGTACATGGGCACGGCTATAAAGATGTCCCATGTGCTGGGGCCGTGGGACAACCTCCAGAGCGTCGTTGGCACCAGCTCGTGAGCAGCCTCCACCGCCCGTCGCCGGCAGCCCTCCCCTGTGCAGCGCAGCTTCACCCGCTCTGCCGTTGCCACCTCTGCGTAGGCGGCGGTGGTGGCTGCACTCAAACGCTGCCCACCCAGCGTCGGCGGCGTCGATCGTTAAGCTGCCGCCCGCCTGCCCTCCCGCCCGCTGTTTGCAGTATCCTGCTGCTGACCGTGCTCTGGCCCACGCTGCACCTCCGGAGCTACCTGCGGTGGCGCACGGCCGCGCTGGCCTTCCTCCGCATGCTGCTGATCTCCCTTCCGTTCGACTTCTCAACAGAGGTAGACAGCAACTGCCGCTGCCTCCCCACGCAACCTCCACGCCGGCCCCCGCTGCGCCGGCCTCCTTGCGGCCCGGCCCGATGCCGGCGAGCGGCGCCAGTGCTGCAGCCCGCGCGTCTCGACCGCACGCGTGCGTGCCAGCGCATTGCTGACATGCCTTGCACGGCCCCCGGCGTCCCCTCCCCCTTCGCCCGCAGGCTTTCGATGCCATGGCGCCCGGCCCTGTGGCCGGCCGCCTGGCCGCCCTGGGCAACTGCTTCCACTACTTCATTGCCACCAAAGTGGCACTCTGCATATTTGCGGGCCTCGGCTGGCGCCTGCGCTGGCGCCTGCACGTCGCGGTGCAGACCGCGACAGTTTCGGAGCTGGTGCTCTTTGCCACCCACGCCTACTGCCGCACCAAGGCAAGGCACATCTGTATTCTATAAATATATATATAGCGTGAGAGGGGCTGTGGAATGCATGCGCATGATGGCGCTCGCCGAATGGGCAGGCTGCCCTGCGCGGCGCGGTGCCGAGGTTGGGCATGCGTGGCGCCATGCGTGGCGCCGGGGTGCCCGTGGCAGCGTCCGTCACCCGCGTCCCTCGCCCCGCGTCCTGCCCCCCACAGCTGCTCACCAGCCCGGTGCTGGACGCCGCGACGGCCGGGGTGCACGAGGCCTTCTCTCTGCTGGCCCTGCCGGTGGTGCCCCCGGCGAGGAGCTTCATCCCCGAGAGTGAGCAGGTTGAGGGGAATGCTTGTTTGTTGCTGGTGGAGCGGGTTTGGGTTGTGAGATGTGCGATTGATGCCGCACGGTGAGCGGCCCTCCCTTTGCCCTGCCCCCATTGCGCAGCCGTGTACGCGCGGCGTGTGGCTGGCCTGCTGCTGGCGTGGAGCCTGCTGGGCTGGCTGCTGCCCGTGCTGCTGCTGCTGCCAGAGCGGGACACGCGGAGGCGGCACGCCGGCGGCTCCGGCGGCGGCGACGCCAGCGACGGGCCCCGCGCCACGGCAGCGGCGAAAGCGGCGCCGGGCGTGGAGGAGCGCGTGCGGTGCTGGCTCGGTGTGCTGATCCGCCCGGGCAGAGAGGCGCCGTCGCCAGAGCTGAAGCTCCTCACCTGCGCCATGCACTGGTGGGCGGTGCTGTTGCTCACCTGGATCGCCTGCTGCACGGCGGCGCCGCTGTTTGCGCCACCGCCGGGCGCGGCGGGCGCGTAGCGCCGCGCGGCGCGGCGCGCCCGCTGCAGCAGCACGGCGCGGCCCCGCGTCCGCCCCCGCTCCTTCTGGCGCGCCCAAGCTGCCATTAGCAATCGGTTCCTGCATCTGGCTTTGCGCATGCCTTGCTGTTGGTCAGCACAGGTCCCCTGCGCCGCACCCCCGCTCGTGCCCTGTTGACTCCTGCCATTGCTTCAGTCTGCAGCCCTGGTCTCCCCTGCGTGCCATGTGCCCCCTGCTTTCAGCTCCGCGACTGCTCCTTTGGTCAGCTGGCCTCTGCCTTTTCCCAGCTGCCAGCCTCCTGAAAATTCAGCTGCAGTGTCTCTACTTGCAAGCCCTGAGCTCTCAAGACGAGAGGGCAGGAGCAGCGGCGCTCGCGGCGGCGGCGCCCTTCCCCGCCAGTCCGCTCCGCTCGCTCCGGGTACAGCAGCGCCGCCCCATCACATGTCCTTCTTCACAGCCGCCGCCGCCGCCGCCGCCGCTGCCGCGCGCGTGTGACGCGCGGGGCTGGGCGCCGCCTCGGCCGGCGGCACGGCCTCCGCCTTGCTTTTCTTTGCGGCGCCCGCCTTGGCGGCGCCCTCGGCCTCCGCCCGCTTCCCCGCTGCGGCCGCCTTGCCGCCGCCCCCAAACAGCGCCTCCCACCAGCCGCCGCCGCCCTCCGCCTCCTCCTCCGCCTCCTCGGCCTCGTGCTCGTGCCAGTGCAGCAGCGCCTGCGCGCACGAGGGAGAGGAAGAGCGCGCGCGCGAGGCAGAGCGGGGTGGGCTGTGGCCGAGGGCCAGTCGCGAGGGCCAGGCGACTTGGGCCCAGCGCTCGCACCCCGCCTGCCACCACCCTCGCCGCCGCGCAGCAAGCACCCTCGCGCGCCCTCCGCCGCGGCCGCGGCCCCCGGCGCCCGCCGGGTCCTCTCCACTCATCACCTGGAACTCCCCTCGGGCCGCCGCGTGCGCAAACGTCGCCAGCAGCACCCCAGGCACGATGTACAGGAGTGCCGGCTGGGCGGCCTGCGCGAGGGACGTGGGAGTGGGGGCGCACGCGCGGCGTCGGCGCGCGCCCCCCACTCCCCCGCGCACCTCGGCCGGCCATCCCGCCACCCACCCACCCACCCACCTGCCCGAAAGACATGTTTGTTCTAAGAAAACATTGTTTTTAAGAAAACAGCACTTACAAAAGAAAACAACACCCACCCACCTGGAAGACGTTCATCACCACAATCGTGGCGGCCAGGCCGGCACCGTACCCCGCAAACGCAGAGCGGAAGTAGCGCGTCCGGAACCCGCTGACTGCGCGACGGCACGCGGGGCGGCGGGAAGGCAAGGGGGAAAAGGGAGGTGGGGGGCCCGTTGGCTGCGCGCACGCGGGGCGTGGAGCGCGCGAGCCACGCGGCCGGGACGGGCGCAGGGGCGGCGCCGCAGGGCCGGCCCCTGGCGCCGCCAATCCCCGCCCGCACGCCGACGTGCCGGCGGCGCGGCGCGCGGCCCCAGCTGGCTGGCTGGCCGCCCGAGCCCCCCGCCGGGCACGCGCCCATTCCGACGCCCGCCGCGCGCACCGGCGTCGTAGCGCAGCACCAGGGCGACAAAGATTCCGGGGATCACTATGTCGCCCAGCCCCAGCATCGAGAAGGGCGCCTTGCCGCCTGCGGTCGGCGGGGGGCGGCGCGGCGAGTGGGCGCGGGGCGGCGCGGTCGGGCGGGGACCGCGGCGGGCGGCGCAGCCGGCGGGCCGCGCTCCCCGAAACCTTGACGCATCCACGCGCCCACACGTGCAGCCGCCGCCGCCGCCGCCGCCGCCGCCCCCAGCGCAGCCTCCCGGCCCCCGCCGTCCCCTTGCCGCTCCCAACGCGGCCCCCCCTGACCCCGCAAGCAANCCCCCCCCCGCGCCGTTCGCGCACCCGCGGCGGCCTCGGACCAGCGCGGGAAGAGCAGCTTGATGGGAGCGTCGAGGTTCTTGGCCACGCTGACCATGACGGGCGTGCCAAACACCCAGAAAACGTCGTAGAAGAAGAGGCCTGGGGGCAGGGAAGGAAGGAGGGCAGGCGAGGAAGAAAGAACGGAACGTCGGCGCGTCGATGCGCGCGTTTCCGCAGCTTTCGCTGACTGCAGGCGTCGCAGGCACAGATGTCGTTAATGGGGAAAAAGTGGTGGGCGCGGGCGCACCAGTCGGGAGCAGCGCTGGCGGCCACGCGCCGCCCTCCCCGCCCTCCTCCCCGCGCTGCCCACGCCGCCCCGCCCGCCGTCTCCAACCGCCACCCCCTCGTGCCTCTGCCCCCGCCTTCCCCAACCGCCGCCCCCAGCGCAGCCTCCCGGCCCCCGCCGTCCCCTTGCCGCTCCCAACGCGGCCCCCCCTGACCCCGCAAGCAAAACCACCAGCAACGAACGAGGATGACTCGCCGCACAGCAGGATGACGCCGTTTTGGACCGCACCCAGGCTCAGGTGCTCGATACCCTGGATGCTGAACGCCAGCCCCAGCGCGTTGTTGGCCCACCAGTGCTTGGTGGCAACGTACCTGGGGGAGGGGGGAGGGAGGAAGCGTTTTGGGCAGGGGAGGGGGGAGGGAACAGGAGAACAGGAGGGCGCGGGCGGCGGCTGATGGCGTGCGGCGGCGCGCGCAGCGGCCCCGCGGCTCCGCCCCGCGCCCGCCCACCAGCCGCAAAAGGCGGCAGAAAGGCAGCCCAGGCCGAGCTCTAGCGGGGTACACGACCAGTGGATGCCCTCCTGCGGCACCCGTCGGCAGCGGGCATCGGCAGAAGTGGCAGCGGCGTCAGGCACCAGGGCCGTGCCGCGGCCAACCGCGAGCGCCCGCCGGCGCACAGCAGGCCCCGCAGCCAGCGGCCCCGCGGGCACAACTCCCAGCTGGCGGGCGATCGGCGGCCGGGCAGGCCGGCAGGCTGGCAGGGCATCGCACCTTGAGCCCAGGGAGCCAGGCCACCGGGCGAAGCTTCAGCTCCAGAGTGTGGGTGCTGAGGCCCTCGGGCACCCAGGGCGCCACCTGTGCGGCGCGGCAGCGACGTGCGGCGCCAGGGCTCGCCCGGGCGGCACCGGCCCTGTCGCGCCGCCGGCGCGGCGCCCCGGCGGCGCTGCGGTGGCCGACCGCGCCGCCGCATGCGGCGGCGCGCACGCCCCCCCGCGCACCAGCGGCTCCGCGGTGGCGGTGAGCGCCAGCATGCCCAACACAACGAAGTAGGCAGCCAGGATGTTATTCACGACCTGCATTTGGACAAGCGCGTGTGTTGGTTGGTGGGTGCATGGCACGTGCGGGTGCACCGGGGGCACGTGCCTGGTGGCGCCGCCGCGCGTGCTGCAGGCCGCGGCGGCCACGGGCGCGGCTGCTCTCAGCGCCCACGCCGCAGCAGCCGCAGTGCGTGCGGCGACAGTCTCCCCGCAGGCTGCGCCCTGCGCCCGCGCCCTGCACCCACCTCCTTGGGTAGGAAGCGGAAGCAGAGGAAGAGGCTGAACAGCACCACCGAGCCGACCAGGGGGAACTTCATCGCGTCCTGCGGGAGGCGACGCGCGATGCAGCACGGTCGGAGCACGGCGGGGGCGCGGCGTGCGAGGGAAGGTGGGCGGCCACGGGCGGCGGCGGCGGGCGGTGGTGGCGCACGCCTTCTTGGTCATCGAGTCGGGCGGGGGCTCCGGCTTCACGCTGCGAAAGCTGCCCACGAACACCGTGGCCATTGCCGTGGCAATGATGTTCAGGTTGGTGGGCACGGGCAGCACCAGGGGCGCCATTGCCAGCGCAGCGAGCACGGTGTGCCCCACATAGCCCGCCAGAGGGCTGGGGACCTGCATGCTGACGGCCGAGGAGCACAAGGACGCGCGACTGAGCTATGCCGTTGGCGTATGAAACCCCCTGTGCTGTTAAAGTGCAGGGATCGTTCATACAAGCGATCAGAGGGGGTGTGTCATTGTCAAGGCAGCGGCCCCGGTTCTTCCGCTCCAAGCTCAAATTTGCACGCTTTTGGCTTCTTAAAACCGCAGATTCGCCTGCAACAAACACTCCTGCGATCCACAGCGCTCAAGCACTGAGCTGGCAAGCTGCTGAACTGGCACCGCTGTTTTGGGCGCGCCCACTTCTCCGAGGCGCTCTGGCAGGCCAGTCGACGCAGTGAGAGGTGCCTGATCGGCCGGAGCGGCTATGGAGGACGTCTGCCTGGCCGTGTCCAGCGGGGAAGAGGACACGGTGGAGGCGGACGAGGTCGAGGTGCGCGCTAAGCAAGAAGAACCGCCTGCGCGGCCCAGCGCAGAAGGGCGGGGCGGGCGGGGGACCAACGCGCAGTCAGCGTGGCGCCAGGTGCAGCCTGCCACTCCTGCCTGGCCACGCTGCGCAGCATCTAAGCGCGAGCGAGGCGCAGTGCAGCCGCTGTGCGGCGCCGGCGGCGCCGCCTGCCCGCCGCGCCCCCGGGCGGGCGGCCCCGCGCCGCCGCCCCTGCCCCTGCCCCTGCCCCCGCCGCCATCGCCTTTCGTTCCTCATTCTTTCTTTCCTAGTTTCTGACCCCAGGTGTTTGGGGAGGACTCTGACCTGGCGCGGGACACAACGGCGGAGCAGCTGGCGCAGGGCAAGGACATCCAGGGCATCCCGTGGTGCGCGCTGGGAGCGCGCTCCTGCCGGCCCGCACTTGTTGCGACGCATCCTCTCTTCGCGCCAGCGCAGCCCCCAGCCGCCCCGCCCCGCGCCGCGGGCGCAGCGGCCCACCGCCGCCGCCTGCAGGCGCGGCGCGATGGGGGCCGCGCAGCGGCAGCGGCAGGCGGGCGGGGCCCGGCGCGAGGCCGGCGTGCGGCGGCAGTACCTTGGGGTTACCTGCTCGCCCGCACATGCGCTCCTGCCTGTGGCGAGTTCTCTGCGCCCCCCGCTGCGCGCCTCCCTCCCTGCCTCTCTCCATGCCTTGTCGTTCTTTCCTCCTGCAGGGAGCTGACCCAGTACACGCGGCAGACTTATCGGCAGGTGCTTGCCATTGGGGGGAGGCAGTGGGCATGCGCTAGGGGGGGAGCGCGGCGGGGGAGGCAAGGCGTCGCGGCGGCGGCGGCGGCGGGCGCCTCGCCGCCGCCTCTCCGGCCCCCTGCGGAGGCACATGCAGTCCCTCCCGCGGCCGATGAGCGTGTGCGCGCGCATGTCCTTGGACGCGCACATGTGTTGGCATGTTAAATGACCACGCACATGTGCGACCAACATACCATGTGTTGGTATGTTGGCCCTTGCAGGTCCGGAATGAATCGTACCGCAACTATTACAACATGGAGGAGGAGGTACTGGCGGCGCAGGTGCGGTATGGGACGGCATGGGGCAGTGCGCGGCAGTATGGGGGGCCGGCGTGGGTGGCGGCGCGGAGACGCGCGTCGAGGCGTAGTGCCGGCGCCCGTCTGCGAGCCGCGACGCGTCAGCGGCCGGCGGCGTACAGACCGGCCTTGCCGAGAGCTGCGCTGGGCCCGCACCGCGCCCGCGCGCCTGCCGGATGTATGCTTGCATCTGCTGATGTCGACGCAACCTGTCTCTGCTGCCTGTGCAGGACGCGCTGGCGGCCGAGGCGCGCAAGGTGGCGCCCGTCGCCGGGCCACCGCCCTTTGAGTTCTATCGCAATTGGCGGCAGGTGGGGCCGAGGGCTTGGGGCCGGGCCGTCCTTCGTGCTTTCTTCCTCTTCTTACGCGTCGCGGCCCCGCCGCCGCGCCGCCCCGCGCGCGAGCAGCCGCGCATCTTGCGATCCGAAGAGCAGCGCTCCCACGCTGGGGTTTTCCCTGGGTTAGGCTCCCAGACAGACGCCCCTGGGTGCGTTCTGGGAGGCTCCCAGGGCCATCCTCAGCTCGAGAGCCTTTCAGACCGTGATGCTCCTTCCTTGCCGCGCGCTCGCGCCCCCCGCCGCCACTGCCGCGCCCAGCCGCGGCGGCAGCCGCGCCGCGCCGCGCAGCAGCGCCGCCCCGCGCGCACTCCTGGCCTGCGGTGCGCGCGCGCGCGCGGCCCCCCCCCC
>PCFQ01000079.1:1199385-1220235 GCA_003063905.1 Chlorella sp. A99 | reverse complement strand
CCCCCCCCCCCCCCCCCCCCCTTTCCGCCGCGCTGCCCTCCGCCCGTGCACCCCCGCCTCCTCCCCCTTCCCTCTTTCGGCCTCTGAGGACTCTCCCTGCCCCCCCAACCCCCCACAGACGTGCACTACAGCAGCGTGCTGCAGTTTGACTGCGGTGGGTGCGGCGCCGCGGCCTGGGACCCAGACACCCCCTGGCGACGCGAGTGAAGCCCAATGGGAGCCCCAGGCATGCATGGGGCTCCCATAATGGGAAGGGCGTGTCGACCGCCCGCCGCCCCCTGCCGGACGGGAGTCCATGGTAGGCCCCATGGGAGTCCCAGGGGGTGAAGGCCTCGGCCTGCCGGCGCCCGCCGCGCTCCCGGGGCCTAGCGCGCTCCGCCGGCGCGCGCCCCCGCGGCCGCTGGGGCGCGCCGAGGCCGCCTGTGCTCCTGTAACTATGGTGGGCCGCACCCGCCGCCCGCCCGCTTTTTGCACGCGCGCGCTGGCCCGAGGCCGGTCCCCGTGCTCTTCTCCTCCTCTGCGCTTCGACCGACTGACTGCTAGCTCCATTTCTGCTCTGCTTCTTGCCTGCTTTCGTTTGCTTTTCACCGTTTCTGCTTTGCACCAGTCTCCGACTGCTCTGTTGCCTCCCGCCAGCCCCAGCAAGCGCCGCCGCCCCCCACCCCCCCCCCACCCCNGTGGGTGTGGGTGTGGGTGGGGGGTGGGGGGGTGGGGGGGCATGGCTCGAGCAAGGGGCGGCGGCGCGGCAGGGGGGGAGGGGGCCAGGCGGGGAGGGAGCCTCGACGACGCGAGCCTGCGACGGCGGCTGCGGCGCGGGTGGGAGGGGGGCCAGGGAGGGGGGCGAGCCTCCCACCTGCTTGCCGAAAACGTCGCTGAAGGTGGCAGCGATCTCTGCCAGCGTCGCCTCCTCCCCCACCACAGGCACGTCCTTTCCGCCGTACCTGCAGAGCGCCGGCGGCGGGCGCACAGGGGAAGGGCCGACTGCAGCTGTGAGGGGGCCAGAGACCGGGCCTTGGCAGTTGGCACAGGCGGCCGCAGCCGGGCCTGCGCGCCGCCCGCGACGGGGGCGGCCCGCCCGGCCGCGCCCCCGCCCCCGCGGCGCACTTGGCGGGCCCGCCGGCGATGACGGCCCCTGCCACGTTGCCAATGTCGTCAGTGGAGCACCAGGAGGTCTGTTGGGGGAGGGAGGAGGGCAGAGGGCGATGGGTGAGGGAGAAAGCAAGGAAAGCAAGGAAGAAGGGAGACACTGGGAGGTGTGTCAAGGGGGGGGGGGCGGGTGCGGGAAGAAGGAAAGGGGAAAGGGAGCGCGCGAGGGCGGGGCCGCCCGAGAGCGGCGGCGGGGGGAGGCGGAGCGACGAGGCCGGGGCGGCGAGCCTGGGCGCCGGGGCGCGGCGCGGCGGTCGCCCCTCGCCTTGGCCTCGCCCAGCGGCAGGAAGAGGGTGAAGGTGCCGTCGGGGCTCTTGTTGGGGGCCATGCTGCCTGCGTCGACGGCGGCGCGTGGGCGGCCGCGCGTGGGTGGTGGCGCGTGGGACGCAGGGCGTGCGGCAGCCGGGCTGCCACTAGCGGGCGGGCGGCGGCGCGGCGGGGCTCGACGCGTGCCCCTGGCGGGATGGGGCGGCGGCGGCAGGCGGCGGCGCCAGCGGGGCCCGTGCGCGCTCGCGCTGCGCGAATGCTGCCTGCAGCGGGCGGCGGCTTGCGCGCTTGCGCCGCCCGCCCTCACCCGGGCCTGGAAGAAAGTTCTCGTAGAAGATGGAAGTGTAGAGAGACGTCACCACCTCCGGCCCCAGCTGCGGGCAGGGGGCGCGCCGCCAGCGCGCGCACGAACGCCAGCGCGGTGGAGGCGCCGCCCCTCGGCCGCGCCCCCGCCTCTACCCTCCCAGCCTGCGGGCATCGTTGCAAGCCGCAAGCCGCGCCTCCCATCTCCCCATCCCCGCCCACCCACCTGCGCCTTGGCATACGCGTTGACTTCCGCCTTGGCGTCAAAGTGGGGCACGGTGGCGTTGAGCAGCGGCCCCGTGAGCGGCTCCGCCAGCCCCTTGAGCATGGGCCGCGTGTCCTCCAGGGTCGACCACACAAAGTGCTCGACCCCCGCTGCCTTTGCGGCGTCCACCAGGTTGACGCCTGTGGGGGGCGAGGCGCGGGGGAAAGCGCGGCGTGGGGGCCGCGGAGCGGGACGACAGTCAGGTCAGGGGGGGGAGGCAAATTGGCCTCGATCCCTTCAATCGGAAGAACAGGTGGCCGACGCAGGTGGCACATGCGCCGCCGCACCTGGCATCCAGCCTGCCCCGTCCCCCCACGCTTGCACTTCTGCAAGCGCCGCCCCTCAACCGGCGGCTCTTCTCTCCCTCTCCCTCTCCCTCACCCTGCGCCCTCTCCTTCTCCGCGTCCAAGCCGCAGGCTGCCCAAAAGTCGGTCACCCCAAACACGGCCGTCGCCCCCGCAAACGCCGCCTTCAGAGACTCCACGTCGTCAAAGTCGGCGCGCACGACCTGCACGGCTCGCAGGTCAGAGGAGAAGTGGGAGCCGGGGGGGGGGGGGGCGGGGGGGGGGGGGGCAGGAGGCGAGGGGAGCAGGCGGCGCGGCGCGGCGTGGCGGGCGGCGGCCGAGGGCTGGGGCCTCCTGCCGCCGCTCTCGTGCGACCCAACGAGGTTTCAGCTGCTCGAGTGCCAGCTCACATCCACGCCCTGGGCGACCAGCTTGGCGGCGGAGGAGCTGGAGGGGTCGCGGGTGAGGGCGCGGACGCGCCACCCGCCGTTTTGGAGGAGCGCGCGCACGGTGGCGCCGCCCTGGCGGCCGGTGGCGCCGGCCACGGCAGCGATCGGCGACGCGGCAGACATGGCGGAGGTGCAAAGAAGACAAGGGCGCTGCGATCGAGATGCCTCGAAGCACGATCTGGCCTGCCAGGGCTCTCGAGGTGCGAGGCTGCCTCTATATATGCATATACCTGCCTAGGAACGAGAGGGGGGTCTCGATCGAGGACGATGAGAAGGAGGCTCACCAAACTAGTCTCGCCGCCACCCGTGCACAGCGGCCGGCGGGTTTAGGGTTTAGGGTTTATTAGGGCCCGTGCACGATGGCTGCTACTGCCAACAGTTGAGCTCTTGCCACACGTGCCCTTGCTCACAGCTGCCCCCAGCGTGCTTACACCAGCAGCAGGCAGAGTCCATCAACAGCAGACAGCCGCCAAATCACGCCAGCGCTACTTTCCGCACCGGTGCCGCTCGCGCCCCTGACAATCAGACGACAATCAAGCTTTCCCCCACCTGGGCTGTCAAACACCCGGCATGAGCTGCTTCTGCTCCAGCGCTGCACGCGCGTGGCGCGTGGGCGGCGCGTCGGCGGTGGGGGGAGCGGGACCAGCGCTGGCGCTCGACGCGCAGGGGCATGCATTGCCTCGCCCCCATCACTCACCCCTGTGCTTCACAAACTTGGTCAATCTGTGGGGATCAGTGCACCGTCCAGCATGTCAAGCAGGCCCGCTGCACCCAGCTGGTCGGCCAGGCGCGCCACCGCTCCCAGCACACGGATGTCTTCTGCTGCCCCCGGGGCGGCCGCCTCCACCAGCTCTCGGGCGCCCCTGGAGATCTCTTCATCGTCCCTGACGCTGTGGCAGCTGTAGCAGAAAGCTTAGAAACGCCCGCACGTTGTCCGCCCCATACCCCGCAAACGGCACCTCCAGGCGAAGCACCCGGTTCGGCGCCTGCGCCGGAACGTGTCGCCGGATGCCCCGGCGCCCCCACGCTTGCGTTTGCTATTTGGGGCCGGCGGCGCCGGTCCCGAGGCCGCCACTACGCCACCCGAGTCCAGCTCCTTGAGGAGGTCAGCGAGCACCAACAACCGCATCAAAGAGCATGAGCCACCGTCTGCGCAGCTGTCCCTGCTGATTTGCGTGAGTTACCTCGCTGTGGAAGCTCAGGATGTCTGCGTGGCAGGCAAACTCCACGCCATCGCCAGCCACGCACAGCACTCGGGCGGAGCTCGCATAGCTCTCGTAGTGGGCATCGCTCATGCGATACTTCCAAGATCGCCCACGTTTCATGTAGCTATCTGTCGGCTCGCGCTGCGACATGGCGAGGAGCTCTGATGGCAGGGCTGGAGGCAGTCGCAAGGACGATCGAGGCCAGAAGAGGGCCCTTGGGGGTCGGCGGTGCCGCCACTGGCAGTCGTGATTACATTGGCAGGCAGCGCTCCGGGCTCCACTGGTTGCCGCCGCAGCCGCACGGCACATGGGCACAGCGCTCTTGACGCCCGTAGCATGAGGCTCTAAGCCGCTTTAGCAGCTCTGCTAGGTGGATTCGTTCCAAGCAGAATGAGCAGCAATGCTGTGCTGTCCATTCTGCGCGATGAGCCGCGCTTCATGCCGTGCCGACAAAGGCGCGCATGCGCTCCAGCCAGTACATGTACTCGCTGCGCGGGCGGGAGGAAAGCAGGGGCGCGAGGAAGGTAGGTGGGGGGCGCGAGCAGAAAGGATGCCGACAATGGGGCAGGGCAGGGCGGCGATGCGGGCAGACGGGAGGACCGCGGCAGAAGTGACGGCGGGCGCACCCCCAGGCCCTCTGCCAGCTGCGCGCCGCGCTCGCCGCGTCGCGCCCTCCCCCTCCCCCCAGCAGCAGCGCCCACCGCTGCTCCTTGTCGTGCACCAGCCGCAGCAGGTACTCGCCCAGCTGCAGGGGGGGCGAGGAAGACGGGGAGTGGAGTGGAGGGGCGGTCTTGAGGGAGAGTCGAGGCGACCGCGGGTCCCGCCCTGCCCCTGGCGCGCCCGAGCGCGCGCCCGCCCCGCGCCCCGCGCCGCCCCGCCTCCCAGCCACTCCTCGTCTTGTCGAGCGTTTCTCTCTCTCTCTTCCGAGCCCCGCGCGCGCCTGCTCGTTCACGCCCCGCTCCGCCAGGTACTCGACCAGCCGCTGCTGCAGCTCCTCGTCCAGCTCCTCATAGACCTGCGGGTGGGTGGGTCAGTGGTGTGGGTTGATCGATCGGCAGAGTGGGTGGGTGTCGGCCCTGGGTGGGTTGACCGATCAGTGGTGCATGAGCGCGCGAGCGTGGGTGGCGGTGGCGGTGGCGGGTGGTGGGTGGGAGGGTGGGAGGGGGTCGGGCCAGAGGACGGCGGAGGAGCAAGGAGGGCGGGGCCGGCAGGGGGGGTGGGGGCGCGCGGAAGCGGCAGGGTTTGAAACAAGCGGCGGCGCCCACCGGCCCGGTGTAGGCAGAGTCGTCGATCTCGCCGGACGCGGGCTCCAGGCTCACGTGCAGCACCTGCGGGTGGGTCGAGAGGACCTGTGATGCGCAGAAGGAAGCGGTGGGGAGAGGGCCGCGCGAGGGCGGGGCCTGGGGCGTCCCGCGCGGACGGCGGCAGGCTGAGCTTTCGGCGCGAGGGGGGGCGAGGGATGGGCGGGGCGGCGGCCTCTGCTCGCACCTGCAGGTACGTGCCGTCGCTCTTGCACTCAAACCTGCGACGGAAGAGGTGAGGCAGGCGCCTGTCGACAGGGCTCTGGCCGGCTGCGCGCGCGCCTCGCACACCAGCGCCAGGGCACCTCGACGCGGCGCACCACCCGCGGGCGCGCTCACACTAGCGCCTGGTCCCCCCTGGTGACCGAGGCCGTGAAGGCGCAGCCGACGTCCACCTCGATCTGCCCCTCCTCCGCCTCGTACGCCTCCTCCTCAGGCTGCGAGCGCGGCAGGCGGGGTAGGCCGGAGCAGAGCGGCGTGGCCGCACGGGCGGGGCGGGGCGGCGCGAGCGCAGCGTGGGGGAGCGCAGTGCAGCAGCAGCAGCGGCAGCAGCAGCAGCAGCAGCGCCGGCAGCGCCGGGCAGGGCAGGTCGGCCGGCGCGGGCGCCGGGGGCGCGCGGCGCGGCGCGGTGCGCGCCAGCCGGCGCTCCCAGCGCGCCGGCCCGCGCCGCAAGCCGAGCTCGACAGCTCCACCCAGCACCGGCTCTGCGCCAACTCGGCCGTCCACTCAACGAACAATTATTTTTCAACAATGGCGCCAACCTGGTCGTTCACCATCACCTCCACCGCGACCTGCTCCCCCTTGTACTCCCGCGCCAGCGTCATGAGCGTGTCTCCCTTGGTCTCTGTCAGCGTGAACGGCGCGGGCGGCCCGCCCGCCAGCTCCTGCACAGGGGCGGGGAGGGAGGCGAGGGGAGGAGGAGGGGGCGTGCATGGGCGGGGGCGCGCGGCGCGGGCGGCGAGGCGGCTGCGCCGGCGGTTGGGGCGACGGGCTGGAGCGGCGCTCCACTGCTCCAAGTGCGGACATGCGGCCGGCGGCGGGGCGCTTGGCTAGCCCTGCGCTGCTGCCCGCTGCCAAACACGCTGTTCCGATGCATGTGCGTGCGGCGGTCGCCGGTCCGCTGGCCCTCCCCATCGCGCTGCCTTGCAGCAGCACTTATTCTCACCTCCGGCTGCTCGTAGTTGGTCTTCTCGTACTCAAACTCCTTGGCAAGGATGTCGGAGAGGCCGCTCATGTGGCGCACGCCCGCCACCGCGGCGGCCACGACGGGGCGGGTGGGAGCAACTGGGCCGGAAAGCATAGCGGCCGCACTCAGACGGCCCGCAGTGCCGCCCTCCGCTGCCTGGAGCAGCCTTGGGAGCACGCGAGTGGCAGCGCGCCGAAGAGCCATCGTGGGGGTGGCTGGCTGCGCGCGCAGGGGGCAGTCGGCGCACGATGGGGAGGGGGCAGCGGGGAGTGCGGCGGATCGATCGTAGGGCTTGGGGTTTGAGCATGAGCGGTGGCGGGCGCCGGCGGCAGCCCATCCCCGGGCATCGGCGGCTGAAGGTCGTTGCCCCCTTTTGAACAATTGCACTATTAAAGGAAGTGGGCGCTCCACTGTGCTCAGAAGTGTGCTGTTGAGAGCAGCCAGCGCATATTGGAAGCGGCAACCCACCCGCTCCGCAACCGACGCGGTCGCGGGCGGTCGCGGCGGCGGAGGCTGCGGCGCCGGCCGCTGCCACAGTGGTCTCAGCCACCGTGGAGAGCTGTGGGCAGCGCCCGTGCACGGAAAGCAACGGCAGAGGGAGGCTGATGCAGGTGTCGCCTCTTGGGGTCGTCTCTCGGACCAGCTTCACCCGCCTCCGACGTGACTTTTGCACTCTATTTTCGCTTCATTTGCAGTTCTCCGCTCTCCCCCCACCCCCTGCACTCACAGCACCAGCTCAAGCCTGCCACCATGGCCCGCCAGACTGCTCGCCTCGCCTGCCTGCTGGCGTTGCTGGCGGCAGCCCCGCTCCTAGCCTACGGCCTCGAGGCCACCATCACGTTTAACCTCAACAACGGTGAGTTCTCTGGGTCAGCGGCGCAGGCGGTGGTGGAGGCGCAGGGCAGCGCGGGCCGCTCCCAGTCTGACAGCTGGTAATGCACAGCAAGCTGTTGGCCTGTCAAGCTGGCGGTGGCAGCTGCCGGCGCGCGAAGCAGCTGGTGTGGCGTGGAGCCCGCGGCGCTGAGCGCGCGGCGGAAGCTGAAGCTGGAAGGTGCCACCGCTTGCGTCAGCCAACTTGACGACATCCCCCACCCCTCCCTGGGATGCCGGCGAGCGCTGTCCGCAGGCACCGCCGTGTCCCCCGACAACACCATCACGCTGCCCGAGACCGGCAACTGCACCGACACCTGTCAGGCGCTCGACGTGCGTGGCCGCCGCCCGGTTGCGCCACGGGGCCGCCGGCGCCGTCTCCCCCTCCTCCCCTGCACAGTGGCGACCGGGGGCCCTGCCATCGCACCAGCCTGCCAATGCTGCTCCCCCCAACGCCCCTACCCCCCTCTTCTCCTTGCCCCGGTGCGGCTCTGCAGGAGGGGCTGAACCTGACCTCCGACCGCAACAAACCCCCCATCCTGGTCACCGTGGCCGCCGCGCCCGGTGGCACCGGCGTCAGCGTCATCGCCTTTGGCAGCGCCGACTGCACGGGCGCCAACAGGCGCGCGCGCACCGACGAGAGAGGCGCCCCCGCCTCTCCTCGCTGCGCCATCGGCCCTGGCCTCGCCGCCCACGCCCGCCTGCTCCCTTCACGCCGGCCACGCTGGTGCACTCGCCCAATCGCCGTCCACGCGCCCATGCCCCCCCCTGCTTGCAGCACCTCGTCCTTCTTCGACTTCCAGTCCAACAGCATCTCTGTGGACACAGACTCCTCCTTCCCCAGCTACGTCCAGTCCTTCCTCCTCTGCACCGACTCCTCTGGCGGGCGCTGAGTGCTCTCAGAGGGCGCCTGGCGAACGAGCGCGCCGCCGGCAGTGCCCGCGCCGCCCTCCCGCCGTCCCCTCGGCCCGCATGCGCTTTTTCCCAGCCACACGCCCACGCGCCTCTTGAGTTGCCGACACTTACCACTTGCTTTCATGCGCATGCGCTGAGTGCCTCCCTGACGAGCCTGCCTGCTGTGTTGTTGACAGGAAAGCATGTGAAGCGACGGGTGTGAGGCAAGGCGCAGGCTCTCCGGCGCGGCAGGGGGCGGGCGGGGGCGGGCGGGTGCGACGGCAGGTGTGGCGGCGTTGACTTCCGCTTCTCCAGCGCCTATACAGAGGCGCACCGAGCACCTGCCATCGCCAAACGATCGAGAGGCGCACCAGCAGGGCAACTTGAGCTTGCATTCAATGCCAGGCCCTGCAGCGCTCCACAGCCCACTAACAGCTTGCAGGAGCCGACCCAAACGTGCAGAAGCAAACAGAGAGAGCAGGCGGTCAGCCTTCCAGCGTTCTCTTTTCTGCGGCTCGATTGTCGCTCGCGCCTCTTGCTCCCGCATCTGCTTCCCACACAGCTAGCCCTTGCCGTCTCTGATCACTCCGCACGCAACAGAGATGGTGCCTCCCCCGTTCCCACCCCCCGCCGAGGAGGAGCTGGTGGACTATGAGGTGGGCTACGCAGGGAGCTGGTCGTAAAAGGCAGAGGGGCGGCACGCGGCAGTGTGATGGAGATTGGGAGGCTCACGCTGGGCTGCGCGTCCTGTGCCGCAGGAGGAGGAGATCCCTGAGGCCGAGGCTGCCAAGGGCGGCGAGCAGGTGCGGAGGGGGACTGGCAAGCCATCCAGAGACGTTCGGAAAACCGCCTGCTCGTGCCGCGAATGTGGTGGAGGCCTGTGCGGTTGCATCGGCAGGGCGGGAGAGGGAGAGGCGCGCCGTGCCGCCGGGCAGGCGGGCGGGGCAGCTGAGGGCAGGGCAGCGGCAACCCCGCAACAGCCGCGGTATTGCGCGGCCCAGCCTCTGGTTGCCGTCTGTGCGAGTGGACAGCGGCAGGGGCCGCCGAAATGTGGCGCCTCCGTCGCTCTGCCCGTCTGCTACCCCCCCTTCTGCCTCCTGGGCGCTGGGAAGCGCAGTCGGCGCCGCTCTGTCACGGCCGCACGCACATGCCCTTCCACAGCCGCGCCGCTCCACCCGCCCTCACTCCCTTCTGCCCTGCGCGCCCACCAAACTGACGGCAGGTCAAGAAGGGCTACGTGGGCATCCACTCCAGCGGCTTCAAGGACTTCCTACTGAAGCCGGAGCTGCTGCGCGCGATCCAGGACTGCGGCTTTGAGCACCCCAGCGAGGGTGAGGCGCGGCGACGGCGGGCGCGGCGGCGGAGGTCACTGGAGGGGCGGCGGGACTGCGACGGCAGCGCCGCGGCGCGCGTGCGCCGCCTCGTGCACCCAGCTTGTGCGCCCTCCTCGCGCTGCACCCACCTCGCCCCTCGCGCTGCACCCACCTCGCCCCCCCGCAGTCCAGCACGAGTGCATCCCGCAGGCCATCCTGGGCCAGGACGTGATCTGCCAGGCCAAGTCGGGCATGGGCAAGACCGCCGTGTTTGTGATCAGCACCCTGCAGCAGCTGGAGCCGGTCGACGGCGAGGTCTCGGTCGTCGTGCTCTGCCACACGCGCGAGCTCGCGTTCCAGGTGGGCGCCTGGCGCTGGCGCTGGGTGCTGGGTGCTGGCGCTGGGTGCTGGGTGGGTGGCAGATATAGAGGTGACAGAGAGGCGGGCGCTGGGCGAGTGCCGTCGCGCGCCGCCCGGCCTGCACCCGCGCTCCCTGCCTCTCCCGCACCCACCTGCCCTCCCGCCTCGACGTGCACCCGCCTGCCCTTCCTCCCCTCCCCGCCAGATCACGCACGAGTTTGAGCGGTTCTCCACCTACCTCAAGTCGGTCCGCGTGGCCAACTTCTTTGGCGGCCTGCCCATCAAGCAGGCGAGAGCCGGGGGGAGGCCGCGGCGCGAGAGGCCCAGCCGGGCGGAGCAGCGGCAGCCGCGCGCCGCCCCGTGCGCTCGTCCAGCCCACCCCTGCGCGCTCGGCCTGCCGCTGCCCCGCTTGACCCGTCGCCTGATCGCCGTCGCGCCTCCGAGCCCTCCTTCTTTCTTCCTGCCTCCCCCACAGCACCGCGAGCTGCTGAAGGACAAGGACAAGTCGCCTCACATCATCGTCGGCACGCCCGGTCGCATCAAGGGGGTGGGTGAATGGGCGCACGCGGGGCCGGGGGGGCGCTGCACCGCAGCCTTCGTGGGGCGCTGCGTCCGCAGCCTCGCGCCGCCCCGCCCGCGCCGCCGGCGCTCCTCGCTCGCTCGACGCCTCCTGTTCCTCCCGCCGCCGCGCGCGCCGCGCCGCAGCTGGCGGACGAGGGCACGCTGGACCTGAGCCACGTGCGCCACTTTATCGTGGACGAGTGCGACAAGTGCTTGGAGTCGATCGACATGCGCGCCGACGTGCAGGTGCGGCGCGCGCGCGTGCGCGCACGGCTGGTCGTGCGTATGGTGCGCGCGGCGCGGCGGCGGAAGAGCGGCGGGCGGCCGTGGTGAGCTCGGCTCCCATCGCAGACACGCTCACACCGCCGACCCGCCCCCCCACCGCCAGGCCATCTTCAAGCGCACGCCCCACGACAAGCAGGTCATGATGTTTAGCGCCACCCTCTCCACTGACATCCGCCCAGTCTGCAAGAAGTTCATGCGCGACGTGCGTCCCCTCACAATACAACACAATGCAGTTCCTGCGCCTGCCCGGGTCGCGCCAGCGGTGGCGGTTTTGGCCGCGCCGGCGGTGCGGCAGCGCCGCGCGGCGGCCGCGGGCGGCTGCACGCGCCGGCCGCAGCGGCGCCCTCGCCGGGGGCAGCGCCAGCCCCCTCGCATTGCCAGCGTGGCCTGCAGAGATGCTGCGCTGGGCGGCTGCATCGGCAGCAAGCAAGCGGCGCAGCAGCAGCTGGCAGCCGGCGGTGGCTTGAGGGCGCGTCGATAGGTGGGGCAGTGAGGCCAGCCGCCTCCTGCCACGCCTTCCACCAACCAACCAAAACCAACGCAAATCAGCGAGCGTGCACGCCAACGCGCGCCGGCGCTGACTCCGCGACTTGGGCCGACCCCCCAGCGCTGCACGTCTGGCCAGGCGGCGCGCCCTGCGCTCGCGCGAGGGGCACGCATGCGCGTGCCGCTGCCTCCTGGCGGAGGGGCGCTGCGCGATTTCCTGCTGCTGGGTTGTTCGCCGCTTCGCTTCCCCCTCTCTTGCTGGCGGCTCCTCTATTTGTGTCCTGGTCCTGTGCGGCGGACGCGGAGCGGAGGCTGCAGCGGCTGTCCAGCTGGCTCCCCCCAGCCGGGCAGCGCGCCACAGGCCAGCCGCATGCCCTCTGTTGCCGGCCATGTGCACTCTCGCTTTCCTTTCGCCGCTAGAGCCTCCCGCTTTCTGCCAGCTGTTCCCAGCGTCCCCAGCAGCCGCGCCCTCTCGCCACCGCTGTCGGCCAGCAGCCAGCATGCAGCCATAGACGGCAGCGGCGCCAGCAGCGGCGCCAGCAGCGAACCAGCGACGGCAGGACCCCTCCGGCAGCCGCCCGCGGCGCGCAGCGGCGGCGCGCGCCGCCTGGCCCGCCCTCGGCGCCCCGCCGCCCGCGCCCGCGCCGCCCACCGACCCCGTCCCCTCCCGGCGCGCGCCCGGCCTCCCCTCCCCCGGCGGGCCGCGCGCTCCGCCCTCCCCCCCCCACCCTGCTTTCTACCTGCAGCCCATGGAGATTTACGTCGACGACGAGGCAAAGCTCACGCTCCACGGCCTGGTGCAGCACTATGTGATGCTCAACGAGGTGGGTGCAGCACTCGCCCGCGGTCTAACCTCCAAACCATCTAATCTGCGTGCGTTCAGCCTGCAGGGGCGCGCGCGCTGCGCGTGCCTGCGTCGAAAGCGGCTGCGCCTCCGCCGCCGCCCGCGCTTTCCACCCGCAGGACCAGAAGAACCGCAAGCTGAACGACCTGCTGGACGCGCTCGACTTCAACCAGGCACGGCTCTGTCGAGCATGCATTGAAGTTGACAGCGGCGGCCGCCCTTCGCCGGCCACACCCCATGCGCCGGCCCCCCTCCCCCTCCCACTCTCACATCCCCCCNGCCGCCCCCCCCCCCCCCCCCCCCCCCCCCCCCCCCCCCCCCCCCCCCCCCCGCCCACACCCGCACCCTCCACACACCCGCAGGTCGTCATCTTTGTCAAGAGCGTGGCGCGCGCGCGCGAGCTCAACCGCCTGCTCAACGAGTGCAACTTCCCCTCCACCACCATCCACGCCGGTGGGTCTGCCGCTCTGCTTGGAGTTTTTGCTCTTGCTTGGAGCCTGTGCTCTTGCTGGCTTGCTTGGGGGAGGGGCGCTGCGCTGCTGCAGCGGGGGCGGGGGGCGGGCGGGAGCGCGCGCGGCACCGCGGCGCCGCTCCCCCGGCCCCGCCCTCCCGCCCGCGCGCGCCCGACCCGCCGCCCGGCCGTCGACTCCCTCCGCGCCGCGCGCTCCGCCCGCGCCGCGCGACGCAGGGATGAATCAGGAGCAGCGGCTCAAGGTGTACAAGGAGTTCAAGGAGGGGCAGAAGCGCATCCTGGTGGCGACCGACCTCGTGGGCCGCGGCATCGACATCGAGCGCGTCAACATTGTCATCAACTACGACATGCCCGAGACGGGTGGGCGGACGCGAGGTGGACGTGGGCGTGGGTGGGAAGGGCCGGGAACGGCGGCGCCGGCGGGCGTGCCCGAGGCAGGCGGGCCTGCGTCTGCGGCGGCGCCTCTGAGGGCGCAGGGGTGGGAGGGCGGCGGAGAGGGCGAGAGCTGCGACGTGCCCGATGCGGGCGGGCTGCTCGGCCGAGCCGGTGTTCTGTGTTTGGGCAGGTGGTGCGAGGGGGGCGCACCGTGGTGGCGGCGGCGCGGGCGGGAGCGCTGCCGACGCTGGCGCGCTCCCACCGCCTGACACGCCGCGCCGCGTCGGGGCGGCCTGCTCACCTGTCTGCCCCTCCCCTCTTCCTCCTCGAAAATTGCGTTGGCCAGACGAGAAGCACGGCAACGGCGCGGACACCTACCTCCACCGCGTCGGCCGCGCGGGCCGCTTCGGCACCAAGGGCCTGGCCATCACCTTTGTCGCCTCGCCCGCCGACAGCGAGGCGAGCGTTTGGAGGAGGCGCGGTGACGAGCAGCCCGGGAGCGTGGCGCGCGCGTGCTCCGGCAAGAGGGCCCCTCCCCGTGCTCCCAAACTTAATTTCAGCGCGCGCCGGTGCTGCCGTGGCCCCCCCCCCCCCCCCTCGCAGGTGCTCAACCAGGTGCAGGAGCGGTTCGACGTCGACATCAAGCCGCTGCCAGAGCACATCGACGCCAGCACGGTGCGTGACAGGATCTAAAGGGTGGGAGGGCGGCGGGGAGGGTGGGGCGCAGAAGGGGGACGGACAGGGCAGGCGGGGGGCAGGCGGCAGGGGAGGGGCGTCCCGCGGCGTGCGGCATGGCCACGCGCGTGCACGGCCCAACCAGCCCTGCGTCCCTCTCCCTCCTTTCCTCCTCCTGCAGTACATGAACACCGCCTAGAGAGACGGCCGGCGCCTCGATGACGGCAGGGGCTGCGCCCCGTGCCTCCTGCCCTGCCCTTTTTGACCCCTCCTCTCTTCCCCCCCTCTCCTGTTCCCTCGCTCTCGCTGCCCTGCCCCAGCGCCCCCTCTGCCTCTCTGTTGTGGCGCGCCCGCCGCGTGCGGGCGCGCTGTGTGTGACACACCGCAACGCAGAGCTAGGGCAGGCCAGCAGGCCGCAGGAATGCGGGTGGGCGGATGGCGGGCGGGCGGGCGGCGGGATGGCGGGCGGGCGGGTACCAGAGAGCACCGCAACACGGCATCGCCACCTGAATCCGACACGCCACGCAATGCATGACCGCCTGGTGCAGCGCTCAGACAAGCAGTTGGCGAAGCGCAGCAAGTGGCGCGCCCATCCGCCAATCGGCACCCCCCAATCGGCTCATCTGGGGTGGCGGAACGTTCTGAAAAGATAGATGGCGCGAAAAAGCTCCAGACAAGAATTCCAGAGCGGAAGAAGGAGACCCCCCGCCTGCCTTCTCCGCGCCTGTGCGGCAATCTGTGAATCGACCAGAGGGCCAGAAAATTTGGAGAGCAGTTGAGGATGCCCCACGACGCTGCAGGTAAGACACAGGGTTGGCCTGGTGCCAAGCGGGCCCCGCAGGCGCCGTGAGTGCCCATCGCATGCGACTGGGGTATCTACGAACCAAAAGCGACGGTGCAGGAAGGCCGTGGGGGGCCGTGGGGCCCATGTTAAGCCGATCATGTGGTGCTCGCGCAGAATAGCTTGAGAGAGCTCGAGTGAACTTTCTAGAAGTCTCCTTGATCGGCAGAGGTGACAGAAGAACCGTGCATCGGTCAGGCAGCCCCGCCCGCCCACGCCCGCCTCGAGCAGAAAGCTGCTGCGAGCCGGCCCGGCGGCACCGAACGCTTCCCTTTCCCTCCACCTCACCCTACCCCACCTCCACACACAGAGCGCGTCAGGCCTGGCGGCAGGCACGTCGCAGCCGGAGCTGCGGGCGGCATGACGGGCGGGGAGGCAGAGGCGGCGGCGGCTAGCGGCGCCCTGCCCAAGCCGGAGCCTTCCGAAGCCGCGACAGGGCCTGCGGGCGGGGCGGCGGCTAACGGCGCGGCGCCGGCGCCAGAGGGGGAAGAGGAGGTGAAGGAGGAGGCCGCGGCGGCGGAGGCCGCGGCGGCGGCGGCGGCGGCGGCGGCCGAGGCCGCCGCGCGCGCCGCGGCGGAGGAGGAGGCGGCAGAGGAGATGCGGAGGGAGGAGGATGAGGTGCTGGCGGAGGCAGCGCGGATCCAGGACCTGAGGGATGCGCTGAAGGTGGGAAGAAAGGAAGATTCTGATTCTGTACTGATTGTGGGGCAGCTGCTCTGTGGCTGCCTTCCGCACGCCTCTGGCTAGGAAACGGCCGGGAGGCAGGGCAAGGCGCGCGGCCCGCCACGCGCGCGCTGGTGCCGCGTCGACAGCCTTCTCTCTCCCACCTCACCCCCGCGCCGCCCCGCCTCCGGCCCTCCCCCCAGGTGCCGCCATTTCCGGAGCCCAAGCGGGGCAAGCAGCACTGGGACCACCTGCTGGAGGAGATGACGGTGGGTGGGGTGGGGGTGGGGGTGTGAGGTGCGCACGCGGTGGGATGCTTGACAGCGGGTGTCGTGGTGTGGCGGGTGTGTGTGTCTGTGCTGTGAGGCCTGGCCTCCCCCCCGTGCGGCCGCTGCGCTGCGTGCCGGCCGCGAGGCTCGCCGCTCCCCCGCCCCACCCCACCACCACCAGCACATGCCCACTCTTGCCTGCCCGTTCTTTCCTCCCCCCCTCCCCTCCCCTCCCCTCCCCCAGTGGATGGCAAAGGAGTTCGCCAAGGAGCGCGGCTGGAAGGGCAAGCAGGCCGCCAAGTGGGCGCGCGCGGCGCAGCGCAGCGAGAAGGACCTCGAGTCGCGCGTGCTGGTCAGGCGAGCCACGGGGGGGGGGGCTGCTTTGGTGAGCGCTGGTCGGTCAGACGAGCGCAAACTGTCCTCGGGAGAGCCACCGCCGCCGCCGCAGCGCCAGGCGCTCGCGCAGGGGGCCGGACTTGGCTGCGGCCGCCCGCCCCGCGCGCGCGCGCGGGCGGCGCCCGCGCCCGCGCCGCGCCGCCGAGCGCCGCCGAGCGCCGACCCTTCCCCTTGCCACCGCGCCGCGCCGCCGCCGCTGCCGCAGGCAGCGAGAGGAGGAGCGTGCGCTGCGCAAGCGCGCAGCCTGGATCTCCAAGGAGGTGATGGCATTCTGGACCAAGGCCCAGGTGCGAGTGTGCTACGCGTCGGCGCGCTGCTTGCTGGAAGGCGCGGGCGCGGGGCGCTGGCGCGGGGTGCCGGAGTGGGGTGCGCGTGCGTGGGTGGGTGCGCGGGCGGCGGCGGCGGCGGCAGGCACGGCGGAACTCGGGCCTCCCCCCCACCCCCGCCGCCGCCATGCGCCGCTGCGTCCCTTCCCCCTTCTGCCCCCAACTCTTTCCTGTCCCCTCAACTTTCTTTCTACCCCAACTCTTTCCTCCCCCTGCCTTCCACCCCAACACAGCGCGTGGTGATGTACAAGATCAAGACAGAGGTCGATGCGCGGAAGAAGGAGGTGATGGACAAGCAGGTGGGTGGAAAGCACGGGTGGAAAGAAAGCGCGGGTGGAGAAAGCAAGGGGAAGAGAGGAAGGACAGGCGGAAAGCAAGTGGGGGTGGAAGGGAGGTGGAGAGTGGGAGGCAAGCGGGAGGGCGGACAAGGGAAGGAGGTGGGACGAGCAGGCAGGAAGAAAGTACAAGGTGGAAAGGACGTGGGAAGGAGAGCAGGGAGGCAGCGGGGAGCGCCGGCGGGGCAGGGGCCGCCACGCTGTCCGCCGCGCTGTCCGCCGCACGCACCGGACAGCCTCAGCAGCGCTCCACTCCAATGGGCTCGCTTCCCCCCCAGCGCCCACGCTCGCTCCCCCCCACCCCCCACCCCCCACCCCTCCCCCGCGCAAGCGCCCGCAGCTCGACTTTTTGCTGGGCCAGACGTCCAAGTACTCAACCATGCTGGCAGAGAGGCTCAAGGAAGAGGAAGAGGCGGCGGCCGCCGCCGCCGCCGCCGCCGCCGTCGCTGGCTCCCGCCCGCCCTCCCGCGCCGCCAGCGGCGCGAGCGGCGGCGCAAGCGGCGGCGCCGGCGCCTTGGCCTCGCCGCCGCCGCGCGCGCGCCGGAGGAGCGCGGCGGGCCCGCCGGCCTCGGCCGCCGCCAGCGCCACTGCGGGTGCGCCGCCTCGCCGCAGCAGCAGCCTGCGCTCTTCGCACTTCCCTTCCTGCTCGTTTGCAATCCCACTCCCACGCTCCCTCGTGCACCCACGCCACAAGCCCCTCGCGCCTGCACCGCTCTTCGACGCGGCAGCAGAGCACTCTTACTCTGCACGCCAGCTCACTCCCGCTTCCACTCCCACGCACACTCCCGCTCCCGCCTCCGCTTCCGCTCTCACTCGCCCGCTCCCGCCCCCGACTCCCGCACCCCTCGCAGCGGAGGACGACTCAGCAGACTACGCCAGCGGGGCGGAGGACGACGCCGACGACGAGGCGACGCTGGAGGAGGAGGAGGCGCTGGCGGCGGCCGAGGGGCGCGACGCCAAGGTGGGGCGCCGGTCCTTGGGCTCTTGTCGTGTCCCAAAGGCTGCGCCGGCGGGGGGCGGAGGGGGCGCCGCGCCGCGCCACGCGCGCGGCGCGGCGCAGGGGCCGCGCCACCGCGCTGCTGCGCTGCGCTGCTCCCCGACTCGCCGCCGCAACGCTGTGGCTGCGCTGCTGTGCTTGCAGGCGGAGGAGGAGCAGGAGCTGGCTGGCCTGGCGGACGAAGCGGAGCTGCCGCTGGGTGAGCGCAGGTTGTCCAGGCCTAGCACTTTGAGGCGGCAGTGTGTTCCAGTGGCCCGGCGCGCGTGTGCGGCGCGCTGCACGGCCCCCGCCGCGCCCGCCGCCGCGCCGCCCGCGCCGCCCGCACCCCCTGCTCTCCCCCCCCCCCCCCCACCCCCCCTNGGAGGAGGGGGACGAGCTGCTGCCGGATGCAGAGGCGGCGCAGCAGCAGCAGCAGCAGGAGCAGGCGGCGGCAGCGGGCGCGAGCGACGCGGGCCCCAGCGGCGGCGCGGCGGCGGCGGCGGCCGCCGCCAGCGAGTCGGGCGCCGAGTCGGAGGGCGGCGGCCTGGCAGCGCTTCTGGAGGATGAGGAAGAGGAGGCGGCGCCCAGTGCCGCCGCCAGTGCCGGCGCGGCCGCTGCCGGCGCGGCTGCCGCCGGCGCGGCTCTGCCCGGCGCGGCGCCCGCGCCGCTGCCTGGGCTGGGCGCAGAGGGGGCGGGGGCGGGGCCCAGCCGCCTGGCAGAGGAGCTGACAGAGGAGGCAGTGGAGGCGGGGGAGTTGGAGCAAGGTGCGCGCGCCGCCCTGCTGGCTTGGTTGCGGGGCCGCCGCGTGCCGCCCCTCGGCGCGCTCCCGCCTGCTGCCAGCGCCCACGCGCCGCCGTCGCGTGCCGCCCGCCCGCGGCCGCCGCCCGTGCCTCTCCTGCCTCCTGCCTCGCAGACGAGTATCAAGGGGCGGAGGACGACGCCGACGACGAGGCGACGCTGGAGGAGGAGGAGGCGCTGGCGGTGGCCGAGGGGCGCGACGCCAAGGTGGGACAGTGTTCCTTGTGGCCCCCACGCCGCTATTGTCTTGCAGCCATGCTATGCGCCTGTCGCGCGTCTGGTCGGCAGGGGCATGGGCGGTGGGCGCTGCCTGTTTGGGATCGGGCCCAGGGCAGGGAGGATGGTGCCGTCACGCCATGCCCTGCCCCGCCACTCCACGCGCGCGCCCCGCCACGCCCAGCCGCGCTGCTGCGCGTGCGATGCGCCGTGGCTGCGCTCCTGTGCTTGCAGGCGGAGGAGGCGGAGGAGCTGGCCGGGCTGGCGGACGAGGCGGAGCTGCCGCTGGGTGAGCTGTCTTCCTCTCTGCTTCCTTCCTCGCTGCTTCCTTCCTCGCTGCTTCCTTCCTCGCTGCTCGCTCGCTCGCCTAGCGGATTGACGGAGGGACGGCGCGTCGAAGGCCGGCGCCGCCACCCGCTGCGGCTGCCGGCGCCACCGCCGTCCGGCGCGCGCCGGCTCCCCCGCCGCCCCTCCCTGCTTTCCACCCACCTTCCAATTCTCCCCTGCCACCGCCGCAGAGGAGCTGCTCGCGCGCTACGGCTATGTGTCGGAGGAGGAGGGGGACGAGGTGCTGCCGGATGCAGAGGCGGCGCAGCAGCAGCAGCAGCAGGAGCAGGAGCAGCAGCAGGAGCAGCAGCAGCAGCAGGAGCAGGAGTCAGAGCAGCCGGCGCCAGATGCGTCCCCGGCGCCGCCGCCGCCCTCGCAGCAGGCGGCGCCGTCGGAGCGGCAGGAGAGCGGGGCGGGGGAGGAGGGGGAGGGGGAGGGGGACGCGCTGCCCGAGGGTGCCACGGAGCAGGAGCGGTTTGGCAACGCGCTGGCCACCATGGCAGAGCTGCAGCCCACAGGTGAACGCGCACGCTCTTGGCTAATAGTTTGGCTAATATTTCTCGATCTACCACAGTGGAGCTGCAGCCCACTGGCGTGCGGCCCCTCTGTCGCCACGCTGCCGTGCCCCCCTCGCCGCCGCCGCTCCCGCTGCCGCTCCCCCACAACCCACCCCCCGCCGCCGAGCCTCCCCCCCGCCGCCGCTCCCGCTGCCGCTCCCCCAGCTGCCCCGCCGCCGCTCGGGCGACGCGCGCCTCTCCGCCCCCGCCGTCTCTGCCAACAATCAAGCGGCGACTGCCCCTGCCAACGGGCCGCGCCGATTCCTTTCCCTTTCTTTCCCTTCCTTCCTTCCCGCCGCTCCGCAGGCTTCACGCTGGCCACTGCAAAGGTCAAGACCCCTGTGCCGTTTCTGATAAAGGGGGAGCTGCGCGAGTACCAGGCGAGTACCGGGCGCTTGGTTTATGTTCGCAGCGCGGCTGGCAAGTGCAGTGGCAGTTGCACTTGCACTTTTCTCGCGGCCGCCGGCGCCTTGACGAGTCGTGACGCGCGCGTCGGGAGGCGCCACGCGAGCGCCGGCGCGCGGGCCGGCGGCGGCGCCGCGACGCCCGGCTGCCAATCGCCTCGCCTTGTCTCCTCGTCCCGCGAGCGCCAGGGGCCCGGCTGCGAACCACCTCGCCTTGTCTCCTCGTCCCGCCGGGGGCCGGAAGCCCGCCCGCGCTCCGCGGGGTGCTCGCCTCCTCCCTCTCCCCTTTGCGGCGCCCCGCGCCCGAAACGCGCGCCCTTGCCTCCTCGCCGCGCAGTGCGTGGGCCTCGACTGGCTGGCCACGCTGTATCAGAAGCGGCTGAATGGCATCCTGGCGGACGAGATGGGGCTGGGTGAGCGAGAGGTGGTGTGTGGGGGTGTGGGTGGGTGTGGGTGGGTGTGGCGGGGGTGGGNGGTGGGGGTGGGGGGGGGGGGGGTGGGGGTGGGGGGGTAGCGCAGTGCAGTCTCCTCGACAGGGGGAGGAGCGCGCCGCGCGGGGGCGGCCGCGGCGGCCGCGACGGGCGCCGCCGCGCCGCTGCCGTTGGCCCGCCTGTGCGCTGACGCTGGCAGCCCCCCCCCCCGCGCGGCGCCCCTTGCTGCTGCCCCCGCAGGCAAGACGATCCAGACCATCGCCCTGCTGGCGCACCTGGCGTGCGATAAGTGAGGGGCGCGCCGTTCTTTCTTTTCTTTCTTCTTCTTCTTTCTTCGTTCCGGCCGCTGGTGTTCGTGCTGCAGACAGGGGAGGGGCGAGGGCGGGAGCTGCGCTGCGCGGCGCTGGGGCGCGGGCGGCCGCCCGCCCAACGGGGGCCTCCGCACGCGCACCGCGCCCGCGCCTCTCGCCGCGCCCTGCGCACCCGTGCCCCCCACCCCGTGCCCCCCCCCCACCCACCCACACACGCCCGCACCCACCCACCCACACACTTCCATATATCTCAACATCCGCAGGGGCGACTGGGGCCCGCACCTGGTGGTCGTCCCCACCTCCGTGATGCTCAACTGGGAGATGGAGTTCAAAAAGTGGTGAGCAGGCTGGCGCGTTTGACTGATCCAGCGTCCCGTGGCCAGGCGGGGCGCGGCAGACAGCGAACGAGCCGCCCGCGGCTCCCCAGCTGGGCGTGCCGCGGTGCCGCCTCACGCTCCC
>PCFQ01000079.1:1176184-1191982 GCA_003063905.1 Chlorella sp. A99 | reverse complement strand
GGGGGGGGGGGGGGGGGGCGTGCTTGTGGCTGGGCGCTGCGTCGGGCGCGTGGGGCAATCGCGCCTCGCCGCCGACCCCACCCCCCCCCCCCCACCCCCACCCCACACACACCTCCGTCCGCCTTCCGCAGGAGCCGCCCCCCCAGCCCTCTGGTGCCGATGGCGACGACAGCCACGCCGGCACGCGCGAGGGCACCCCCGCCGCCGCCGCCGCCGCCGAACCGTCTGGCGCCGCCGCCGGCAGCCTGGGCCGCGGCGCCAGCCCCGCCGCCGGCGCGCCGCCGCCGGCAGCCGCGGGGGAGGAGGACGAGGCTATGGCCGACGTGGCGGCGCTCGCGGGTGGCGCCAGCGGCAGCGACGCGCTGGCGCAGCTGGAATCTGTGCTGAGGTGGGTGGGAGGATCAAGCATGGACCAACAAGCACATCAAACACATTTTCAGTGCATGAGAGGGAGCGGCCCTGCGCTTGGGATGGCGCGGCCCGTCGGGGGGCGCAGGCGCTCCGCCGCCCGTCCCCCCTCGCCCTCTCTCCTCGCGCCGCACCCCCCGCCCTGGCTCGCGCCCGTATCCCCTCCCACGCCCCCNCGGGTGGGGGGACGGGCGGGGCGTGGGGGGGGCGCCGCGCCCGTCACCCCCGCCGCCGCCGCGAGGGGGCCGCGGCCCCAGCGCGCGCGCCGGGCCGCCCGTCGGCGAGGAGCTCGGTCGGCCGAGGGTGATTCCTGCTGGCTGGTCCCGCTGGCAGGGAGGCGGAGATAGACGAGGACGAGGAGCAGAACCTGGTGGCCAACTGGGACACGGGCGACGCAGTGGGTGAGTTGGTTGGCAGCGGGCGCACAGAGGCAGCGGGGAGGGAGCAGAGCGCGGGCGGGGAGGGGCGACGCGGAAAGGAGGCGCCGGGGGGAGGGGCGGCGGGGAGGGCGGGGGCGGCGCGCGGCGCGGCGCCTCCCCGCACCGCCGGGCCGCCCTCCCTCCCCCTCCCCCTCCCCCTTGCGACGCCCCCATGCGCCGCCCCCACGCGTCGCCCCCCCCCGTGCGCAGAGGCGTACAAGCTGCAGGTCGAGCGGGCGCAGCGCGAGGAGGAGGAGCGCGCAGAGACGGAGCGGCGCTGGATCGAGGTGCGCTCTGGGGCAGCTGGGGCGGCCGTGAGCGGCTGGAGGAAGTGGAGCGGCTGGGCGGGGGGGACCGGGCCCCCACGGGCGGCGCGGCAGCCCGGGCGGCGCGCCGCTTCGCCGCTTGCCCTCGCGGTGGCGCCCACCCGCCCGACTGCCGCGCACTCCATCCCCCCCACCCCACCCCACCCCACCCCACCCCACCCCACCCACCCACCCACACACACACCCACCTGCAGCAATACGAGGCGCAGCTCGCGGCCGCCACCGCGGCGGCGGCCGCCGCCGCGGCGGCCGGCCCCAGCGGCACCACGTCTGCCGACTGGCTGTCCACCGGCCAGGTGTGCTTTCCATTTCCGGCCGGCGCTCGCGCTGCCGCGTTCTTTGCGGCGCATGCTGCTGCATGGGAGGGAGGGGCGCGCACTCTGCTTCCGGCGCCCGCGCACATGCGCGCGCGCGCTGCGAGGCAGCAGACTGCACGCCTCGGCCTGCCGTGCCGCGCTGCGTCCCGACGCGTGTGCGCCGCCCCTCCTGGCTTTGCTCCTGCAGCGCGGCGGCGGCCGCGGCCGCGGCGCCGGGCCCGGCTGGGAGGCGGCTGACGGTGCCCTGTCGCCGCGCTCCGCCGCCGCCGACGCCTGGGGCGAGGGCGCCGAGCCGGCGGCCAAGCGGCCGCGCTTTCCGGGGCCCGTGCCCCTGCCCTGGGACCAGGAGGAGGCGAGTCGCCAGGACAGACCTCGGCGCGGGCAGCAAATCTAGTGGCTGGAGTTGGGAGGCGCTGATGCACCGCAGCCAGTGCACCCCCGCCCACAGTCCACCCCCCCTGCCTCTCACTCGGCCCCCTTGCTCTGCGGCCCCCCTCTTCCCAACGCAGGACTTTGTGCTGTGCTCCGTGGCGGCGGCCCTGCTGGAGCAGGGGCGGCTGCTGGACGGCGGCGTCTGGCAGCTGGCCAGCGACGCGCTGGGCGGCGGCGCCGCCGCCACCACCCCCGCCGGCGTGGAGCTCGCCACCCGCATCGCGCGGCGGCGCAGCCCCCAGGTGCCCGCGCCGCGGTCGTTGAGGCATGCGGCGCCTCTGGACGCGTGCCGCTCGCCTTGACGCCGCTCGCGCCCGCCTCGGCCTGACCCTGGCTCTGTCGCCTCCCTCTCTCTGGTGGCTCTCCCCCTCCCCTCGTGCGACTCGCCCCTCCCCTCTCGCCATCCTCCCCCGGACCAGGCCTGCAAGCGGCGCTTCTGGCAGCTGCTGGCCGCGCAGGCGGCGACGGCCTCCTGGGCCGCCGCCGACGTCGCCAACAAGGAGAACAGCGCCCTCGGCCAGGCGCTGGCCCACCTGCGCTTGCTGCTGGTGGCGGCGGCGGGCGCCGCCGCCGCAGCCGCCGCCGCTGCCGGCCCCGCCGCGGCGGCGGCGGCGGTCGTGCAGCAGCAGCTGGCAAAGGCGGCCGGGGGGCGGGAGCGCTCGCGCACAGCGCCCGCCGTCGCCGCCGCACTCGCGCCGCTGCTGCCGGGCGGGCCGGCGCCGCCGCCGGCGCCGGCGCCGGCGGCGGAGCCGCAGGCGGCCGCGGCCGACGCGGCGGCGCTGCTGGCCGCCGTGCGCCGCGGCTGCGGCAGCAGCGCGGCGCGTGGCATCGGCGGGCGCCTGCCGGCCATCCTAGACGCAGGCGGGTGTCGGGGTGGGGCAGAGAGACCGCGCACTGCTCTGGGACGAACCCTTAGCGGGGGACTGCAGCTGGTCTTGGGCTGCTGGCACTGCCACGCCCGTCTGCCGCCGACTGCACTCCCTTCCTCCTTCCTCTGCCGCCCCTCGCGCTTGCTTGCAGCCACGCAAGGGGGCAAGGCCGGGGCGCAGCGAGCGGTGGAGGCCGGGTTTGGGCAGGCGGGGGACGGCCTCGGGCGCACGCTTTCCTCCCCCGAGGCGTTCGCGGCGGCGCCCGTTGCCCCGCAGCTGGCGCAACAGCCGCTGCAGCTTGCGCAGCAGCAGCAGCAGCAGCAGCAGCAGCAGCAGCAGCAGCAGCAGCAGCAGCAGCAGCAGCAGCAGGCCGCCGCGGCGGCGGGCAGGCTCGGGTGGGGTGGGCCGTCCCCCCTGCAGCAGCAGGCGCTGGGCGGCAGCCTGCCCCTGTGGCCACCGCAGGCGCAGCTGCAGGCGCCGGGCGCGGGCGGGCCCGCTTTCCTGCCGGGGTACGGCGGCGGCGCGCTGCCGCCCCTTGGCCAGCCAGGAGGGGGCAGCCTGCCAGCCGGCTTTGGCTTTGGCGTGCCGCAGCAGGGCGCCGCGGTGGCCGGCGTCCCCTTCACGCAGCAGCAACCGCTCGGCCTGCCGCCAGGCATGTGGGCCCTGCCCGGCGGCCTGGCGCAGCAGCAGCCGGCCGCCGCGTGGGGTCTCCCCGGCGGCCTGCCGTCGCCGCGGCAGTAGGCGTGGCGCAGCAGGTGCTCGATGCACGAAGCTGTAACAAAGGAGGAGGTGCTGAAGCGATTTGAGGCGCCGCGTGCGTACTGTGACTGGGACAGTCACTGGGACAGGCGACTGTGACTGGGGGCGTCGTGCGCGAGGCGAGAGAGAACGCTGGCACCTGGAAGAAAGACTCCTGCGCACATTGAAGGAAAGTCTGCCCCAGCTTTCTCTCGTTCTCCTTTCGGTCTGCTGCAACCTCGCTGCTGCTGCTGCTGTCGGTGCCAGCAGGCTCCTCAGCCAAGAGCGCTGGGCGCTCCTCCTTGCGGGCCGGCCACACCGAGCTCCCTGCCCTCGATCTGGGCCTTGGACGGCCTCCCTGGCCGCCCCAGCACGCCCAGGGGCCATGCTGGCGCGGTTCACCCGCCCCAAGCGGGCGGCCGATGAGGATGGCGGCGAGAAGGAGAACGAGCCCGCGCCATCGGGCCCCACGCGGCGCTCCGCCGGCTACCACAGCAAGCCGTTCAAGGTGGGGCGGTTCTGTGGTTGGGTGGCGCACTGCCGCCCGCTGGAGCGAGGCCGAGCGCTCACCAGTTTCTAGCTCCGCTCCGCTTCGGTCGGCCGCCCTATGGGCCGCCGCAGGGTTGTGCCGCACCTGCCGCGGCCGGCCACACCTGCGCACGCTCCGCGCCTCGTCCCTCCCGCCCCCCGCGCAGCCGCCGCTGCCCGCGCGCCGCGACGCCAACGGCTCGGGCCGCGTGGCCGGCATGGGCATCCGCTTCAGCCAGCCCAAGGTGCTCGGCCCGGGCGGCCTGCTGCAGCAGCTGACCAAGACGGTGAGCGCGGGCGCGGGCCGCCGGGCCGCGCGGCGGTCGCGGCCGCCCAGCGGCCCGGCGGCTGCACAGCGCACTGGCGCGAGGGTGTCTGCCCGGTGCCCGGTGCGCCGTGTGCAAGTTCCCTGCCGGGCTGGCGTCTCCCCCTCCTCGACCCCCAGATCACCGTGGGCCGGAGACTGGGCGGCGGCGACGACGGCAGCTTCCAAGACGCGCCCGAGGCGGGCGCTGCGTCCAGCAGGGCTGCGTCCAGCAGGGCTGCGTCCAGCAGGGCCGCGCGCTTCAGGCTGTGCCCGCTGGGTGCTGCGCCGGGGTGCACGCTATCCTCCCTCTCCAAACCCACATTTCACTCTTTGGTGCGACGAACGCTTCCCCCTCTCTCGTACCACCAACAGGTCGTGCTTTTCGACCCTGCCATCTTCCCGGCCTCGGGCGATGGCGCGCTGCCCCCACTGCCAGAGGGCCAGGAGTACGCCCGCGTCGTCGGTGGGCGGCTGTGGGCCTAAACCTGCTGTGCATTGCGCTAGCGCGCGGCTGCCAGTTGGCTGCCTGCGAGCGCACCGCACGGCAGTCGGCCGCCAGAGTGGCGGCCGCGACGCACTGGCCTTGGTTCACCGCGCCTCCCTGCGTTGACCTGCCCTTCTCTCCCCTCCCGCCCCCAGTCGACAAATTCATCTCTGCCAAGCTGCGGCCGCACCAGGTGGAAAGGCAGCGGGTCGCCGCCGCGCCGCCCTTGCCTCGCGCTGCAGCGTCCCGCGCCCTCCCACTCCCTCGATCAGTGGTTCACACGTTGCGATCACAGCCACATCAATCTGTTGCCTTTCCAGGTGGAGGGCCTGCAGTTTATGTTCCGCTGCCTGGCGGGGCTGCAGCCCGGCGGCTTCCGCGGCTGCATCCAATCCGACTCAATGGTGGGCGGCGGGAAGGGTGCGGGGGGGGCGTCAGGCGGGCAAGCGATGGTTGGAGAGGGCAGGCACGCGCCCCGGCGCGGGCAGGGCGTTGCCGCGCGGCGCGGCAACCGCGGCACCGCGCCGCCGCCGCCGCATCCGCTCGCGCCGCCTTCACCTCTCCCTCCCTCCCCCCTCTCCTCCTCTCCCGTTCCCTGTCTCCCCTAATACCACAGGGCCTTGGCAAAACTTTTCAGAGCATCGCCGTGATGTGGTGCCTGCTCTGCGGCGGCATCGTCGCCGGCGCGCCCACCTGCTCCCGCGTCCTCGTCATCGTCCCCACCTCCCTGGTTGCCAACTGGGGCAGGCGCGAGGCGGAGCTAGGGGGCGGGACTGGAGGCGGGGGCGGGGGGCGGGGACGGCCGGCACCTGCCCCCGCCCAAGGCACACAGCTGCCGCCCTCCTTCCCCTCCCTCCCCTTCCCTCCCCTCCCCTGCCCTCCTGCGCAGGGAGATCACGAAATGGCTGGGCGAGCGCGTGCGCCCCACCGTCGTGGAGGACAACTCCGCGCTCAAGAGGGAGCTGGCCAGAATCTCCTCGTGGTCCAAGCAGGCGAGCCGCAGCAGCGTGGGACTGGGCGACGGCGGCGGCGGCGGCGGTGGCGGCGGCGGGCGGGGGCGGCGCGGACGCGCCGGCGCGGGCGCTGCCCGGTGCCCCGCGCCCCGGCCCGCGTGCGCCCCGCGCCCTCTCCCCCGACGCGCCCTCTCCCTCCTGCTTTCTTCCCCCTCCCCCCAGCCCACCGTCTTCATAATGTCATACGACGTCTTCCGCATGAACGCCCTCGCCGTCTACAAAAAGGCGGGTGCAGGGTGCAGGGTTTTGAGGCGGGGTGCAGGCGGGCGGCGGCGGCGGCGCAGCCGCCTGCAACAAGGCGGGCTCCGGCCTGGGGCCAGCTGGGCGCGGGGCATGCTTTCGCGCCGGCGAGGGCCTACGCTAGACGTTGGGGGGCCGAGGGGGCGAGGGGGCGTGGGGGAGGCGGGCGCGGCGGCGGTGCGGCGGGCAGTCAACCGCGCTGGGCCACGGGCCCGCGGGCCCGCCGCCGGCCCCGGAGAGGGCGGGGCCTTCGCGCGCGCGCATCGTGCACCCTCCGCTGTTGGCTCTGCTGCAGGACTTCCAGCTGGTCATCTGCGACGAGAGCCACCGCCTGAAGAACGGGAGCAGCAAGGCGCGTCGGCCCTTCCCGGGGGTGGCGCGTCATCGCGCGTCGGCGCGCGGGTGGCGGGGCGGGGCGCTCGGGCGTGGTGGACGCGGGCCTCTCGATCCCCCGCCGGCAGGCACACCGAACGCGCGTCAGCGCCGCTCCCTTGAGGGCCCCCTACCCACTACCCATCCACCCGCCCGTGCGCGCACCCGCACCCACGCCTCACCACCCACCCACCCTCCACAGATCAACCAGGCCGTCTTTGCGCTGCCCTGCCGGCTGCGCCTGCTGCTCACCGGTGGGCCGGGCGGGGGCGCGCCTACGCGCGCGTGCGCCGCTTTGTGCGGGCGGGCGGCGGGGCAGCAAGCCTGCGGGGCGCGGTGCCAGGGCGAGCCGCTGTGCAGTGAAGAGGCGTGCGAGAGCGGGGCCTCGTCCGCGCCTCGTGCCCCAGCCCGCCCCTGGCGCCCCTGGCGCTCCCGCCACTCCAGTGCAATCCATCGCCCTGAACCCACGCAGGCACGCCGATCCAGAACGACCTGGGGGAGTTTTATGCTGTGAGCGGAGGCCACAGGATTGTCATTGTTTGATCCTGGTTTTGTTGTGGTGATTTTTTTCGTGGAGGGGGCAGGGGCCTCTGAGGAGCGCACCGTTGCGGGAGGCGGCGGCGCACGGCGGCGGCGCGCTGCGCGGCAAAGACCCCGCAAGGGGCGTGGCGGCTGCGCGCCTGCGCCTGCGCCGCCGACGCTGCTCGCCGCGCGCGCGCCCCCCCCCCCCCCCCCCCCCCCCCCCCCCCCGCCCCCCCGCCGCCCCGTCCGACAGATGTTCAACACCGCCTGCCCCGGCCTGTTTGGCACGCCCGCAGAGTTCCGCAAGCAGGCGCGGAGCTCCCCTGCCTGCCTGCCTGCCTGCAGCCTGTGCGATGCACGCCTTGTGTCTTCGTGCGTGCGCGCAGACGGGCTGGGGACGGGCGGCAGGGGAGGCCCGGCGGTGGCGGGTGCACTTCTCTGCCAGCAGAAGCCCGCAGTTTCCAGCTGTCCTGCTGCCCTCTGCGCTCGCAGTTTGAGGCGCCCATCCTGGCGGGCCGCGACGCCGGCGCGATGGAGCTGCAGGCGCGTCACTCGCGCGGGCGGCGGCGGCGCGGGCAGCTGCAGCCCGCCCGCGGCAATGGGAGCCCCTCCCTCTGCACCTCCCGCTCGCGCCCTGCCCGCGCACGTGGCTTCTCTCCCACCCGGCGCTGCACGCCGCCCGCCCCCGGCGCCGCCCCCGCAGGTCCAGCGTGGCGCTGAGGCCTCCGCCCGGCTGGTGGAGCTGAGTCAGTCCTACATCATCCGCCGCACGGCCAACGTGGGTTTGAGCTTGAGCCCAAGCTTGAAGCTTGACCCGCCCTTGGGGGGAGCCTCACCTCCTTGCGCTGCTGCGCGGCGCGCCCGCCCCCCCGCGGCGCGCCCTTGCGCATGGCTGTGCGGTGCGCTCGCCCTCGCGCGTCGCTTGAACTCCCGCCCTCGCAAAGAGAGCGCTACGCTCGAGCAGTACTTGTGTTGGTGGCCATGCGTCGAGGCCAGCACCGCCCGCCGACGGAGTTGCTGGGTCGCTCGCTGCGGCAGTGGCAGGTGCCACGCAGTGGGCGGCACAGGCCACTCTCCGGCGCGTGGGTGCTGGCCTCCGATGCGCCGCCTTCCGCCACAGCTGCTCGCGCGGAGCACCTCCCGGGACCCGCTGGGCTCGCACACGCGCACAGCACTGCGTTGGCCACCCCTGCTCAAAGACAGCACTCTGTGCAAGCAGCAGGCCGGTGCGGGGAAGGCTAGCATCTCCCTGCCGTTCAGCGACCCGTGCAACCCGCCTCCAGAATGCGCGTATGATGCCGCGTCGTGAGCCGCGCCAGCAGCGGCCCGCGGCTCTCGACGCGGCGCTGTGTGCAGCACGCTGACGGCGGTGCGGGCCGCGCGGGCAGCACGCGAGTGCTGGCCTTCGATGCCGTCCACACCCTGCTTCGCTCACGCGAGCAGCATTGCATTGGTCGCCCACCCACCCATGCCCCTTCCCCCCACACCCAGCCCACCCCCGCCGGAGGTGGGGGCCTGGCCCCCTCCCCTCCCCTCCAGCACACCCACACGCACACAGCCGCACACACAGTGTCCCATGCACCTGCGCACAGGTGCTGGCACAGTACCTCCCCGCCAAGCTGACCACCGTCGTCTTCTGCCGCATGAGCAAGCTGCAGGAGGCGCTGTTCAACGTGTGAGGAGCGGGGGCAGGCTGGTGGCGCCTCGCGCCGCGGAGGCCTGCCCGGCCCCGGCCCCGGCCGCGCCGAGACGCCCAGGGCACTGCGCACGCGCCCCCGCCGCCCCTGCCCCGGCCTTGCATCCCTCCCCCCGTGCTTCGCCCCCCCCTGCCGCAGCTTCCTGGCCTCGGAGCCGGTGGCCGCGGCGCTGGCGGGGCGCAAGCTGCCGCGCGAGGCTGCGCTCTCCACGCTGCCCGCGATCAACGCTCTGAAGAAGCTGTGCGCCCACCCGGCACTGGTGCGCCCCCCAGGATTGCAAATGTGTATTGTTGAGAAGCTGTGCGCCCACCGGCGCTAGTGGGTGACCACCCGGCGCTGCGCACGGCGCGCGGCGCTGCCCGTGCCTGTTGCGCCTGCAGTGCCCCAGATGGGGCGGGCCGGTGCCGTCACTCGTCGATGGGCGATGGGCCCCCACACGTCCTGCAGGCCTCGCCAGTCCCCTTGTCCACTGGCATGAATCCCCCGTTGATTTGTCTCTAGTGCCCAGCCCTTGCGCAGATCTGGGCCATGCAGGGCAGCGGCGGCGCAGCCAAGGCCAGCGGACGCGGCGGCAAGCAGGCCGGCGAGGGCGGCGGTGGCAATGTGGTCACCGGCTTTGAAGGTGGGGCCGGCAGGCGGGGCGGCGGGCAGCGGCGGGCCCGGCCAGCACTGGGCTGTGGGCGGGGCCCGGCGCGGGGTGGCGCACGGCCGGCGAGCGGGCCGTGCACCACCCCCGCCCTGGTCCCCCGCCCCTCTCTGCTCCCGCTATCCAGCGTGCCCTTTCTCACGCTCTCTCTACAACCACCCTTCTGCAGGCCTGGAAGGTGTGTTCTTGGACCCCAGGGTATCCCCCAAGTTCGAGACTGGACAGGTCCAGCCACTGCACTCGGGTGAGCGACAACTTGCGAGGCGCGGGAGGAGGGTCGCGAGGGGCAGCGACCGGCGCGGAGAGCGCGGCCCGCCGGCACCCGCGGCCGTCTTGCCAGGGGCCGCGCCGCATGGTGCCGCCGAGCGCGCGGCCCCTCCTTTCCCTTTCCCCTCCTGCGCTGTCCGTCAGACCCCCGCCTCGCACACCTCCTGCCCCCGATGCACAGGCAAGATGCAGGTGCTGCTGCAGCTGCTGAAGACGATTCGCGAGATTGCTCCCACCGACAAGGCAAGGGCGCAGGGCGAGGGTTCAAGCGAGGGCGCAGGGCGGAAAACACGGCCGCGGCACAGCAGCAGCAAGCAGCAGAAACATGCAGCCTGCAGGCCAGATGCCCAAAGCAGACTCTGTCCCGGCTCCGGCAGCCTCGTAATGACATGGGTTGGCCGACGGTGGCCGAACGATGCAGCGGGAGGGCGGCGGGCGCTCGGCGCAGGCAGCGGGCCGCGGCGCCCTTGCTGGCGCCCTGCCGCGCGCCGCTTGCTGGGCCCCTCGTCATCACGCGCTCGCCCCTTTTTCCTCGCCCCCGTGGTCCACAGGTGGTGCTTGTCAGCAACTACACGGAGACGCTGGGACTGGTCGACAAGGCGGGAGGGCGGACTCGCCGGGGGCGCCGGCGGGATTTGTGGCGTGGTTGCCTGTTTGGTGCGCCGTTCGGCGTGGGCTCCCGCCCTCTGCTCTTGCCCGGCGCCCGACCTGCGACGCGCTGCCCCGCGCTGCGCTGCTCCCGAGCCAGGTCTGCAAGGCCAGCGGCTGGGCCACGCTGTCCCTGACGGGCGACCTCGCGGCCGGCAAGCGGCAGCAGCTGGTGCGCGCGGACGCCATGTGCTGCTGCTACCGTCACGCCGATCCCCTGCCGTGCAGATCACGCTGGCCCGGGCCTCGCCCTGCTGCCCTCGCGCCGACCTGCACTCCCTTCACACAGCCAAACCCTCCTCTCCCTGCAACAGATGTCGCACGCTCCCTCACCCCCTCGGAGCGCCGCTCCCTCCCCCCGCAGGTCGACCGCTTCTGCGACCCTGGCGACCCCTCCTACGTCCTGCTCCTCTCCTCCAAGGCCGGCGGCTGCGGCCTCAACATTGGTGCGGCGGCGGGTGCCTGCGGCTGAGGGCACGAGGCGCAGGCAGGCGCCCCAGCGAGCGGGCAGGAGCGTCCCGGCGCGGGCGGAGAGCTGCGGGTGCGGCGGGCAGCCCGCGGCGGCGCGCGAGCGAGACGAGGGGGCGTGGCCCTGCTCTGGCAGGCGCAGGCGCGCCGCCGCACGCCCTTCCCTCGACCCCTTTCTCTCCCCCCCCCCCCCCCCCCGGTCTTGTTGCAGTGGGTGCCAACCGGCTGGTGCTGGCCGATCCATCCTGGAATCCGGCGGATGACCTGCAGGTTTGTGTTCGCACAGGGTGTGGGTTGGGGTGCCACGCATGGGGGTGGCGAGAGATCACAGGGCGGTGTGGAAGGGGGGGGGGAGGGAATGAGTGGCCCTGTCCGTCATGGGGGTCTCGTAGACTTCAGAGCGGTGCTGCTGCAGCAGTGCACTGTCGCGCGGCAGCAGCAGCACTGCCCCGATGCAGGCGGCACCTCCGTGGTGGGTGGGGTGGGGGGCGGTGGGGTGGGTAGGGGGTGGGGGGGATTTGCGGGCGTAACGGTGCGATGTTGTCAGAGTGTGCGCTGCTGTCAGGCGCTGCGAGTCTCCATGCGCTCCGGTCTGGAGGCCTCAAAGCTAGGCCGCCTCGTCAGGCGACGTGTGCGCCTGCATGGCGGCAGCGCATGGAGGTGCCGCGCAACATGCTGCGACGCACCTCCGACCTGCTGTCGGCACACCTGGCGCCCTCGTGGCCTGCACGGGTCTGGCCTAGCTTCGAGCGGGCAACAGCGCCGCTGCCACTGCCGGTCGCACCACGCCCCGCCTCGGCCCGCGCCACAGCGCCGCCGCGCCGCGCCGCCACCGCCGCTGCGCAGGCCATGGGCCGGGTGTGGCGCGAGGGCCAGAAGAAGCGGGTGTTCATATATCGCCTGCTGACGGCTGGGAGCATCGAGGAGAAGGTGGGGCGTGGCGTCGCGTGTCGTGTGGTGTGCCGTGCCACTGGTGCGCATGCGCGCGGCGTGCGGGGCCCGTGGCCCCATGGGCCGCCGCCGCATGCCCGTCTCCCCCTCGCCCTCCCCCCCCTGCCACCTTCCTCCCCCCACCTCGCCCGCCCACGCCGAATCAGATCTACCAGCGCCAGCTCAGCAAGGAGGGCCTGTCGCGCGTGGTGGTCGACGCCCACATGGAAGAGCAGCGCACCTTCTCCCGAGACGAGCTGCGTGCGCTGTTCAAGGCGCGGCGCGGCGCCGCGACTTCTTTATTCGCGATTTCTTCATTGGGGCCGCTGAAAACTTGCCGTCAGCAGCTTGCTGAGCGCGGAGGGGTGATGGTGGGGTGGATCCCTTTGGGGAGGGGTGGCACGCACAGCTGGGGCGGCCGCTGGGGGCGCGCGCCGCCGCCGCCGCTGCGGTAGAAGCTAGGAGCAGGAGGAGCAATTGAACGCGGCGCCGCCCTGCCCTGCCGCCTCCCACTCCCCCCTTCGCCCTACGTCGCCTCCCTCGCAACGTTTGGTTTTGCAGGTCGACCCCACCATCGACTGCGACACCCACCACGCCATCCGCTGCAAGTGCATGGCGAGCGTGTCTGGCGGCGTGGTTGGGTGGGGCGGACGGCGGGCCGCGTGGCACCTCCCTGCCCTCTGGCCGCGCCGATCGCCGGCGCTTGCACTTCTCCTGCGATGTCGCTCCACTGTGGGCCCACCTCCTCCTGCGCCCAGGCCGGCAAGGGGGCCAAGCGCGCAAAGGCCAGCAGCGATGAGGAGGAGGATGGCGACGGCTGGAGCGAGGGCGAGGATGACAAGGCGGCAGGCGCTGCGAGGGTGGGCCACTGCCGCCGCCGCAACCCGAGGGTGGGCCGCTGCCGCAGCCGCACCCCCCCGAGAAGGGGACGTGCGCTGCTGCGGCGCGGGGCGCCAGCTCACGCGGCGCCGGCAGGGCTGGGCCCCTGCATCGCGCTTCGCTGTGCTGTTGTGTTGCCGCCGGCGTGCCTTCCTTCCGCCCCCGCGCCTTCCACCAGCGTGTTTTCCACCCCCGCGCAGGCGGACAAGAACAGTGTGCTCTCGTGGGACCACCTGCGGGGGCGGGACATGGACCGCGCGCCGGACGAGGTGGGTTGGCGGCACGAATGGCGAAGACAAGTCATGGCTGGTGATGGGCTGCGGCGGCGTGTGCCGACTGTGGCGGTGTGCTGGTTCTTGCGATGGCAAGGCAGCCGGCAGCAAGCGGCAACAGCTGCTTGCCATCGCTCAGCATCACACACCGCCACAATCGACACACCGCTGGGAGCTACTGTCGGCGTTTCAGCAGCGGTGGGCGGCGCAGCGCTGCCCACCCCTCCCTGCGCCCTTTCCCACCCCCTTCCCTGCTGTTGCCTCCCCACCCACGCACCACCTCTCCGCTGCGCACCGCCGACTTCCCAAGGTCTGGAGCCGCATGAGCAGCTGGGTGCGCAACACCTTTGTGACGTTTGCCTTCTGCGACGCCGGCGTGGACGCGCCGGCGGCGCAGGCAGAGGCGGGGGAAGACAGGCGCGTTTTGCGGCGGCGCTGCAGAGCTGACGCTACGCACGCCCATGCCCCTGCCGCCGCCGGCCCGCCAGTCAGCCTAGACTTCGCCTGCAGCCTGCCGCGGCCGCGCTCCCTCCCGGCTGCCGCCCCTCACCACTGCCGCCGCTCCCGCCGACCGCGCTGCCCCCGCGCCTCCCTCTTCCTGCAGCGACGGCGAGTCGCTGGACCGGGGGGCGGCGGGGGAGGAGGAGGGCGACGGAGAGGGGGAGGAGGCGGAGCAGGACCTGGGCGGCAACTGGGAGTAGCCCAAGGGGCGTGGGCTCCCTCCCGCTCCCATGGGCTGGCCAGGCTTCCCTGCGCGCCCCGCCCCTGCCTGGTAACCGGCGGCAGGGCGGCGCGCGGCCTGCCGGCGGCCGCCAGCGCTGCGGTGGGCGGTGGGGCATGCAGGCGGCGGCCGCGACTTGAGAAATGTTAATTTTGAGAACATCTTTGTTCATCTGCTATCCAGCCGCAGTGCCAATTATTTGAGAGAATAATAACATGCAACAGAGCCAACAGAGCTGCTGTGGGAGAGGCCTCAGGGTGTCGAATGAACGATCCAACAGCAAATAAGGAAGAACAGGAGGTGAGCTTGCGCCCCGACCGTCGGTGGTGACCACGACCACGACCACCCGCCCCGCCTCCCGCCGCCCATCTTGATCACCCTCATCCGGCTCCAACTTACTGCTCTTGCTCTGTCCCTCCACACCAACGTTTCGATCGAGCGTGAGAGTTTCGCGCTCGAGCACGATGTCTCCGCCCCTCTTCGTGCTGGCGTGATCTCAGCGCGCCGCACTCAATTCGAGGCAGCCTCAGCAGCTGTCGCGAGCCAGCCGATGTGCCGCTCGCGCGCGGCGCGCGCGGACGGCGGCAGCGGGCGGGACGCAGACAGCCACCCACAGCACGAGAGGGGCACATCTGCAGGGGCTCAAGGGCTTGCTGTATGCCCACTACATGTGGCTGTATGACAAGGCCGGTGCTGATGCGTCGAGCTATCGGTTTCTACAGGCAAGAGCCTGTCGCCTGCCTGCTGCGCTCGCGCTAACCTGCTGTCGCTTGGCGGCGCCACCGCTGCCGCAGGGCGAGGACGACGGCAGCGCGCAGCTGCCGGTGGGGCCCTGGCTGGCGGCGCGAGAGGGTGCCGTGCTGGTAGGTGCCGCACAGCTGCAGGTGTGTCCACACGTCAGCACGCATAGAATAACACACGCTGCTTTCCTGCGCCCTGTGTTCCTTTCCTCCATCTCGGGATGCTGCTGCGCCTTGCAGGAAGGCTTTTATGCCACCTTTACGGCAGAGCGCGACTTGCAATTCGTAAGCTATTCCACCGATGTGGTGCGGGAGGTCAAGGTGGGTGCTGTCGTCGACGTTCTTTCCTCCCGTGTCGACATTCTTTCTTGCTTTGATTTGTGTGGTGCGGGAGGTCGAGGTGGGGAGCCGCTGCTGACTTTCCCTTCCTGCTTCGACGGGTGCTGTTGCCGCGGGCAGGCGGGGGTGGGAGGGGAGAGACGTGGAGGGGCAATGCAGTGGCTGGCGCCAATCACACGCACAGCGGTGGGAGCTGAACTGCCCAGGGAATGGCGATGGGTAGTGGCTGGCTGCAGTGTGCGAGGCCCCATGCGCCAGAGGCGGTCGAGTGGTGGCCGGTCGCGGCCGCCCTCCCCTCATCACGCCGCGTGTCACCCCCGCTGCCTGCCGCAGGCCTACTTGGAGCGGAAGGGCGAGGAGCGCTGCGCCTATGTGCAGGCCATCGTGCTCGCAAACAAGGCGATGCAGGCGGGTAGCATGTGCGGCAGCTGGCGCATTCCATCGGCGGCGGGCGCCATCGGCGAGGCCGGTTCAGGAGTCGGAGTGCGCTTTGCGTGCTGTGTGCTGCGAGCGGGGGCGCGGCGGGCAATGGCGGCGCGCGGGTGCCTCGCACCCGCAGGTGCCTCCACCACCAGGGCGCCTGCCCACCTCCTTTCTGCAGGAATGCATCAAGCCCGAGGGATGGCCGGACAGCATGGCGCAGCTGCTGGGCAGCCTGGAGCAAAACATTTTCTTCGTCACCGAGCTGCTTCGGGTGCTGGCGCCCCCGCCGAGCAACCAGGCGGGTGCTGGGCCGGGCAGGTGGGCTAGGGCGCGCTCCCACCTTGGGCGCGCGGGCGGACCGCAGCTGGGCGGCTGCTCCGTCCTGTCCAGCCGGCTGGCTCTGCATGTCCATGCATGGCATGCCCTCCCTCCCTCCCCCACTCCCCGTGTGCAGGGCGGGCGCACGCGCGGCGGCGGCGGCGGCACCCGCCGGCTGTACATCATTGATACCCCGGAGAAGAGAGCAGCGGTGGTGAGCTTGGATACTTTGTGATCAATTAAAAAAAGTCAACCCATATTTGTAGTCAGCCACTGAACCGTCGCAGGCGGCGGGGGTGGCAGGGTTGCCCGAGGCAGGGGAGCGCTGCAGCAGCGAAACACGCAGCTGCCGTGCCGTGCCGACGCGCGGCTGGGAGGCCTGCCCTTGCGCCCTGCGGCTGTGGCTGGAAGCTCCTCCCACTGTTTTGGCCATCCCCTCCCTCCCTCCCTCGCGCCCTCGTGCTCTCACGCCCCC
>PCFQ01000079.1:1154685-1176160 GCA_003063905.1 Chlorella sp. A99 | reverse complement strand
CCCCGCCCCGCCTCCCCGCCTCCCCCCTCCCCTCTGCCCCACAGGCCGCCAAGGCGCGGACGCTCATCTCCGAGCTGCTCTTCCCCAACGCGGCGTTCGCGACGGCCGCGCAGGCCGACGTGCTGGCCGCCAAGCTCGTCCCCGGAGCCGCGTCGGTGGAGGAGGCCGCGCGCGTGGCAGCCGACTTCGACTCTGTTCGCAAGCTGGCGAGCTGCTGCAGCTGGGGGAGCTGCCTGCGGCGTTTGCACGCTCAGCGCTGCCGCGGGGCGTGGCGGCGTGCAGGGACGGTCTGGGCCAGCGTCGCGCGACGTGCCGCGCGCGGCCTTGCGGCGCGCCGCCGCTCTCGCCCGCCCACCGCCTGCCCGCTTTGCGTGCCCCGCAGGTGTTCGCGCAGGCGGGAAACCTCCGCAGGCAGCTGTCGACGCGCGCATGCGAGGCCATGGAGGCACAGTTTGCGCCGGACATGGAGTCGGCAGAGCAGAAGCAGGCGCTGCTAGAAAGTGCGCCCGCCCGCCTCGCCTCTCGCCCGCGCCTTTGGCCCTCGCCGCTGCCGCTTCCACCGCCGGCGCACCGCCCTGCTTGTTGAGCCCCTCGCCATCCCTATCCCTGCGCTTGCCACCGCACAGGCTACTGCGTGGAGCAGGGCGGGAGCCTGCCCGTCGGCACGCTGCGCTGCCTGGCGTACGCGATGCGGCATGGCGGGACTCTGCGCAGCGACGAGGAGCTGCTGCAGAGGGGCGCGCTCGCGCTGCCAGCCGGCGCCGCCGCCTATGCGCTCGAAGCAGTGAGCCTCGGCGGCGGGGGGCCGCGCCGCGCCGCGCCGCGCGGGGCAGGCTGGCTGGCTGGGGCGCGGGCGAGGGGGCAGGCTCACCCCGATCCCAGACGCGCGCCCCCCGGGCGCCTCCGCCTCCACGGCGCCCCCTGCCCCCGTGTGCCCCCTGCAGATGGCTTTCTACCTGCGCCGCGAGCCGACGCCGCGGGCCTGCACCACCCTGAACGTCGACGGCCGGCTGGTGGCCTACGGCGACCTGCTGGTGCAGCGCACCGCCGCGCTCAAGGCCAGGCGCTGGGCCAACGTCGTCTGGACGGCGGCGCCGGAGGAGCTGTGAGGCGCGGCCGCCGCGGCGCGCGCGGGCCCCCCCTCGCCCACCCCCCACCTCCCCGCCGCACCCCGCCCGGCGTCCTGCGCTTTGTTGCCCCGTCGCAACTTGTATCAACACTGAACGCAAACCGTCTTCGTTCGGGCCCGCCCTGGTCTGGTCTGGTCTGGTCTTACAGCTTGGCTCCATGAGGCATGCACTGTTCGGGCCCGCCCTGTCCCTGCGAATTGCTCTGGCACTGCCTACAGCTGCCTCTTCTGCTGCACACGCCAACTGTCACTTACATGTCAACCATACACAATCAATTGTTTGTAGGAGCGAATGCAATAGCGCCTCGCGCATAAGCCTCTCTGATTGTATGCTAATACAAGGCACGCTGCCCAGCGCACCAGCCAGACCGGCCAGGCACCGCCCTGGCCAGCGAAGCGTGCCGCACCTCTGAAGTGCGCCGCGCCTCCGTCGCTCAGTCCAGCCCCGCGGCGCGGCCCACGGCGTCTGCCACCGCGTCTGCCACCGCTCCCTCCACAGCATCTGCCACCGCGTCTGCCGCCCGGTTGGCCGCCTGGTCGGCCGCCGCCTCGCCCACCACTGGCGCGAGCGTGCCCGTCACGCTGTCCGTCACCGCGCCGCCCACTGGGCAGTCAGGTCATCAGGGGCAGGGGGGCAGGAGAATGGGTGGACGACTCAGGTGATCAAGGTCGAGCGAAGAGCATGCATGGCACAGAGAGGCGGCCGCGCTGGCGACAACATAGAGAGCGGCCGCAGCAGGCGCTGCCTCCGCCGACTCGCCCCCACCCCCGCCGCCTCACCGCTGCCGGCGATGGCGCCGCCCACGCCGCCCAGCAGCGCGTGCGCCACCGTGTTGAGCACCGCCGCGGCAACGCCTGCCGCCACCGCAGCTGCAAACTCCCCAGCCGTCATGACCCCTGCCGCGGCCCCGCGGCGCCGCTCCGCGCCAGCGCTGGCGCCAGACCCGCTGCCCGCGCGTGGGCCGTCACCCGTTCGGCGGCGGCGGCGCACCAGCTGCGCGCGGCCAGCGAGCAGAGCGGCCGCCCAGCGCGGCAATGCGTCCTGCAGCCAGCTGTTGCCACTCTCATCCAGCGAGCTTTCAGAGCCGCCCGCACAGTCCTCGCCCGGTATTGCCGGCAGCTGAGCCGGCGCAGGCGGCGCTGCCGGCGGGTTGCTGGCGCCGCCCCCCACCTCTGCGCGGGCGAGCGCCCGCACAGAAGGCCTTGCGTGCCGGCAGGAGACGGCTCGTGCCACCATGAGCTTCGCGGGGGCTGACGCCAGTGGCGACACTAGCCGCCGGCCGCATGCCGGGTGGCCGCCGGCTTGGCAGCCCTGCATTGGATGCGTGCCGCGGCGGCCTTTGCGGTTTCGGAGGCTTGCCGAGGGCCGAGACAGGAGCCGCCCTGCGGGCGAAGAGTCAGCGCCGGTGAGGGAGCGGCGGGCGCTGGCGAGCTGTGGCTGTAGAGCTGCTGTGGGAGAGGCCTCAGGGTGTCGAATGAACGATATAACAGCAAAATAAAGAATAACAGGAGACGAGCTGGCTTGCGTCCCGACAGTCGGTGGTGACCACGACCACGATCCCGCCGCCCGCCGCCCGCCGCCCGCCGCCCGTCTTGATCGCCCCTCATCCGGCTCCAACTTACTGCTCTTGCTCTGTCCCTCCGCACCAATGTTTCGATCGAGCGTGGGAGTTTCACGCTCGAGCACGATGTCTCCCCTCTTCGCGCTGGCGAGCTCTCAGCGCGCCACACTCAACTCGAGGCAGTCTCAGCAGCTGTCGCGAGCCAGCCGATGCGCCGCGCGCGCGCGGCGCGTGAGGGCGGCGGCGGCGGCGCCAGGCGGGTCGCCAGCGGCCGCACCAGCGGTGCCCGCCGCCCCTGCGCCTGTCACCGACAGCAGCGTTCCCGAGGGGCACAAGGGGCTGCACTCCACACTGTACGGCGAGGGCGGCGTGGAGGCTCATGAGTCGAGCAGCTCCTACCAGTTCCGGCAGGCAAGAGCCGCGTCGCCGCTGGTGCTGCCTGCCGCCTGCCGCAATGACCCCGATCCACTTGTCTCTGAGGGCTCCTCGGACTTCTTAATGTGATCTGGCGGCAAGCAAGCAAGCGCATGCAGGCGCGCCACGTGCTGCCCTCACGTTGCTGTTTTTCTTGTGTGGCGTCGCTTCCGCTGCCGCAGGGCGAGGACGACGGCAGCGCGCAGCTGCTGGTGGGGCCCTGGCTGGAGGCGCGGGAGGGCGAAAAGCCGGCGAGTTCTGGGCGAGGCATGCTTCTGTGGTTTGGGTGGAGTGCTGTGCAGCGGCAGCGGCAAGCGGCGGCGCTGCCGCCGCCTGCCGACCGGCAGGGCGCCTCCGCCACACCCTCTGCGGCTGCTGCGTTTCACCTGCCGACTGACGTGCTCTCGCACTCTGCCTCCCTCCCCTGGCGGTGGGTGCTGTGCGTGCTGGCACCAGGTGGGCGTGTATGCCATCTATTCAGCAGAGCGCCACCTGCAGTACGTGGGCTACAGCCGCAACGTGGCACTGGCGGTAAAGGTGGGCAGCTTTCTTTTGGACGTTTCCGTTTGCTGTGGGCAGAGAATTGTAGCGAGCTGGAGAGGCGGGGGGCAGGCAGTGAACTAGACGGCAAGGCGGAGGGAACTGAGCCGATTGGCGAGGGGGAATGCGTTGGCTGCGCCGTGCTAGGCCCCATGCCCCATGCCTGGTCGAGTGGTGGACGGCTGCGGTCGAGTGGTGGCCGGTCGCGGCCGCCCTCCCCTCGTCACGTCGCATGCTCCCGCTGCCCGCCGCAGGCCCACTTGGCGCGGGTGGGCGAGGAGCGCTGCGCCTATGTCCGGGCCATGGTGTTTGCAAACAGGGCGATGCAGGTGGGTGCGTGAGAACTGCGCGTGTGCGGCAGGGGGTACTGCGCCTGGCCTCGGCGGCAGGACGCCATTGGCGCGGCTGGTGCAGGAGCCGGCGCACGCGTTGCGTTTTGTCGGCTGCGAGCGGGGGCGCGGCACTCACTCGCAGGCCGCGCGGCTCATCTGCGCCGCGCCCCTGCGCTGCTCCTGCTGTGCTCTCTGATCCGCGCAGTCGCGGGCGGCGCTGCTGCGCGAGACAGGCAACTGGCTGGAGGAGGCGGGCACCATCCCCCCAGGTGGGTTCTCGCGAGAGACGCGGAGACAAGACGCCGTGGGAAGGGCGGGCGGCAAGGGGACGGCAGGCAGGGAGCAATGCTGGGGCAATCGTGTGCACAGTGAGGTTGGCATGTTCTGATGCTCTGTTTACTATGCGCTCTCCCTACACGCCTGCAGGCAACGGCGCCGAGGCGGAGCTGTGGCAGGGGCCTTCGTTCGACCCTGATCTGCTCTCCCCCAAGGAGCGCGAGCAGGCGAGCCGGGGGCCCTGCTCGCTCTCCAGCCGCCCATTGCAGCTCCCTCCCTGGCCCGCTTGACCTTGCCTCGGTGCCACCCCTGCCGGCGCCCGTCTGGCCGTCCCTCCACCCCCGCTCCTTCCACCCTGGCTCTTTCCATCCTGGCGCTTTCTACCCCACGCAGTACGAGGAGAAGAAGCTGAAGATGCAAAAAGCGATGGGCGAGGCGCCCGCGCCCTCGCCCGGCGACCGCCGCGCCGCGACCCTGGCGGCCGTCGAGGGCGGCGACTGGTCGGCCGTCATCGACGCTCAGACCAAAGCGACGCTGCCGCCTTCCTCCCCGGGCGGCGACGCGGACGCGGCGCCGCCCGGCCCGCGGCAGGCGGGCGGGCAGGTCGTCACCCCCTTCACGCGCCCGCTCGTGCACCGCGCGGTCGGCGCGTCGGCCGGGGGCGGCGCCCCGCTGGAGATGACGCGCGAGAGCGTGGACCGGGTGCTCGATGACGTGCGGCCCTACCTCATCGCCGACGGTGGGTGGGTTGGTGGGCGGCGGCGGGGGGGGCGGAGAGGTGGCGGCGGCGGCGGCCGGGCGGCGGCGGAGCGCGGGCAGGGCGCGGGCTCTTGCTCGGCTGCGGGGAGAGGGTGGAAGCGGCTAGTCGCTCGAGGGCCGCTGCGACGCGTGCGCCCGCGCCCCTCGCGGCGCGCCCCGGCGCCGCAGGTGGGCGGCGGCCAGGACCCGCCCGCATCCGCGGCGGCGGTGGACCTCCACCTCAACATGCTGCGGGGGGCGGTGGCCGCCTACGACGGGTCGGTGGACGTGGTGTCTGGTGAGGGTCTGGGCTGGGATGGTTGGGCTGGTCGGGCGAGGGTGGGCTGGGCTGGTCAGGGCTGGCCTTGCAATGTTGCGCTGCGTCGCGCGCGCCATTCCGCAAGCAACGTTGCCTGCAGAATGGAAGAATGGGGTGAGGGGAGGGGGCGCGGGCGGGGAGGAGGCGGCGGGAGCAGGGCGATGGGCGTGCGGAGAGAGGGGGGGCGGAGGAGCTTGCTTGCACCGCCTGCGGCTGCGGCGCCCCGCCGCCCCCGCGCCACGCGCGAACCGCCCCTGCCTGCCCTCCCCCGCCCGCCCCCGCGCCCGCAGTGGAGAACGGCGTGTGCACCCTGAACTACGAGGGCCCCAAGCCGCTGGCCTACGGCCTGCAGGTGCGCAGGGGATGCTGATGTGGCGTCTGAGCAGGCGGGGGCAGCGCCGCGCAGCTGTGACCCAACCGCGAAGAAGTGTGACCCCAACCGCGAACGGTGCCGGCGCCAAGCGTGTGGCCTGCGGCGCGTGCGACGCCCCTGCTCCGCCCCTCGTGCAGGCGGCGGTCAAGGACAAGTGGCCCGACCTGCGGTCCGTGGTGGTGCTGGACAAGGGCAGCGGGGAGCCCCTGCGGTTCTGAGGCAGGCTGCTCAAGTGCCACATTAGCACCCCTGCAAGGCCAGCAGGAACCCCTGCAGTTCTGAGGCGCCGCCAGGCACTCCAGCGCTCTGCCCCGGCGGCCTGCCCCCGCGAGGTGGGGCGGCCGCCTGGCCGGCCGGCGCGCGTCGTCGGCCCTGCACTGCTTTCTGTGTGGCGAGCTCTGTTTTCTCGTTGTGCCGCGCCTGGCTCGTCTTCTCAGACCTCTGCCCAGCCTCGTGATTCAGATTGTATTGTAAGGCAGACCTCTGCGCCAGACTGCCCGACAGACTGTGAGGGCCATGCGGGTGTTCGCGGAGGCTGCAGCTCGGTCGTATGGAACAGTGAGCGCAGCTACAGACCAAAGCTGCGGCCTTGGCCTGGGTGTTGGCACAACCAGGCAGCTGCAGCCGCATGAAGGTTCGCCGCCTGTTGGGGTGGAAAGCGTTCCCTCACACCTTTTTCTCGTTTCGTTTTACCTTTTCTCTCTCCCTCCGCACCCCCAGCCCCACGTTCTGTCAGCAGAACGTGGCACCACGCAGCAGTCGCAGGAAGCTGGTCCTCTGAGCGCCCAAGGCTACCTCCAGCAATGGCACGCAGCGCCCGGTGGCCGCTGGCGCTCCTGGCCGTGGCGCTGCTGACAGCAGCGAGCGCGCGGAGCGACCTACAGCCGCCTCGCCGCCTTCTAGACCGCGCCGCCACGCAGCTGGCGCCAGCCGCCTGCGGCCGCCGCCTGGTGCAGCAGCCCGGCTGCACGTCCTGCCCCGGCGATGCTTCGCAGACTTGCGGCGCGCTGAGCGACAGCGAGCGAATGAGCATCCGGTCGACGCTGATTGGCAACTGCGCCAGCTCGCCCCTGCTGGCCGAGCTGCCCGGCGCGACCGCCACCTGCTGCGGCGCGCTGCCTGCCGCCGGCACGGACGCATGGCGGCAAACTGTCGCGTGCATGGCAAGTGGACTGGGGCCTTGCTGCTAGTAGCCGAGTAGGAAGAAGGTCTGCATGCACAGCTCGGCGCTCTGTGACTGCCGCCAGCTGGCAGTGTGGCTGCCAAGCTCCCACAACCGCCGCCTCCCTTCCTCGCCCCGCGCCTGTGCTCCGTGCAGTGCGCTGGCGACAGCTTGGTGCCTGGCCTTACGGCCTTTGTCAACGCCCAGCGAGTGCTGACCATGTGCACCTGCGGCAGCGGCAGCGGGCCCAGCCCCAGCGCCAGCACTGGGAACGCCCCCGGGGGCTTGCCGCCGCCCAGCCCGCCGGCTCCCTCCCCCGCCCCTCCGCCGCCCGCCAGCCCTGCCCCCAGCCTGCCTCCCGGCGGCGGGGCCACCTCCAGCGCCACGGCCGCATCCAGCGCCAGCAGCAGCCGCGGCGGCGCCAGAGCTGCCGAGGTGCCGGCCACTGTGCAGGAGATTCTGTCGGCGCTGTCCGTGGGGTCGCCGTCGCCGTACCCTGCGGGGCGCTGAGGCGCGCCGGCCGCCGACGGCCTGCCAGGTGGCTTGCCGCCCAACATTTCACTTTCTTCACAGCTTGCACCCCTCGTCTGCCCTTGGGTTGGCAGTGCATTCGCTGATCTGCTAAACTGTTGGACAACTACCGACTGCCTCTCCCCACCCGACACCGCGATTCTGCACTGCCCCCCAATCCCTTGCTGTCGCGCCCCTAGCACCGTGTCTCCAATGCCTCCTCATTAACCCGTGGCTGTGAACAGAACCTAATAATGTGTAACCGTGACAGGCGCATGCGAGTGGGATGTGGCGGCGCCGCCTCATCCCACTCACCGCCCGGTCTTCCAGCACTTGAGTGAGGGCGCCGGCGCCCGCCGCAGCGACGTCTTGTTGGCGCTTATTCATCAATCTGCACTTATCCATCAGTCTGTTTCTACTGATCGATTCTTCAATTCCAGTTCCAACTCCAACTCCAACTCCCGCATGAGACTGCATCCCTTCGGCTCAGCGCGCACCAGCGCGACTCACGGACGTGGTCGCACGGTATGGAGCAATCAGCGGCGCCAGATCGTCGTGCGGGCCGGCCAGACCACGGTATATGAGAGCCTGACCCTCGTCTCCTTCCCATCCGACACGACAGAGGCGAGGGCAGACACCTGGATGAGAGCCGAGGCCATCGGGCAATGCTGCCCGCCGCGGAGGGCGGGCGGCTGGCGGGCCAGGAGGGTGTGCACCAGTACGCGCTGGGAGCTGTGCTGGGCGCGCCTTGCCTCCCACCTATGCGCACCTCCCGCCTGCAGGACGTCTGCACCCGCATCGTGGACGGCCTGTGGTCGCTGCAGTACCTCGCGGCGGGCCCCATCTGCGGCTGCGCGGGGCCGCTCTCCGCCTTCGCGTTGGGCAAGGTCGCCGGCGCCCAGCAGCAGCAGCAGCAGCAGCAGCGGTTCAGCCACGCGGTGCTGTTCCGCTATGGCACCGAGGCGGCGCTGGCGGCGTTCCAGCGCGCGCCACGCGTGGCGCCGATGCTCGACGGCACGGGCGCGCCCGAGGCCCAGGGTGAGCTACAGAGGGCGCGCCCCTGCTCGCCGCCTGCTGCTGCCAGCCACAGAGAGACGCGGCTGCGGCGCTGCGGCGGCCAACGCCTGCCAGCCATGGCAACTGCGCTGGCGGCACTGTCGAGCTGGTTGCCACCAGTGCCGCCGCCGCTCCCGCGCGCTCCCCGCGCAGAGCTAGCCACTATCAACTTTCAAGGGTCCGTGCCCAACGAGCTGGAATCTGTGTTCCGACGGGGGGAGGAGTGGGAGGCTGGCTACGAGCTCGTTGCCGGGCTGGACCTGCAGGTGGGCTGCGCCGCCCCTGCCGCCTCCCTCCCTCCCCCCTCGCCCCCGCCCGACGCCCCACACCCCCGCGCGGCCATGCATGCTGGCCATCGCGTTGCCGCACTGCTTCTGCGCCGCGCCGCGCCGTGCCTGCTCTCGCTGCGACCAGACGCAGCCGCGCGCCGCCGGCCTCTCCTCCTGGCTGCCTGCAGGCCGGCCAGAGCGAGCAGGATGCTCTCGAGTTTCTGAGCCTGCTGCAGCAGCTGGCTGCCTCCTCGGCCTTTGGCGCCGGCCAGGCCAGCTGGGGCCCCTGCCTGGGCGCTGTGCACTCGCAGCGGCGGCAGCAGGAGGGGAGTGCCGGCGGCAGCGCCGGCGGCGGCAGCGCAGACGGCCCCCTGGTCGCGCCGGCGTGGGTGCTGCTGGTGCGCTTCCTGGACAGAGAGGCGCTGCGGCGCTTCCTGGGCTGCGCACCCGTGGCGGCGCTTTTGGAGGTGAGGACGAGAGGGGGGAGGGCGAGGATGTGATGGGGCGGAGGGAGATGGAGTGAGGGGTGCAGGGAGGGAGGCAGCGAGGTGAGTTGCGTGGCCGGCGGCCGCCGGGCTGGCCCCGCAACGCGCAGCGCAGTGCAACGGCAGCCGGCACCGCCGGGCAGACTGCCACCTCTGCTGCCCGCTGTCTGTGCACCGACCCACCTCCACCCACCCTCGCGCAGGGCGACGCGCGCTGCCCACTGCGCGCGCTGTGGCACGGCGCGCTGGAGGTGGCGCCCACGGAGGCCAGCAGCAGCACGCCGCAGAAGCGCGGTGGCCTGCTGTGACTGGAAGGGGAGCGCCGGGGCAGCCGTGGTGCGCCCTGCTGCCCAGCAATTGAAACACAATGACGTTTTATCTCTATTTCCAGTCGCCTGACATTTCCACCTGAGCTCCCGTGCTCATGGGGCGGCCATGGCGTGAGCGTGCGGGGTGCAGACTACTGGGCAGCATGACGGCGCTGCTGCTCTGCACGTGCGCAGGCGGGCGGGCGGGCGGCGGGCGGTGGAGCCGGAGTGGGGATGCCGCGTGCACGACATTATTATTGCGCGGTTCTGCACATTGCAGTGACAGCATGGCGCTGGACATCGAGAAGTCGCAGGCGGAGAGCTCGGACGTGGAGAGCGGGCAGAAGCAGAACTCGGTGAGGACATCGGCTCGCTGGCCCTTTTCGCGCCTCCCTGCACATGCAGCACATCGGGGGAGCCAGGCGGAGGCAGCGCCCTCACGGTTTCCGTGCTTCCTCGTCGGCGGCACCGCCCGCGCAGGTCGCCGCACGGGTGCCGCACACCGCCGGCCTGCTGGTCACCGTCGAGCACCTCACCTTCTCTGTGAAGCTCAAGAGGAAGCGCTGGCTGACGCTGCTGGACGACGTGACGGCCTTCCTGGCCCCAGGCCAGCTGTCAGGCATCATCGGCCCGAGCGGCAGCGGTGCGCGGCGGGCGCGCAGGCCAAGCCGCAGCGCGCGCGCCGTCGCTTGGGCCAGCCCTTTCTAAGCCAGCCCGCCTGTCCCCGCAGGCAAGTCCACCCTGCTCGACCTCCTGGCTGGGCGCAAGACCACGGGGACCCTGGGCCCCGACTCGCGCACGCTGTACGACGCCCGTCCGCCCTCGGCCGCGCTGCTGCGCAAGTCGCTCGGCTATGTGGAGCAGCACGACACGCTGCTCCCCTACCTCACGCCGCGGTGGGCACCAGTTTCGTCGACCCTTGATGCTGTCGGTTCCGTAGTGGGGCTCAGAGCACGCTGCCCTTCCTCGCGCCACGGCGGGAAGCCGAGCCGCTGTGGCATGCCGGCTGCGCGCGCCGACGGGGCGTGGGTGGCGCCGCAACGTGCTTGCCCGCCCGCCCGCCCGCCCGCCGGCTGGCGCCAGCGCCGCTGACGATAGCTGACTCCCCGCCCATCGACCTGTCCTGCCTGCTGCACTCGCCCGCCGTGCCAACCATTGCCCCCCCCCCTCCCCCGCCCCCAACATGCCTGATGGCTCCATTGCTCATGCCCACAGCGAGATGCTGCGCTACACGGCAGAGCTCAAGCACCCGAGGAGCGTGTCGTGCGCGGACAAGGAGGCGCGCGTGGCCGCGCTGATCGGGCGGCTCAGCCTGGGCGACTGCCAGCACACGCCCATTGGCAGCCCCATGACGCGCGGCGTCAGCGGCGAGTGAATGCCGCGTGCACTGAATCCTTGAATGCATGCCGAGTCGCGGGGCGGGGCGTGCAAAGCTGCACAGCTGCGCAGCCGCATGCTGTGGCCGCCCCGCCCTGGCCCGCCGGCCAGCAGGCTGCGCTGCATGGCTCCGCCCCGACCCTCGCCGTTCCCCTCCGACCCCCAGGCGGCGAGGCAAAGCGCACCAACATCGCGCTTGCGCTCATCACCTCCCCCCGCCTGCTGGTGGGCGCCCGCGCGCGCGCGCGCGCGAGCAGCAGCGGCGCGCCTCACATGCTCCACCGCGCCTGCGCGGGGCTCGCCCCCCGCGGCCTGCGCTATGCGCGCCGCGCTCTGCACCGCCCACAGCCCCCTGCCTGCGCCAACCACACCGCATGCTGACAGCACTGCGCTGCCCCTCCTCGCACTCTCGCCCCGCAGCTGCTGGACGAGCCCACGAGCGGGCTTGACAGCTACATTGCCCATGGGGTGGTGGAGGCGCTCAAGGCGCGCGGCTGGACGTGCCAGGGCCCGGGCGCCGCAGGACCACACGCACGCCTGCGACACGGGGCGCGGCTGTCCGTCGCCCTGCCACGGCGCCGTCTGGGCATCCCGCCCTCCCTTGCGCCTCTCCCCAATCCCTTGCTCCCCCGGCCGCCCCTCCTCGACAGTTGCCCCCTCCGGCTGCCTCCCCGCCCCACGCACCCCTGGGACACCGCCCCCCGCGCAGGACCTGGCGGCAGACGGCATCACGGTGGCTGCCAGCCTCCACGCGCCGCCGCCCTACACTTTTGAGCTATTGGACTCGGTGCTGGTGCTGCACCGCGGGCGGGTGGCCTACTTTGGGCCCAACGGTGAGCCTCTGGTGGTGCTCTGGAGGTGCGCGCCGCCCCCCAACCTCTTATGGCCTGCCGCCGGCGCGCTGCCATCGCTGCCGGCACTGCCGGCGCAGACCTGTCCGCCCGCCGCACACATGCTGCCGCCCGCCGCCAGCTCGCGTGTGCCTGCCGCCCGGCCCGCGCCCGCAGGCGACGCGGCCTGGGCATACCTTGCCGGGGCGGTGCCGGGCCTGCGCCTGTCGCGTCCCTGCGAGGGGCTCTCCGACTTCATAATTTCAGTGATTACCGAGGCCGACAAGCAGGTGTGTTGTTGCATTGTGCATTGTGTTGCTGCAAGTGCAGGCTTCGGCCTGGGCTTGGCACCGACGCAGGCCCGGGCCTGCGAGCCCTGCCTGCGGGGCAGGGAGGCGCAGGGCGGGGAGGAGCGCGCTGCGCTGGTGCATCACGTGCTCAGCCGAGCCCCGCCCGTGCCTGCGGCCGCAGGGGGGCGACGGCGCCCACGCCCGCTTTGCCGACGCATACCGGGCCTCCCAGCTGCGGCAGGACAACGAGGCGCGGCTGGCGGCGCTGCTGGCGGACGCAGAGGTGGCGCATCAGGCCTCGGAGCGCGGCCTGGGCGCCAGCCAGGGCCGCTGCTGCGGCCTGGCGGGCCGCCTCGGCGGCGGCGGCGGCGGCTCGGGCACGGTCGTGCCGTGGTGGTGGGCGGTGTGGACGCTGTGGCAGTTCCGGGGGTGAGCATGTGCTTAGCACGCCCCCTTGCTGCTCTGTATGCGCTGCCGCACGCGCGGCTGTGGGACCTGCGCCCCAAATTGTATTGCACAACTAGCAATTGCACCCCGCCATGCACCCGCACCCACGCAGCGCTGCCTCCCTCAAGCGCGGACAGCACCTGGGGCCGCGCATCGCCGACAAGCTACTGACGGTGCGAGCAAACTGAATCAGCCGATGAGCTAATGCGTGCAGAGCCCCGCGGCGGGGGCTGCGGCGCTGTGGCGGGGGGGCGGGGCAGCACTGCACCTCGCAAGCAGCTCCCGCGCATGTGTGCTCACCCCCCCCCCACCCCCCCACCCACCCACCCAAAACCCTCCCCACCCACCCAAAACAACACATCCCCCCCCACACACACCAAACCCATCCCACCCCCAATGCCCCTCGCGCAGGTCTTCCTCATCTGCACGCTGTTCTGGGGCCTGGGCAACGACTCTGACGCGCTGTCGGTCACGCCCGTCGCAGGTGTGCCGCTGCCCCTGCGGCGGCATCGCGGCAGGCGCGCGCGCGGCGCGCGGCGACGCCGCGTCGCATCGCATCGCGTTCGTGCTGCGACCCCCCCTCCCGCGCGCCCCCCCCCCCCCACCCCCCCCNCCCCCCCCCCCCCCCCCCCCCCCCCCCCCATCTCCCCGCTCCTGCAGCTGTTCTGTTCATGTGGGTGATCACCGCCGCCTATGGTGAGAAATTCGTTCACAAGAGCAATGTCAGGCAATTAAGAGTGGCAGCGGCGGGTTGCGGCCTGGGCGAGAGGGGATGGCTCGTGGTGGCTGCAGCGCCGCTGCATCGCCCGCCGTGCCGCCCGCCGCGCCGCCGCTCGAGCCGGCATGCCGGCGGCCCCCGCGCGCTCCGGCCGCCGCCACTGCCCGCTGCCCCGGCCCACCCTGCCCACCCCGCCAGCTGGGAAGTCGCGCCCACCGCCCACCTGCTCCGGCCGCGCGCCGCGCGTCGCCACTCGGGGGCCGCCCGCCTGGCGCAGGGTCCATGGCGGCGCTGCCGAGCCTGGTGCTGGAGCGGCCGGTGTACATCCGAGAGGTGTCGGACGGCCTCTTCAGCCCCCTGACCTTCCTGGTGCGCTGCAGTGCTGCGCGTGGGGAAGGGGCGGGGTGGGAACACGAGGTCGGCCGCCCTGCGCGCCTGCCGCGCCCTTTGCCAGTGCAGACCCTATGTTAGGCTGTGGCTGCCGGCGGTTGCGCAGTTCTCCCAGGCAGTGCTTTCTTCCTCCTCCCCTCCTCACTCGTGCTTTCTTCCTCCTCCCCATGTGCCCATCTTTCTGCAGCTGTACAAGGCCAGCGAGGAGGAGCTGGTGGCGCTGCTGGCCTCCATCCCCTGTGCGGTGCTGCGGCTGTCACAGGGAAAACGCTCTGTTCCAGGGACGGGCGCTCTGTGGAGGGACTGATGCCGCCGTGGGCGCCGGCCAGCACGGCGCTCCCGCTTCGCGCCTCGACTCACCCGTCCCCTGTGCCTCCCTCCCTCCCTCCTCCCCCGCGTTTTCCTCCCTCCAGACTCCCTCCTGGTCTACTACCTCGTGCGGCTGCAGGCAAGCAGTTGGGCGTGACCCTGACTGCATGCCTGCGGGGACTGCTGCCAGCTGTCCGGAGTGCTGTGGCGGCGTGCGGGTTGGGGCAGCGCGCAGGGGTGCACCGACCTGCGCATCCACCGCCTCACGACCGCCCCGCTGGCGCAGGGCTCGTTCGCGCTGTTCTGGCTGGTCTGGTTTGCAACGATATCCTGTGCGACCGGTAAGAAAGCAGGGGTAAGAGCAGCTGCGAATGTGGGAGCAAACGGGCGCATGCGAGGAGCAGGGCGCGGGCTTTCTTTTGCGCCGAGTCGGCCGAGCGGGGGGCAGCCCAGACTGGCGCTCCCGCCTCTGCTCCCTCTCGCCTACCGTGGTGGCCCATCTGTCAGGGGTTCTGCCTCCTGCAGTGCTGGCGCTGCTCTGCGGAGCGATCTCGCCCAACCTGGAGGTGGCAAGTGAGCAGCGCTGCCGCCTCCAGCTGCGACCCAAACGGCTCGCTCCTCGCCCGCCCGCTAGCCGCCTCTGTCGGCCGCCTCCGTCGGCCACCCGCCTCGGCCGCGGCGCACGCCTCCCGGCCACTGTCCCCGGCCCCGCGCGCCTGCCGGCTGCGCGCCCGGCCCCCCAGCTCTTGCATCCAGCGCGTACCCATGTGCACGCAGGCGCAACGTTGCCATCATACACTGGTGCACTGCTTTACTTTGCTGGCTTTCTGATCCCCTGGGCAGACACGCCGGCGTACTGGAAGTGGTTCGGTGCGTGCCGCGCGCGGCGCCCCGCGCCGGCGCCTGCGTGCTTCTTTGTGCGTGTGCTTCTGGGGCAGGGCCGCCGCTCTCGCTGCGCTGCCCTCGGGAGCGCAGCCTTCCGGCGCCCACACGCCTTGTCGCTTCGCCTCCCCTCCCCTGGTTGCTCTACCCAGGCATCATTGACTACTTGCGCTACTGCTGGGGGGCGCTGATGGTCAACCAGGTGGGTGGGGGCGGCGCAGGGGGGCAGCAGGGGCAGCAGGCCTGCTAGACGAGGCGCAGGGGCAGCAGGCATGCCTAGACGAGAGGGCCGCGTGCCGGCGAGGCAGCACGGGTCGCGACCAGGCTCGGCGGATCGTCGAGGCGGGCGCCGCCCCCGCCTCCCGCGCCCGCCCACCGCCGCGGTGGCCTCCGCCTCCCGCCCGCCCGCCCGCCGCAGTTTGCGGGGGAGCGCAACGTGGTGGCATACGGAGACCAGCACGTGCTGGAATACTATTCTCTGGCGCACGTCAGCGCCTGGGCCTGGCTCGGCTGGGCCTGGCTCTTCTGGGCAGTCTTTTTGGGCGCGACCTGGGCGGCGCTGGCGCTGGTCAAGCACCAGCGGCGCTAACCTGCCCTGCGCGCCGTGCATCCGCGGCATGCAGCGCCGCCGCTTGGTAACACCGAGCGCTGCTGCTGCCAACCCAGGCTTTTGGGGGGCATGAGAAGCGGCGCAAGGCGCCACCCGGTGACCGAACCGCCCCGCCTTGACACCCCCCAGCACAGCCCGTTCGCATTTCAAACAATGCAGTCTGCGCCCCTTCCCAGCGTCACAGAGTAAGTCTGCACCCTGTATCGTGCACGTCTGGGCCTCACTGGCCTCTCAGAAGCTTGATCGCCCCGCTCGCGCTGCGCAGGGTGTTTGAGCAAGTGCTGGCGTCGCTGGAGAACAACCAAGGTTCGAAGTTTGTTTGCCTTCGCTCCAAAAATCGCTCTGCCTCTCCAGCCAACTCCTTCTCCGCCCCTGCTCTCCTGTCCGCAGTGACCGATCAGCAGATCTCCAGGCGAGAATGGGTGACGCCGCCAAGCTTGTGGCGCGCCTGCGTCGCCCGCCGCTCCCCGCGCCAGTGGTCCTGCTCACCCGCGCCCGCCTCCCTCCGCGCTGCCCCACCCCGGCACAGCCTGGCCTTCCTGTTCGACAAGCACCTGCCCAAGGCGCTGCAGATCGTGGACCAGGGCGGCGTGTTCCGCTTCGTGGGAGAGCGCAGCGGGCGCAGCGTGTACGAGGTGCAGGCGAGGCGGGTGCCGCGCTGTTCGCTGTTGCAGTCGCATTGAGAGGTGCTTGTGAACAGGGCGGTGGGGGGGGAAGGGGGCTGCCAGGCTGTCTGCCGCCGGGCGGCCGCGTGGGGCGCGCCCTCGGTCTCGCCTGCGGCGTGCGGGCGCAGCGGGGCGCGGCGCTAGGCTTCGCCGCCGCCGCGGCGCTGACCTCCCCGCCCTTTCCCCGACCCTGGCCCTCGCAGGGCCAGAGCAGCGAACGCTACGTGGTGTGCCCCGCCCACTTCTGCTCCTGCCATGCTTTCTTCTTCGACGTGATTAGCAAGGCCGACGCGCACTACGTGGGTGCACCTCTATCTTTCCTTCCTGTCCTGCTGTTTGCTCTTCTGTCCGCTTCTGTCTGCGAGCTGCGGCGTGCGCGGATGTGCGCTTGGCGTGCTCCCACTGCGTGCTGCCCCCTCGCCCCGCCGCCCGCGCCGCAGTGCAAGCACCAGCTGGCAGCGCGGCTGGCAGACGCGCTGGGCAAGACGCGGACGGCGACGGTCAGCGACCTGGTCGTGGCAGAGCGCTTGGCGCAGCTGTAGGGGGCGTAGGGGGAGGAGTGGAGCACCTGGCGCAGCTGCGAGAAGAGGACGGAGCTGCTGCAGGCTCTAGGAGGAGCGGAGGTGCTGCAGAGAGCCAACCAGCTCGACGCAGAGCCCAACCAACTCAGCGCAGCACCGCCGCCTGCGGAGCAGAGGACTCGAGGAGGACCCGAGGGTCTCTGCAGCGGCGCTGTTATTACGCTTGCACCAGCGCCTGCCCACACACGCATGCCCCTCGCCAGGCTGCTGCTGGAAGCCGCGGCGGCGGCGGCCGACGCGGCGACGGCCGCGGCCTCGACGGCAGCCGGCGCAGCGCAAGAGGGCGCGGCCGGCGCCGCGGTTGATGGCGCTGGCGGCGCCGCCGGCGCCACGACCGCCGAGGAGCACGAGGACCTAGATCCTGTAGTGGGCGGCGCGGCCGCCCACCGCGTGGGCGCCGGCGGCGCCGGCGCGGGCGCCGGCCACGGCCACGGTGTGGCCGCGCTGCTGGGCGACGCCGAGTCCGAGTCGGAGGCGGCACTGCGGGGAGGCAGCCGCGCTTCGATGGGCATAATCTGGCTGATTGTGGCGCTGCATGTGGTGCTGATCGGCTACTGGGCCTGGCACTGGTGGCACCAGCGCGGGCGCCAGCTGCTGGCGCGGCGCAAGGAGGCGCCCTCCACCGTGCACATCAGCTACGACCTGCTGCAGGTGCTGGGTGCAGTGGGTGTTGGGGTGGGTATTGGGGGTGTCGGTGGTGGTTGGATGCTGGTGTGCCTGCTGGGCCGGGATGGGCTAAGCTTCGCCTGGCGGCCGGGGCCGTGCGGGGCTGCAGGGCAGGGATGCCGCCACCGCTGGCACACCTGAAAGCCTTTTGCCGCCTGCCGCCGCCGCTGCCGAGACCTCCGCCCGCTTTGCCCCCTCCCTTCCCTCTCCGCGTCCCTGCCCTGCAGCTGCCCCAGATCGAGCTGCCGCGGCTGCCGCAGCTGCAGCTGCCGCAGCTGTCCAAGAGCAGCATGCTATGAGCGCCGCGCCGGCAGCAACGGCGGGGCAGAGCTGGCATGGGCTCTGCGGCGTGATGTACGCACTGCGTGGCGCACGTCAGGATAGGCTGGCGTGGGCGTCACCTGCACCATTCAGGTACTCCTATCTCCTTGTGCCCTGTTTACACGTCTCCTTCTTGATGCTGTTGCACGGTCCCCCTGCGTCTGGCACGCAACGTCTGCATCATTCCATGGGCGGGGCAGAGGGTTGATCACCTCCAACACACAGCGCTGCTTCAGATCGACCTGCACCCATCGGTGGTAGTCACTGTATCTCAATTTACGCGTGTTGGACCCCCGCAGAGAGAGTTCCCCTGCTGCTATGTTGAATTGAGTTGAGAGCTTGCCTCTCCGCCAGGCAGTTGGCGAGGGGCTGCGTGGATCGCGGAGATCGGAAAGAGGTGCTCAGCGCCTCAGGCAGGACGAGAAGGGCTCCACTGGTGAGTGTTTGCGCTGAGGCGCCCAGCAGACGTCAGGCAAGCCCGTGACGCAGAGAGTTGGTCCATGAGGTGAGAGGGGCCCGTGTGCCGAAAACAAATCAAAGTTCCTGCCTGCCGACCGTGCGCTCCCCGCTCGTACTCCCCCTCAGGTGCACTTCCTCGCGCACAGCCCCCGGCCTCCAGCCAAACACAAGCGCGCTCCATTCCGCGGCGGACTGGCGCCGACAGCGCCCTGCTAGCCCCCGGGGCGCCAAACCCTGGACCCTGAGCCCCGGCGCTCCGCTCCACCGTCCCCCCCGCCGGCCGGTCGGCGATGGTTCAGGGGATCGTCGCCCGCGGCGGCGCCGCGTGGGAGGTTTTCTTCGTGGACGCAGAGGGCCACGACGAGCTGGTCCGCTGCGGGAGCGAGCCGGAGGCCCGCCTCGCGCTGTGCATGCTGCGCCTGCACCGCACGCTGCACGGCGGCGGCTACGTCGACGTCGACGCGCGCCTCGCCGAGCTGCGGCGGCTGCACGAGGCGGGTGCTGGCCGTGGGGGCGCGGGGCGGCGGCAGGGGACCAGGGGGCGTCGTGGTTTACGCCGCCTGCAGGTGCCCTCGCTGCGGCGCCGCCTCCCCCCATCCCCAACCCGTCTTGACGGTGGCCGGCAATTGCGTGCAGGAGGGGGTGGTTGCCGATCTCACGTCTGATGTAGAGCAAGTGCTGTGTGAGCAGCTGCGCTCAATGAGCTCCCCAGCGCTGATGGCCCAGCAGCCCTGGCAGCTCGCGGCAGAGGAGGCGGGCGGCGGGCGCACAGGCAGCGAGACGGCCCCGAGCGAGGGCGCGCCGGCGGAGGCACAGGGTGAGGCTAAGCCAGAGGCAGGTGTGCAGCAGGCGGCAGCGGCGGAGGAGCCGGCGGGAGGAGGCGCAGGGGAGGAGGAAGCCAAGGCAAAGTTGGCGCACATAGTGGCGCGCATGGAGCGGCAACTGGGGCTGCTGGGCCAGCGCGCAGCGGATGCGCCGGCTCCGGCAGGGCAGCAGGCGGCGGCGGAGGCCGACAGCGCGCAGGGCGCGAGCGGCGCCAGCGCGGCGGCGGGCCACGCGCCGGCAACGGGCGCGCTGCTGCCGGCGCAGGGGGCGCTGCCGGACCGGCGCGTGGTGCTCGCGCATGCGCTGACCCCGAGGTGAGCCTGGAGCACCCGCACAGAGGGCGGAGCAGCGGTGTGCCCGTGCATGGGTCGCAGGGGCCGGCGCCGCCCTGCCCCGCGCCGGCCGACGCGCCCGCGCGCCCTCCTCCCCGCAGCGAGTGCTCCACCCGCAACAAAGTGTTGCTGCGAGTGGCGGAGCTCGCTGCGCTGAGGGGCTGCTTTCCAGAGATGCGGCAAGGGCGCCCGCTCTTTGTCGACGCCCTGCTCGGCAGCGGCGCGCAGTGCCAGCTCAGGCTCATGTGGGCGGTCCGCAGCACCTCGCGGCTCTCTGGGCACTTGCCCACCCTCGACTTGCACGCCGCGGCGCCTGGTGAGCTGTTTGTGCTGTCCGAGCCCGCGGGGCCCGCCGCCGGCGCGCGGCTGTGCACTGAGGTGTGGCGCGGCAGCGGGGCGGCAGGCGGCTGCGAGGAGGAAAAGGAGAAGGCGCTTGAGGCAGAGGCAGCACAAGAGGGAGCGGCCAAGGAGAAGGAGGAGGAGGAGGCAGAAGCGCAAGGCGACGGCTGCTGGCCGCCGCCCCCGGTGCAGCTCAAAGCAGGGGCCTGGGAGGCGCCGCCCCAAGCGCCGCCACGGCCGCAGCTGTGCGCGCCCCCGCGTCCCAGCGGGCTGGCTTGGTCGCCACTGCGCATGCTGGCTCAGCAGCATCGGCAAGAGCGGGAGCGCCAGCACGGGCAGGCGCGGGGGCCCCCCGGTGCAGTGCCTGGCGCTGGCGCCCGCCAGCAGGCGGGGCCCTCAGCTCGGCAGCGACGGCTGCCGCTGCCGCCGCCGCCGCCGCAGCAGCAACAGCAGCAGCAGCAGGCCAGGCAGCGCAGGGTGCGGCACAGAGGCGGGGACGAGGGTCGCAGCGCCGCGCACACCTGGATCGACCCATCGGGGGCGAAGTGCCAGCGCTGCAGCCCCCCATCCAGCGAAGCGAGCCTGACCGTCTCGCACATCGAAATAGCGCTGCAAGTCGTGCAGCATGAGGCAGAGGCCGTGGTGGTAGCGCCGCCGCAGCCGCAGCCGCCTGCCGGCGCCGCGGCGCGCACAACACAGAGCGGGGAGGGGCGCCAGCATGCGCGAACAGTAGCGACGGCTCCCAGCGGGGGCGCAGAGCTGACGCGGCCGAGCGAGGCGACGGGGGCAGCCAGCGAGGAGCACAGTCCAAAGCGCCAGCGGGTGGAGGAACCCGCCCCTCTGGCGCACCGGCAGGAGCAGCAGCGGCAGCAGGAGTCGCACCACCAGCAGCAGCAGCGGCAGCCGTCGCCACCACCACAGCGGCCGCAGCAGCAGCAGCCAGCTCGGCCGCAGGCTCCGTCGTCGCAGCAGCGGCAGCAACAGCCATCCCCACCACCCCAGCCTCTGCTTCCGCCACATCCATTGCAGCAGCAGCAGCCTGCACCCCTCTCAGCGCCGGCGGCGCAGCAGCAGCTGCCGCCTGCCTCTGGCGTGCCGCCGCAGCGGAGGCCGCCACCGCCCGCACCGCTGTCCCCGGCCGCCGCCGCGCGCGCCGCTCCCGGCGCCCGCGCGTCGCCGGCATCCCTGCCCCCGGCGGTGCGGCTCGCGCGGCTCAAGCTCAGTCTGCGGCGGGCGGGCGTCGAGGGCCGCGCGGCGCCCCTCGCCTGCATCTCCCCCTGCCTGCAGAAATTCCAGAGCCTGCCTGCGCTGTGCCAGGCCCCGCTGGAGGAGCGCGTGCTCCGCCTGGCGCAGGGCGGCGACTGGGCGGGCGTGGCGCGCGAGGCGGCGGCCCTGCTGGGCCGGCCGCTGCGGTGACCCGCGCTGCCCAGCTACGGCGCGGCGCGGCTCGCGCCTGCCTGCGATGCCTGCGAGCGCCGCGGGTCGCGCCCTGTGGCTCGAACGGGCGCGCGCCTGCGGCGCCTCTGGGCATGTGTGCCAGCAGAAGGCCGGGCTTGCTTCACCCTCGGTCCCGGTGCTGAAGGCTCTCTCCAGAGCGGGCATTTCAGGTGTAAGTCAAAGAAGCAGATCGAAGCGCGCATAGCTTGAATAACACGGCAAGAATATTGGAGAGAAAGGGGGGGGGAGCGGGAAGGGAGGCTACAGGGCTGGTAATGGGCGGCGACGCGGCGCAGCGCCTTGCACGCGGCCGTCTGCGGTGGGCAGTGCCTGCCTCGGCGGGGCGGCCCACCGCTGGGTCGGCACCGGCTGCAGGTAAAGCGGGCGGCGAGGTAGAGGGAGGTAAAGCGTGAGCGGTGGCGGGGTGGTGCGGCCCGCGCCGCCTTCGGGTGCCAGTTCGGGGGAAGAGCAGGGGGCGCAGAGGGCGCAGCGCTGAAGGGGGGGGGGGGGGGGGGGGGGGGGGG